>CM046451.1:10548469-11148469 GCA_025506515.1 Flaveria trinervia
GATCACCATATGCTATCATGTCCTCGAGAGGTTCGGGGTAGCTTTGTTATGAAGTCCATGGATATGGTTCCCATTTCCACATAGGGATCTCGGGTTGCTCAAGTAATCCACTTGGACGTTGATGTTCGGCTTTAACTTTCGTACATGTGAGGCACTTAGCTACATAAGTCCGCTATGTCTTTTCATTCCAGGCCACCAATATTGACTACGTAGGTCCATGTACATCTTATCGGAACCAGGATGAATAGAATAACGAGTTTGATGCTTCGTTCATAATAAAGGTATGAATGTTATCGCGTTTGGAACCCAAATACGATTGGCGAAGTACATCAATCCATTGGGTTTCGTTTCCAATTGGGTAGAAGATTATGCTCCAACTCATCCTTCATTCTCCTTCGGTTGAACCATTTGTTGAGCCTCCAGGATGCTAGACTCGATGTCACTATCTATTCTCAGGTTTTGTAGTAGTACGGTGGTCTTATTGACATCTAGTCGAATTCAGTATCGAATTCACCCAAGGTGTCAAACCATTGACGTCGATCTCGAATTTCTTGGAATGAGATCATCTTGTTGTGAATCTTTTGGCTCAGTGCATCGGCCACAATGTTTGCTTTACCAGGATGGAACGAATGTCACAATCATAGTCACTAATCAACTCCACCCAACGACGTTGTCTCATATTGAGATCTTTTTGATTGAAAACGTGTTGAAGGCTTTTGTGATCGGTGTAGACTATACATTGCGTACCATACAGGTAGTGCCTCCAAATCTTCAAAGCAAATACAACAGCACCAAGCTCGAGATCATGAGTTGTGTAATTACCTCGTGAACCTTCAATTGCCTCGATGCGTAAGCTATGACCTTCCCTCGTTGCATAAGAACACAACCAAGGCCTTGTTTAGATGCGTCACAATACACAGTGAAATCATCGTTTCCATCGGGTAGGGTCAAGATAGGGGCATTGCATAACTTATGCTTTAACGCTTCAAAAGCTTCTTCTTGCTCGGAACCCCACTCGAAAGGTTTATTCTTTTGTGTCAAAGTGGTGAGCGGTTTCGCGATCTCGAGAAATTGGCAATGAATCGCCGATAATAACCAGCAAGACCAAGAAAAGAACGAACTTCGGTAGGAGTTGTAGGAACACACAATTTTTCACAGCTTCACCTTTGCAGGATCAACGTGAATTCCTTGGCTATTCACCACGTGTCCTAGAAATTGAACTTCTTCGAGCCAGAAATCACACTTCGAGAACTTTGCGTACAATTGCTCTTTCCTTAACAACTCAAGAACCAATCTCAAATGCAGCTCATGATCGGTGTTGGACTTGGAATAGATAAGTATGTCATCAATAAAGACGATCACAAACTTGTCTAGATAAGGCTTGCATACTCGGTTTATGAGATCCATGAAGACAGCAGGAGCATTGGTAAACCAAAAGGCATCACCATAAACTCATAGTGTCCATAACGAGTACGAAAAGCGGTCTTTGGGATGTCATCCTCATGAACTCGTAATTGATGATATCCAGAACGTAAATCAATCTCCGAGAAACATAGCAGCTCCTTGAAGTTGATGGACAAGTCATCGATGCGAGGGAGAGGATAACGATTCTTGATGGTAAGCTTGTTAAGTCACGATAATCGATGCACATACGAAATGATCCATCTTTCTTCTTCACGAAAAGAATAGGTGCACCCCAAGGCGAAGAACTAGGACGGATGAAACCTTCTCGGACAGCTCTTGCAGTGACAAGAGAGTTCTTGCATTTCCGATGGTGCAAGCCGATACGGTGACTTGGCCACGGGGTTTGCTCCCGGTATCAAGTCAATTTTAAACTCGACTTCACGCACAGGAGGTAAACCACTAAGGTCATCGGGAAATACTTCAGGAAAGTCTCGTACGATAGGGACATCCTTAAGTTCTTTCTCTTTGACTTTCGTGTTGACCACATAAGCCAAGAAGGCCATATACTTCTTGTTTAAGCACTTTCGGGCTTGAGTGCAAGACATGAGTTTAAGCCCTTTAGAAGATTTTTTCACCGAACACCTTCAACGTATCTCCAGAGGGTAACAGTATACGAATGCACTTCTCGAAACAAATGATCTCGGCATGGTGTTTGGCTAACCAATCCATACCAATGATGACGTCAAAGCTCCCAAGTTTCATAGGGATAAGATCGATAAGAAAATCATGCGTGTCAAGACTTAAGATGCAATCACGAACGATAACGTCAACGGTAATTGGTTCTCCATCGGCAACTTCAACAGTAAGAGGTCTTTCTAGTTTCGTATGTGGCTTAGCAAGTATGGATTCAAACTCTAATGAAACAAAACTTTTATCGGCTCCAGAATCAAATAAGACATAAGCATAAGTTTTGTTAATAAGGAACATACCTGTTCAAATTTAAGGTATTTAACAATACAGGTAAAATATGAAATGAATTCGATCACAAAATTAAGGGTGAGTTAACGTACCATTCACCACATCGTTGTTTGCTTGTGCTTGGTTAGCGTTGATGTTGAAAGCACGTCCTCGGGCTTGTGGAACATTACCACAAGACGAGGGCATTGTGGGCGAAAATGACCAGGTTCCCCACAGTTGTAGCAAACACGGTTTGTGACCACAGCGGCATTGTTAGGTGCACGGTGGCAAGTCGCACCAAATGACCATATTTACCGGACAAGGTGCAAATGCGGCATGGTGATTCCCCGGATGATGATACCTACACGTGCTGCACATCGGTTGCGGGCCAGCATAAGCCCTAGCCCAGGCACTTGTGCCACAGATGTAGCCGCAGGTACAGGTTGTCTTTGGGGTTGTTTGGGTGCAGCCACGGCATAGTTACGTGCCGATGTGAACTTGCGCTTCTTGTTGTTGTTGTGGTGTTAGACGGTTCAGCTTTGGTCTCCTTAACCGCCTCGGTAGTCGTCTTCTCCACCTTCTTTGCACCTTTCACAGACATGGTGCCCGCTCTTATATGGTTCTCGGTGAGTTGAGCGGTGATTGAAATGGATTCTTCCAAGGTTGTGGGTCGGCTACCCACCACAGCATCTTGAATTTGGGGTGGTACACCCTTAATGAACTTCTCGATGTTGCGGGGAACAGTGTCGACCATATGGGGCAGCAGTATACTCAACTCATGATGCCTAGTTGAGTAGGCCAAATGATCACCATCATTTTGTTTCAAATTCCAAAACTCTTCTTCCAACTTTTGCAATTCACTTCTTGGGCAGAACTTCACGATGGCGATGTTCTTGAACTCTTCCCATGTAAGTGCTAGAATAGCATCGGGTCCACGATTCCTCTTCTCGCTATTCCACCAGGTAAGAGCCCTTTGTTGGAACATACTAGTGGCATAACGAACCTTGAGTGCATCGGGACACTCACAATTGATAAAGGTATTCTCCATGCTTTCAAACCACTCAAGAAGACCAGTGGCTCCTTCCTTGCCACTAAAACTAGTGGGCTTGCAAGAGCTGAAGTGTTTGAAGGTGCAAGTTTGATTATTCCCATGTTGATTGTTCCCGTTTTGATTGTTGCTATTCTCTCCATGACCATTTCCATTGTTGCTAGCGTTGGTCATTAAGGTGCTATTCAGTTCAGCAACCATGGTCGGAATGACAGCAGCCATTTGTCGAGCAATCATGGCGTCTAACTTACGATCGGAACTTCCACGCTTTCCATGATGACGAGACATGCTGGAATATACAATTGAGTTAGATATGAGAATTGGAATAACAAAGATTAATGTTCATCAAGGATAAGGCAAAAAGTTGTAAAGCACATGGAATGGTTCCATTTGGTAACGCATTACCATTTGGAAACGTTGACACGTCAAGGTAAGTTGACCCACTCGCCTTAGAAATTTGTGTATGTTGACCATGGTTTATCACTCATCCCAGAAATCCCCAGGTAAGCATAACTAGTCCCGTAGGATTTATGCGATATGCTGCCTTAGCCGAGGGCCTTTTGCCAGGAAATCCAGAATACAGGTGTCCATGTGTCACACAAATTTCTTAGGTTTATGAAATCAAAACCATGATGATATTTACATAGATTAGACATAAGTCTAAAGATTTAATCTTATGCATAAGTATACGATTCCACGTGTTGACGAGAATAAGATTAGAAGTTTCATTTGTCGGGGAGAGTCAATGAGTCAAAGTTAAGTTTAGGGAGACAAAGTAACAAGGTTTAGAAAATTACAAGGCAACCTATGCTAAGGCATCAAGTTGCATATGAGTAAAGTATAGCATTATGTAGCATGTAACAATATATATATTCAAAAATATAAAATATTATCCTATGAGGTTCATGCATAAGCTATAGTCTAGGTCACCATTACTAATAACCTAAATCCCTATAGTTATGGGCTTGATACCAATCTGTCACACCCCAACCTTGACGGCGGAAACGTCGAGATGTGAGGGTTAAGATTGTTCACAGCCACATAACGCTATATTAAATTGTAAATATATTATCAAAAGTCTTGAAGTAAAAATACAATCATAATTCCCAAACAAGTAATAAGTTCGAATGCAACAAAACATAAAGTAAACTTTTTATTTCATTTACTAGGTCCAAATCCTAGATTATGGCATGCTTCAAAAAGATCACTTTAAGCTTGAGGTTGACCTGAAACATGATAAAAATAAGAGTCAACTACAAATAGTTGGTGAGTTTCCAAGTTTTCATACATAATATGAAAAAGAAAGTTACAAGTAGCAATTCACGTCATAGGTATAAGCTAGTAAGGTTATAGAACACATATCGTTACAACCAACCTCGACTTGATTACAAGTACAAAAGATTGGCTAAGTGTATTTGGTTCCCTAGTGCACAAGCATACGGCTCCTAGGAGTCGGCAATACATCGACTTTAGCACCAAATAGGCTTGTCAGGCCCAAAGATCTAAGACGTTGCCAGGCTAGCAATAGTTAATGATTGTAAACAAACTATGTATCTCATATAAACACTTACAATAAACAAATAACCATGACAAAATAATAAGTTGAATTGCACGTGATTTACAAGTCTCAAACGTGTATAAGTGTATCATGTATAAGCTATCATGTTTCACCCCAAGTTGGTGTAAAAATATGAAAAAGGGGCAAGAAAACTCACGTGATAATATGTATATAATGGAGATTATTTAAGAATAGTAAACGTCGTTCCAAGATAAACGTCACAAGGCACCTAAACATATGTAATTACAAGATTTAAGTTAATAATTGAATTATGATTTAACGAGAGTTAAAATTTCAAGTGGAGTTGGGGTCTTTGTAGTCGTCTAAATAATGTACAAAGAAATATACCATTTGTGTAAATTATTATAAAGAAAAAAAATAACATTAAATCGTCGATAATAGCTAGTGAAGTTTAAATATAAACTTGAATAAATATTTGAAATAATCAAGATTTTAACGATAATAACTTAATGGTAATATTTGGACCAATAATTTATTAATTTATCATTCAAAGTCCATTTTAATAGAAATTATCCAAAAACATCTTTGTTAAAATTCTTTATTAACAAGAGAATTATTAATTAACTTTAGAAAAATTATAGAAAATAATTTGATGTCTTTGAAAATATTTAGAGTTTACAAAAACCTTTTTATATTTATTAAAAATTTTCTATAATTATTTAAGGGCTGAAAAGCCTTAAAAAAATGTTTGAGGGTGCCCGGGTTCGAACCCGGGACCTCTAAGTGGTGTGAGAGCGTTTAACCAGTGAACCAAGGCATCCAGCCGCGGTAGATCTTGGTTTTAAAACATTAAAACCCATATAAACAAAACCCCCAATTTCATAAGAACCCTAGAATCGATTTGATTCCAATTGAACATCGAATCGATTCAATTACAGGTTAGATTCATGGGGCTTTATTCCCCATGTAAAAAGATCATGTAGATATGCTTAATTACCCGAATGAAGTTTGGAAAACGAAGAACAAATGGAGAACAAACGAAGAACAACCGCGGCTATGTCGCGACTGGATTCGATTGCAATTGGTGATAATAACCCAATTATGCACAGGGAGCTTCCACGAGAGACGGTGATTGATAGCCCTTAATCAATTGCGGTTCCAAGTATGCAGAAGGTGATGCTCGACTGAGGTGCAGTTCGCGATGAAGGTGGTGCTTGTTCGAGCGTTGTTGTGTTTGTTGTGTTTCGAATGAAATTAGCTTGTGTAGGAGTTAGTTATAGTTAGGCGATCATGTATGTGAGTTAATTTGATTGTTATGACTTGTAATACTCGAACGATCATATGATTAAAGTCGCCGGTTACACGGCGGTTCGACTTGTAACGAGTGCTTTAATCGCACCGGGTACATGCATTAAGGTCGCGAACGAGTTCGGAACGGTTTCACATGGATTCGGATCAACAAAACGGTTGATTTAGACCTCGCGGTGGTCGGCCGACGATGGCCGGGAAAACCACCGGATTGTGAAGTGAGAAAGAGATTTTAGATTTCAATTTACACATTGGCCCCTCATGTTTAGAGTAGTTGTCATTTTATGTTTGAACTTAGATTTAACTTTCAAAATTGGCCAAATAAACCCCTGGACTTAAATTAATCTTTAAGTTTTAAATGTTTTATGACTTATTATTTTATTATATAATAATAATAATAATAATTAATAATAATAATAATATAATAATAATATTATTATTATTATTATTATAATTATGACTTGTATCATTATTACTATTATTAATATTAATATAAATATTTGGTATTTTTATTTTTAACTTTCTACATTAATAACAAAGAGAATAAGCATAAAAAACATGAGTTTCATAATTGTCAATAATGACCCTTATAAGAATAAACGAAGTTAACGTTTAGTTAACAAAATTCGAGATGTTACAGTCTCCCCAACTTAAAAGAATTTCGTCCCGAAATTAAAAGAAATGAAAAATACAAATAAGAATGGGTATCTCTTCTTCATGTGCTCCTCACGTTCCCAAGTAAATTCAGCGCCACATTTATTTTCCCATCGAACCTTGACGATTGGGGTTGTTGTGGTTCTAGTCTTCTTCATATACGATCCATGATCTCTACAGGCTTCTCGACAAAATGTAATGACTCGTCGATCTGAATGTCTTCCAGTGAACATACAGACTTTCGTCGGCCAAACATCTTTCAAATTTGAGACATGGAACACCGGATGAATTCCACTAAGGTCGGAAGGTAACTCTAGTTTATAAGCCACTTTCCCAATCCTTTCAGGATCTGAAAGGTCCTACAAACCTTGGAGCCAGTTTGCCCTTCTTTCCAAAACAAACCACCCCTTTCCACGGTGAAACCTTGAGAAGAACCATCTCCCCAACTTGGAATTCTAATGGCTTACGTCGCTTATCAGCATAACTCTTTTGACGACTTCTCGCCACTTCAAGGTTCTTGCGAATAATAGAAACTTTATCGGTCGTCTCTTGTATAAGTTCAGGACCAGTGATGAAGTTTTCCAATGTCGGTCCAACAGATCGGTGAACGACATTTTCGACCATAAAGTGCTTCAAACGGTGCCATCTTGATACTCGAGTGGTAACTATTGTTATACGAAAATTCCGCGAGCGGTAGATGCGTATCCCAATCGCCACCAAAGTCAAGAACACAGAGACGTAGCAAATCCTCTAAAGTTTGGATCGTTCGCTCGGTTTGACCATCAGTTTGAGGATGGTAAGCCGTGCTTAGATCTAATTGTGTACCCAAAAGTTCTTGCATAGACGACCAAAAATGTGAAGTGAAATGAGCATCTCGGTCGGATAATGTGCAGAGGTACCCCATGGCGACTTACAATCTCATCAATGTATATACGAGCTAACTTTGATGTCTTGTAAGTGTCGCGTATGGGTATGAAATGTGCCGACTTGGTCAATCGGTCAACGATCACCCATATGCTATCATGTCCTCGAGAGGTTCGGGGTAGCTTTGTTATGAAGTCCATGGATATGTGTTCCCATTTCCACATAGGGATCTCGGGTTGCTCAAGTAATCCACTTGGACGTTGATGTTCGGCTTTAACTTTCGTACATGTGAGGCACTTAGCTACATAAGTCGCTATGTCTTTCTTCATTCCAGGCCACCAATATTGACTACGTAGGTCCATGTACATCTTATCGGAACCAGGATGAATAGAATAACGAGTTTGATGAGCTTCGTTCATAATAAAGGTACGAATGTTATCGCGTTTTGGAACCCAAATACGATTGGCGCGAAGTACATCAATCCATTGGGTTCGTTTCCAATTGGGTTAGAAGATTATGCTCCAACTCATCCTTCATTCTCCCTTCTCGTTGAACCATTTGTTGAGCCTCCAGGATGCTAGACTCGATGTCACTATCTATTCTCAGGTTTTGTAGTAGTACGGTGGTCTTATTGACATCTAGTCGAATTTCAGTATCGAATTCACCCAAGGTGTCAAACCATTGACGTCGATCTCGAATTTCTTGGAATGAGATCATCTTGTTGTGAATCTTTTGGCTCAGTGCATCGGCCACAATGTTTGCTTTACCAGGATGGTAACGAATGTCACAATCATAGTCACTAATCAACTCCACCCAACGACGTTGTCTCATATTGAGATCTTTTTGATTGAAAACGTGTTGAAGGCTTTTGTGATCGGTGTAGACTATACATTGCGTACCATACAGGTAGTGCCTCCAAATCTTCAAAGCAAATACAACAGCACCAAGCTCGAGATCATGAGTTGTGTAATTTACCTCGTGAACCTTCAATTGCCTCGATGCGTAAGCTATGACCTTCCCTCGTTGCATAAGAACACAACCAAGGCCTTGTTTAGATGCGTCACAATACACAGTGAAATCATCGTTTCCATCGGGTAGGGTCAAGATAGGGGCATTGCATAACTTATGCTTTAACGCTTCAAAAGCTTCTTCTTGCTCGGAACCCCACTCGAAGGTTTATTCTTTGTGTCAAAGTGGTGAGCGGTTTCGCGATCCTCGAGAAATTGGCAATGAATCGCCGATAATAACCAGCAAGACCAAGAAAAGAACGAACTTCGGTAGGAGTTGTAGGAACACACCAATTTTTCACAGCTTCCACCTTTGCAGGATCAACGTGAATTCCTTGGCTATTCACCACGTGTCCTAGAAATTGAACTTCTTCGAGCCAGAAATCACACTTCGAGAACTTTGCGTACAATTGCTCTTTCCTTAACAACTCAAGAACCAATCTCAAATGCAGCTCATGATCGGTGTTGGACTTGGAATAGATAAGTATGTCATCAATAAAGACGATCACAAACTTGTCTAGATAAGGCTTGCATACTCGGTTTATGAGATCCATGAAGACAGCAGGAGCATTGGTTAAACCAAAAGGCATCACCATAAACTCATAGTGTCCATAACGAGTACGAAAAGCGGTCTTTGGGATGTCATCCTCATGAACTCGTAATTGATGATATCCAGAACGTAAATCAATCTCCGAGAACATAGCAGCTCCTTGAAGTTGATGGAACAAGTCATCGATGCGAGGGAGAGGATAACGATTCTTGATGGTAAGCTTGTTAAGTTCACGATAATCGATGCACATACGAAATGATCCATCTTTCTTCTTCACGAAAAGAATAGGTGCACCCCAAGGCGAAGAACTAGGACGGATGAAACCCTTCTCGGACAGCTCTTGCAGTTGACAAGAGAGTTCTTGCATTTCCGATGGTGCAAGCCGATACGGTGACTTGGCCACGGGGTTTGCTCCCGGTATCAAGTCAATTTAAACTCGACTTCACGCACAGGAGGTAAACCACTAAGGTCATCGGGAAATACTTCAGGAAAGTCTCGTACGATAGGGACATCCTTAAGTTCTTCTCTTTGACTTTCGTGTTGACCACATAAGCCAAGAAGGCCATATACTTCTTGTTTAAGCACTTTCGGGCTTGAGTGCAAGACATGAGTTTAAGCCCTTTAGAAGATTTTTCACCGAACACCTTCAACGTATCTCCAGAGGGTAACAGTATACGAATGCACTTCTCGAAACAAATGATCTCGGCATGGTGTTTGGCTAACCAATCCATACCAATGATGACGTCAAAGCTCCCAGTTTCATAGGGATAAGATCGATAGAAAATCATGCGTGTCAAGACTTAAGATGCAATCACGAACGATAACGTCAACGGTAATTGGTTCTCCATCGGCAACTTCAACAGTAAGAGGTCTTTCTAGTTTCGTATGTGGCTTAGCAAGTATGGATTCAAACTCTAATGAAACAAAACTTTTATCGGCTCCAGAATCAAATAAGACATAAGCATAAGTTTTGTTAATAAGGAACATACCTGTTCAAATTTTAAGGTATTTAACAATACAGGTAAAATATGAAATGAATTCGATCACAAAATTTAAGGGTGAGTTAACGTACCATTCACCACATCGTTGTTTGCTTGTGCTTGGTTAGCGTTGATGTTGAAAGCACGTCCTCGGGCTTGTGGAACATTACCCACAAGACGAGGGCATTGTGGGCGAAAATGACCAGGTTCCCCACAGTTGTAGCAAACACGGTTTGTGACCACAGCGGCATTGTTAGGTGCACGGTGGCAAGTCGCCACCAAATGACCATATTTACCGGACAAGGTGCAAATGCGGCATGGTTGATTCCCCGGATGATGATACCTACACGTGCTGCACATCGGTTGCGGGCCAGCATAAGCCCTAGCCCCAGGCACTTGTGCCACAGATGTAGCCGCAGGTACAGGTTGTCTTTGGGGTTGTTTGGGTGCAGCCACGGCATAGTTACGTGCCGATGTGAACTTGCGCTTCTTGTTGTTGTTGTGGTTGTTAGACGGTTCAGCTTTGGTCTCCTTAACCGCCTCGGTAGTCGTCTTCTCCACCTTCTTTGCACCTTTCACAGACATGGTGCCCGCTCTTATATGGTTCTCGGTGAGTTGAGCGGTGATTGAAATGGATTCTTCCAAGGTTGTGGGTCGGCTACCCACCACAGCATCTTGAATTTGGGGTGGTACACCCTTAATGAACTTCTCGATGTTGCGGGGAACAGTGTCGACCATATGGGGCAGCAGTATACTCAACTCATGATGCCTAGTTGAGTAGGCCAAATGATCACCATCATTTTGTTTCAAATTCCAAAACTCTTCTTCCAATTTTGCAATTCACTTCTTGGGCAGAACTTCACGATGGCGATGTTCTTGAACTCTTCCCATGTAAGTGCTAGAATAGCATCGGGTCCACGATTCCTCTTCTCGCTATTCCACCAGGTAAGAGCCCTTTGTTGGAACATACTAGTGGCATAACGAACCTTGAGTGCATCGGGACACTCACAATTGATAAAGGTATTCTCCATGCTTTCAAACCACTCAAGAAGACCAGTGGCTCCTTCCTTGCCACTAAAACTAGTGGGCTTGCAAGAGCTGAAGTGTTTGAAGGTGCAAGTTTGATTATTCCCATGTTGATTGTTCCCGTTTTGATTGTTGCTATTCTCTCCATGACCATTTCCATTGTTGCTAGCGTGGTCATTAAGGTGCTATTCAGTTCAGCAACCATGGTCGGAATGACAGCAGCAGCATTTGTCGAGCAATCATGGCGGCTAACTTACGATCGGAACTTCCACGCTTTCCATGATGACGAGACATGCTGGAATATACAATTGAGTTAGATATGAGAATTGGAATAACAAAGATTAATGTTCATCAAGGATAAGGCAAAAAGTTGTAAAGCACATGGAATGGTTCCATTTGGTAACGCATTACCATTTGGAAACGTTGACACGTCAAGGTAAGTTGACCCACTCGCCTTAGAAATTTGTGTATGTTGACCATGGTTTATCACTCATCCCAGAAATCCCCAGGTAAGCATAACTAGTCCCGTAGGATTTATGCGATATGCTTGCCTTAGCCCGAGGGCCTTTTGCCAGGAATCCAGAATACAGGTGTCCATGTGTCACACAAATTCTTAGGTTTATGAAATCAAAACCATGATGATATTACATAGATTAGACATAAGTCTAAAGATTTAATTCTTATGCATAAGTATACGATTCCACGTGTTGACGAGAATAAGATTAAGAAGTTTCATTTGTCGGGGAGAGTCAATGAGTCAAAGTTAAGTTTAGGGAGACAAGTAACAAGGTTTAGAAAATTACAAGGCAACCTATGCTAAGGCATCAAGTTGCATATGAGTAAAGTATAGCATTATGTAGCATGTAACAATATATATATTTCTAAAAATATAAATATTATCCTATGAGGTTCATGCATAAGCTATAGTCTAGGTCACCATTACTAATAACCTAAATCCCTATAGTTATGGGCTCTGATACCAATCTGTCACACCCCAACCTTGACGGCGGAAACGTCGAGATGTGAGGGTTAAGATTGTTCACAGCCACATAACGCTATATTAAATTGTAAATATTATTATCAAAAGTCTTGAAGTAAAATACAATCATAATTCCAAACAAGTAATAAGTTCGAATGCAACAAAACATAAAGTAAACTTTTATTTCATTTACTAGGTCCAAATCCTAGATTATGGCATGCTTCAAAAAGATCACTTTAAGCTTGAGGTTGACCTGAAACATGATAAAAATAAGAGTCAACTACAAATAGTTGGTGAGTTTCCAAGGTTTCATACATAATATGAAAAAAAAGTTACAAGTAGCAATTCATGTCATAGGTTATAAGCTAGTAAGGTTATAGAACACATATCGTTACAACCAAACCTCGACTTGATTACAAGTACAAAAGATTGGCTAAGTGTATTTGGTTCCCTAGTGCACAAGCATACGGCTCCTAGGAGTCGGCAATACATCGACTTTAGCACCAAATAGGCTTGTCAGGCCCAAAGATCTAAGACGTTGCCAGGCTAGCAATAGTTAATGATTGTAAACAAACTGTATCTCATATAAACACTTACAATAAACAAATAACCATGACAAAATAATAAGTTGAATTGCACGTGATTTACAAGTCTCAAACGTGTATAAGTGTATCATGTATAAGCTATCATGTTTCACCCAAGTTGTGTAAAAATATGAAAAAGGGGCAAGAAAACTCACGTGATAATATGTATATAATGGAGATTATTTAAGAATAGTAAACGTCGTTCCAAGATAAAAGTCACAAGGCACCTAAACATATGTAATTACAAGATTTAAGTTTAATAATTGAATTATTGATTTAACGAGAGTTAAATTTCAAGTGGAGTTTGGGGATCTTTGTAGTCGTCTAAATAATGTACAAAGAAATATACCATTTGTGTAAATTATTATAAAGAAAAAAAATAACATTAAATCGTCGATAATAGCTAGTGAAGTTTAAATATAAACTTGAATAAAATTTGAAATAATCAAGATTTTAACGATAATAACTTAATGGTAATATTTGGACCAATAATTATTAATTATCATTCAAAGTCCATTTTAATAGAAATTATCCAAAAACATCCTTTGTTAAAATTCTTTATTAACAAGAGAATTAATTAATTAACTTTAGAAAAATTATAGAAAATAATTTGATGTCTTTGAAAAATATTTAGAGTTTACAAAAACCCTTTTATATTTATTAAAAATTTTCTATAATTTTTTAAGGCTGAAAAGCCTTAAAAAAAATGTTTGAGGGTGCCCGGGTTCGAACCCGGGACCTCTAAGTGGTGGTGAGAGCGTTTAAACAGTGAACCAAGGCATCCAGCCGCGGTAGATCTGGCTTTAAAACATTAAAAACCCATATAAAGAAAACCCCCAATTTCATAAGAACCCTAGAATCGATTTGATTCCAATTGAACATCGAATCGATTCAATTACAGGTTAGATTCATGGGGCTTTTATCCCCATGTTAAAAAGATCATGTAGATATGCTTAATTACCCGAATGAAGTTTGGAAACGAAGAAGAACAAATGGAGAACAAACGAAGAACAACCACGGCTATGTCGCGACTGGATTCGATTGCAATTGGTGATAATAACCCAATTAATTGCACAGGGAGCTTCCACGAGAGACGGTGATTGATAGCCCTTAATCAATTGCGGTTCCAAGTATGCAGAAGGTGATGCTCGACTGAGGTGCAGTTCGCGATGAAGGTGGTGCTTGTTCGAGCTGTTGGTTGTGTTTCGAATGAAATTAGCTTGTGTAGGAGTTTAGTTACAGTTAGGCGATCATGTATGTGAGTTTAATTTGATTGTTATGACTTGTTAATACTCGAACGATCATATGATTAAAGTCGCCGGTTACACGGCGGTTCGACTTGTAACGAGTGCTTTAATCGCACCGGGTACATGCATTAAGGTCGCGAACGAGTTCGGAACGGTTCACATGGATTCGGATCAACAAAACGGTTGATTTAGACCTCGCCGGTGGTCGGCCGACGGTGGCCGGAAAACCACCGGATTGCGAAGTGAGAAAGAGATTTTAGATTTCAATTTACACATTGGCCCCCTCATGTTTAGAGTAGTTGTCATTTTATGTTTGAACTTAGATTTTAACTTTCAAAATTGGCCAAATAACCCCTGGACTTAAATTAATCTTTAAGTTTTAAATGTTTTATGACTTATTATTATTATTATTATTATAATAATATTATTATATTATAATTATTATTATTATATTATTATAATTATGACTTGTATCATTATACTATTATAATATTAACATAATATTATTTGGTATTTTATTTTAACTTTCTCACATTAATAACCAAAGAGAATAAGCATAAATAACACATGAGTTTCATAATTGTCAATAATGACCCTTATAAGAATAACGAAGTAACGTTTAGTTAACGAAAAATTCGAGATGTTACAGAACTCATGACATATGAGAAATTACATATGCATGCATAAAGCATATTTTCTTAAAGCATATATGCACAAATGCATGTCTTTAAATGCATATAGCATTATTAAATATTATGTTACTGCACTTAATGTGTTATTATATACATCTACTAATGTATACTTGCATTATTTCAAATATAGATTACCATGTAAATCATCTACTATGTATACTTGCATTATTTGACGAGGAATTTTCGATTCAGGATGAGTGACATATATGAAGTACAATGACATGATAAGATAAGTAACAACAATAAGATTTCATTAAAAATGATAAAAAAGGGTATTTTTTTTAATGTTATGTACAAAATTTTATCTTTGTATCGTTTGATTTCCAAATGTTCTTTAAACTATTTACAAACACGCAAAATGTACGTACTATCCGTCTTCGCACTATGCTCTAACAAAATTCCAAATGTTTTTAATTCATTTGTAGAAAATGCATATAATTATTTGTTAATTTATTTCCATCAGCTTTGCATCCATAATATGATTTATACATAAATCAACAAAGTACAAATTTCAATTAAGTGCACACAACATTGTTAACTTAATTTACAAAATGTTACTCAATTTGGGTGATAAAAGTTCAATCTTTGATGAATCATAGGCAAGAACAACAATACTCATTGTTGTGATTAAAAGAAATTAAACCAAAATAACACAAGACAAAGATATATAACAAGTAACAATAAAAGATCAATCAAATTTACACCGTACACGTATGAAATTACCAACAATAAAAGTAAAACATAAGATTTTCTAATTTAATTTTCATTTAAGTTAAAGCATCTTGAGTTATTTGAAAGTTAATTTATCACCTCCACTAAAACACACAATACTTTCATTGTTATATAAAATTATATTATTCTTGCTCAATGCTGAGCAGTAATGGAAAAAAAGAATTCCCAAGTAACATGATTAAAAAATCAAATTGATTAACGTAATAAGTGTGGGAGAACAAATCGTCTAGAATTTTAAAACAGTTGTAGGCGGTTATTTTTCATCCAACATTAACCCATTAACAAAAAATCTATTTATAAAAAATATCAATACCCTTCTTGCATTTTAAAAAATACAAAAATAGTAGAAATAATGAATTGCTGAAATTTCAAATGAAAACAAGTATTTGATAGAAATATTATAAACCGTGGATCAGAAAGTTCAACGGACATAGACGTTGATGGCATTTTTGTAAATTTCCATGAATCAAAGACCAATTAACTACAAGCATAAACGCATAATTGGAAATTTAAATCTACAATCATAGTACGTGTGGCCAGAGCCATAACACAAAATTTGTTTTTTTTCTAAGACCCCTAAACTTTATTTAAACTAACAGTTTCAGCCTTATAGTTTGATTTGAATTTTGTTTAACCTTATACTTATCTAATCATAATTTCATAATTAACATAAAAATTATCGTATTAATTATGTCACAATTCTTTTGACTCCTCTCATGATGCGGGTTCGCAGAAACGTTTCAAATATGTTATGTTCGTTTACATGGTTGTATTAGTTATTTCTTTTTATTTTTTTCCTAATAAATTTCTTGATTCGTATTCGATTGTGTAATTTGTGTAGGCATAAGAAATAAATTACGAGTTACTATTATGGTACACGCATCTTCAATAAATGTTATTTTATCATATACAAATATATATATTATGCATTTTTCTACTCATGTATATATTTGGGTATAAAATTTATTATTTCATGTATTTTATCAATATATGTTTCTTAGTTGACGAAAGTACAAAAAGAAAAAAAAAAATAAATATGAAGAAGGTGTAAATGAATAGCCTTTTAGTTTAGTACCCTTTTTGTTTCCTACCTCGTATCTTATTTTTAGCATATATATGATTTTCTATGATAAATATATAATTAAAATATATGCAAGTGAACAATATATGCATATAAAGTACATGCTTAGTGCATGTAGACAAACATAATATACGTTTGTATTTTGTGTATATGTGTACGTGTATTTGGAAAAAAAAGTAGAATGTGCATATGTGCAATTTTTAATAAATGAATGAATGCATCATACATACATTTGTGCTCCTTTTACTAAATGAATGAACGTATATATGTATTTCTTTAACAACTAAAGAAAATTTAGAAAGCCAAAAAGTCCATAACCAAGAAAATAAAAGGATGCATGTATGTATTTTTTTTACTAGGTTTGTTTTGTTCTCAGGTTCCTTTACTTATTATGTGTACACCTGATTTGAAATTTAGAAATGTAATGAATGCTAATTCATTTCAACATATTTTCAGTTGAATGAAATACTACATAAATGCAATAGTACACTTATGTTATGTGTGAAGCTTAACATCTATTGCGTGTGTATATGTTCAAATATCGCTAAAATGCATTATTGAATTGATTCCTTGTTGTGCATTAATGCATGATCTGTTGAAATGCATTGATGCTTAGTGACATTTATATTTGGTGTTTGTTGATCATATTTTTGTAGTAGGTATGGAAGCAGGGGCATCAACACTGCCACAACAACATTAAGCCATGAAAAAAAGCTCATCGGAATGAATCATTTATAAAAGAGTACGAAAGAATAACAAATCTATAAATGAATCATGGCAACATATTCTATGGAAATGTTAAGAAGTACATGTACATTATATCAGATGAATAATATAATGCATTTGGAGAAAATGCATATTATCATTTGATAATTTTTTTCTATCAGCTTTACACCCATTAACACTACAAATTCAAAATAATATGCACATATCATTGTTAACTTAGTTTTACAAAATGTTAATCAATTTGAGTGATTAAAGTTCAATATTTGATGATTTATGGGCAAAAACGACAATATTCACCGGTCTAATTAAAAGAAATTAAAAAAAACAACACAAGGCAAAAATAATATAACAACATTAAAAGAACAGTTAAATTTATATTATACATCGTATGAAATTAACAACAATAAAAGTCAAACACAAGATTTTCTAATTTAAATTTCATTTTAAATTTGAAGCATCTTGAGTTATTTTGAAAGTTAATTTATCACCTCGACTAATACTACACATTGCTTTCATTGCTATAAACAATTCATATTATTCATGCTCCATGTTGAGGAGTCATGAAAAAAAATTCCAAAGTAACATTAGCATATTAAAAAACGTCAAATTTATTCTACGTAATTAAAAGTTAAATTTGCAGGTAAATGAGGGAGAACAAATTGTCTAGAACATGAAAACCGTGGTAGTAGGCGGTTATTTGTCATCCAAATATTAATCAATTAACAAAAAGTTTATTTATAAAAGTATCATCATACCTTTCCTACGTTTAAAAAAATACAACAATAGTAGAAATAAATGAATGACTGAAAATGATTCTTTTAGTTTTTTACGTTATTTTGGTTTTTAATTGAATGTGTATATATATATATATATGTGTGTGTGTGTGTGTATATATAGGGAAGGGATCATAAGAAAATCATATAGTTTTAAGGAAATCAAAAAACCACATCTAGCCAATCATAGTTTTTCATTATTTATTTGTAACACCCGGATATTTTCTTTGAAGCCGACGAAAGAAGAAAAAGAAATAAAATCCAAAGTCGGGGATTAAACTTGCCAAAACGGGAGAAAATTCGGAAGAGTAGGGGAATAAGAGGGGAGGCCAGCCCACACCCACATTATTCAGCAAAGAAGAGAGGAGAAAAGAGAAAAGGGGAGAAAAATGGAGAAAGCTTGGTTCGGGTGGATTCAAGCGTGCAAAATCAAAGTGTAGCGGGTCTAATCGAAGCTCTTCTTGTCGGTGTTGTTTGTGTGAGTTCTAGGACCCCTCTTTTACACGTTTTTGATTGATTTTAGGGCTGGAACACATCTGAAAATCGTTTTTGAAATATGTGTATTTGACCCGTGTGTATGTGTTTGTGTGTGATGCGTTTGGAGTTTGCTTCCGCACTTGTGTGTGCTTGAATGATGTTATAGTATACATTCCTAAGGTTTAGGATGGTTGATTTGGTCTTAGAATAAGTTTGGAAGAGCTTGGAGGTCGAAAATGGTAGATTGGGTTCGGGATGAAATGCATTCTACACCAGTTAGGGCTATGCGACCGAATGGCATGCGACTCGAGGCCATACGGCCGAATGGAAGGCGACTGAGGTCCATACGCATGCGGTCGTGCGATTAAGGTTCATTTGCATGTGAGTCGTGCGACTGGAGCCCATACGCTTGCCAGTCGTGTGACTAAGGGTCATTCGCATGGGGAGTCATGCGACTGAGGTCCATACACTTAGGTTCCATCCGCATTGGTTCATTCACATAGTTGTTCATTCGCATGTTATCCATTCGCATGATGTTTAGTCTCCTGGAAGGCCACACGACTGAAGGGTGCCCATACGCCCAAGTAGGGCTTGTGCACTCGAGGAAAACATAGTTTATTTACTGACGTTCGGGGGAACGTGCAGATGTAAGTTTTGATGTGGAAGGTTCCCCAGAGTTCTTATAAGTTGACTTTTGAGGTCATAGACGCTATGTTGGGCATGTTGATGATGTATGATGTTGTTTGACTATGCATGATGTATGTTATGTATGTATGATGATGCCTTGTATGATGATGTTATTGACTATGTATGTTATGTTCCTTGCTTTGTATGTTTATCTTTCCCGTGGCTTTACGTTGAATGTTAATGAATAAAATGAAAGTATTATGTAACATAAAGTGAAAGATAATGAAAAGAGGAACATGATGAATGAACGCATGAATTAATAAATGAATGAATGTAAGAAAAGCTTGCAAGCAAATGAATGGAGGTGCACACCCAATGAATGGTGTTAGCTTAACGGTGTGCGGGTTAGCTACCCCGGAAGGATGCACACTGGGGTCCAATCTTTGTGATTGACCATATGTATGGGATCCTTGCCACTTGCCCTAGGTGCTGAAGTCAGCTTCGTGCATAATGTTCGAGGTCTATGAAAGACCTCAGGCCTAGTTACCAGCTTCGTGCACAATGTTCGGGGTATAGCATATGACATTGATCCAGAATGAAAGAGAAAAAGATAAGTGGTGAATGTACTTACCCTAGGTACTGGAGTCAGCTCCGTGCCCAATGTTCGAGGTCTATGAAAGACCTCAGCCCAGTTACCCATTTCGTGCACAATGTTCGGGATAATGTAAATGTTATCGAAAGTAATGAACGCACGAATGAAAGAATGAAAGTATGAACGATTAATGAAGATAATAATGATATTATCTATGTGTACGTATGATGTATGATCACATAAAAGTAAAGAACGGTTTTAATGAAAGAAAAATATGTTTTATTATAAAACTAGAACTCACTTAGCAGCGCTGACTTTTATGTGTTTCCAGTTGGCAGATAAAGTTGCTGAGGATGGCACGAGGTGGCTACTCAGCTCTTTTGGATGACATTCTTTTGTTTAATGTTTTTGCATTGTAATGCGAACGAATGCATTAAATGCGCAATACAAATTGTGAAATTGGTGATCTAAATTTACATTTAATCTTCTATTTAATAAGTTTATAAACTTATTAGATTTTATATATCATATATGAAGTTATTATTATTATAAAAAAAGATAACTTTAAATTTTTATGGAATTTATGAAGATAAGTATATATATAAAGATTACTTTCTTTTAACCACCTTAATAATTTGATAATTAATAATTAACAAGATTTATAACTTTTATAATATTTTAAAATAAATAAATAAAATTTGGGTTTATATAAAGTATAGGGTTGGAAATGTAATTATTAAAACTTTGTTTTCAAAGTTTGTGCATAAAATGTTAAGAGTCAAACCACAGGGGCTGAATTGTATAATTTCAAAACTCAACCCCCACTTCTTTTACACGTGCATTTCCGGCACAAATTCCTGCCATCACCGGCGAGCTCCAGCGACTCCTAAACTCGCCGAAAACCGTCAAATCTTAATCCAAAACCGCTCCCTAACCTTTCTAGAATGTGATTCGAACATGTGTGCATCAATTAAGCACATTTAAACAACCGTTTCTAGCCTAATCGATTACATAATCGATTCACATTACACTTTCTAGCCATTCGAGCATTTACACATCTTAATAATCTAATTAAATCAACCTGAATGATCATCTATCAATCACTAATCGAATACAACTTACAATTCCCTCTGAAACAAACACGAGCATTGAATTCAATCCTACTCAATATCGCGACCCACACCCCCACTCGAACACCATTATTCGGATCTCAAATCCTGAAATTTACAAAGGGCTTTCAATCACCGACTCTCGTGGAAGCTTTCTGTGCAGTTAATTGAATTATTATCATCGTTTGCAATTGAACCCATTCACGACATAGGCGCGGTTGTTCTTCATTTGTTCTTGAGGTGTTCAACTTCAAATCGAGTAATTGAAACTATCTACATACTCGTTATATCATAGGGAACAAAAGCCCTATGGTTCCAAGCATTTACCAAATCGATTTGAACTTCAATTTGGGGTTAAACAATTCTAGGGCTCTTGTGATTTGGGGAAACTTCTTTAAATGGGTTTAAAAGAATTTGAAACCAATGGAAACCAAGGCTACGACCCTGGTTCACTAGTTAAATCACTGTCTCACCTTTGAGGTCCCGAGTTCAAACCCGGGCACCCTCAAACATTTTTAAAGGCCTTTTTAGCCCTTAAATTTATTATAGAAAATTTCTAATAAATATAAAAATGGTTTTTTTTGTAAACTTTAATTATTTTTAAAGACACCATTAATTTTCTGTAATTTTTTGAAATTTAAATAACTACAAATCTTTTTAATAAAACATTTCAACAAAGGTTATTCTTGGGTTATTTATATTAAATTGGATTTCATTAATTAATAAATTATCATTGATCCAAACGTTACCTTTAAACTATCATTGTTTAAGTCATGATTATTTCAAATGTTTATTCAAATGTTTATATTTAAGCTTTACTAGTTATTTGAAATGGTTTATTTTCATTTTCCCTATATTAAAAGACATAAATGGTATATTTCTTTAATATATTGTTTAACGTACTTACAAAAATCCCCAAATCCAACTTGAAACCCTAGTTCTCGTTAAATCGTTAATTTTATTATTAAACTTAATCTTGTAATATATACGTTTGGGTATCTTGTAAGGAATTCGTTGGACCATCGTTTATTTCTTATTATCATCTTACATGTATATATATATATACATATATATATATACACATATATATATATATATACATATATATATATATATATATACATATATATATATATATATATATATACATATATATATATATACATATATATATATATATATATATATATATATATATTATATATATAAAGAAAGTGAGTTCTCTATGCCTACTTTTTACTTTATTTCACACTTTTTGGGATGAAACATGTTAACTTTATAAACTTACACTTGTAACATCTTGATACTTGAAAATGCACATGCAATTCATCTTAGATAGCTTATTAGAAACTTAGAGCTATGGTTATAAGGAATTAGGTTATTAGAAATGGAATGAACTAGACTATAATTAAGTACCCTTACACATGAGTCCTCTCATGTATTTTATATGCTTAAATAGGAATTTATGTGCCTTATGTGTAAGGCCCCGTTCCCGGAAACCTCACAGTTGGTCAATCACAGCAGTTAAAACATTAAACATTATAACTATACAAACTTAAGCAACGGAAATAATTTATCAAAAACCATTCATTTCATTTAAACCACTGTTGTTGAGCAATACATCATCGTTTAACTGATTACAAAAGAATTGTTTTACTGTATTACAAAACAACAGCAACATAAAATACGAATGGATATCAGTCTTTTCCTGCCGAGTGGCTTCACCCTCATGCCATCCTCAGCAGTAATTACCTGCCAACTGAAAATATATAAAAGTCAGCGTTGCTGAGTGAGCTCTAGTTTTATAAGTAATAAAATACTTTCTATATGTAGTATATGAAAATACTCTTTTATGTAAAATACAACTCTGTACTGTATATGCGAGCACGCATCAACTATATGAACAATTATTGTTCGCTCTCTTTACTGTATGCCTTGTCTGTTCTGTAAACTTTTATCTTTATGTTTCACTTTCTGTATGGACCAGTGAGCAATACCCCAACTATATGCGCGATGGAAAATGGGTGATGGGCCGTCTATATCCCTCGAAAGGGTCAACTGTATCCCTCGAAAGGGTCAACTATATCCCCCGAAAGGGTCAACTGTATCCCTCGAAAGGGTTTTGTGTACTATGTACAAGGCCAACCCAATCACCCAGGACACGCTGCAAATGTCCTGCCAATCTCAATTGATTGACTCTATGTACATAATAGGGTAGCTAACCCGTAGCACAGTTGAGCTAACGACAACATGGTCGTGTACCTCCTGTAAGCTTGCAAGACTTGTTAACATTTTCATTAATGTTCCTCTCTTTTCTTTATTGCTCTTTCACTTTATTATCATGATATACTTTACGTTACGATAATAACATACCACGTAAAGTCACATACTATATGTAATAGTAATAATAGCAATAACAATAATAAGGAACAATCATAAGTAATCATATCATGCATGAAACATCATCATTAATAAGCCCTTAGTCAACCTCGGTCAAAACCCTAAAGCACAGACTCCCAGAAAATTTCTGTAAAAATTTCTAAGTGCTTAGGCGCATGGGAACTATTTGGGCGCATGAGCCCTGTTCGGGCGTTTCATCACTATGTAGGCGCATCAGCCAACACTTAAACATTTTCACTTTAGGCGCATGAACTATTCAGGCGCATGGGCACTACTTGTGCGTATGAACACTTAGACGCATGAGTAATTTGGACGCATGGACACTTAGGCGCACGAGCCACTTGGGCGCATGGGCACTATTGGGGTGCATGGCCCTACACTTAGTTGTCCGGCTAACATTTCTAGGTGCATGGACCACTGGTCATGCACATGGGCTGTACTTAAACATTTCTAAGGTAATGTTAGGCACATGGGCTACTGTTTAGGTGCATGGATTACACTTAATTCTTTTCTAAGGAATTTTCAGGCGCATGAACCTTATCTAGGCGCATGGACCTTCAGTTCAACATGTTTCCAGTATGTTTTCAACCCAATCATCAAATCCATCTGTTCAAAGCTTAATGTGGCTATTATAAACATGAACAACCTATGAGCATTCAAGAATCACATTCAATCATGCACAATACATACGGGCATACATACTCAAACATTGGAAAATCATTTAAACACATTTTCAGCCCCAAAGATGTTTGAAAACAAGTAAAAACCGGGGTCTAGAACTCACCTGGTGCAACTTGGGTGTTCTTCTTTTTTACGCGCTTGCAAAGAGTTCAAAACACCTAGAAACAACATCCAAAAACACACACACCCGAGCACAAACACAACCTATAAGCACATAAACACATAACCGGGATAAAACCCGTCATAAACACATAAAAAACCATGAATTCTTACCTTGAATTCGTTCACTTCTTCTTCTTTTTTCACTAGCCGAGAGTTCTCTCTTGCTCTCTCTCTCTAGAACCAAAGATATGTTGATGTGAAGTGAGGGTGGGCGGCCATACTCACCTTTACACCAACTTTATCAAAGTTTTGTCCTTTTGGACACTTTTGGTCCCTCCACTTGGACCTTATAGCTTTTCTTTCTTTCATTCTTTATATCTTGTTTTTTTAAAACTAACCGGGTGTTACATTATGTGTTTATACTTGATTATGTGATTATTGCTTTACGTGCTTATTTCTATACTTTGAATCTTATTAATGCACACAAATCTTAAATCCTATTCTAAGGCATTATGTGCCTAAATCAATGGTTCTCAAGATAAGCTTTGAATCGTTATTCGTGGTTTTCACGTCTCGTCAAAGCTATGTCCTATAACTTGAAACATGTAATGCTGGAAGAGTGTGATGCCTGTATCTCGAGGTGTTCTGTCTAGGCAAGGTAATCATATAAATCTGTAACACCCCGAATTTTATTTAAACGAAAGGAAAAGAAAGTAAATAGAAAGAATAGATAATGAGCACAAATGGAGGGGGATAAAGTGTACAAAGTACAAAACCTTATTATTTTAAGGTTTAAAGGGGCATGGCCGCCCATCCCTTCTTCACCATCCCCATTCGGCTGAAAGGAAAAAAAAAGAGAGAGAAAGCCCTCAGTTCTAGAGAGAGAAAGAGGAAGAAGCAGCTGCAAAGGTGAGTTTCTCTTATATGAGCTCGGTTTCAGCTGGGTTTCAAGTTCTTGACCGAAGTTCTTGGTGTTTAGTGTTTATTTTCGGGATTTAAGAGCTGAATTGAAGGTGGGTCTCGAACTTGAAGTGTGTTGCTCAAAGGCTGCTCAAGGTGAGTTTCTAGAACCACTCTTTACTAAATTTCAACGTTTTTGGGGCTATTATGCATACTAAGTAAACATTTTGAAAGTAACCGTGGGTCTACAGCCTTATGTTCGAATGATGTATGTATGCATGTTTTAGGGTATGATTATGGGTTAGTGTTGATGTTTAGCATGCTTAGGTGCCCTTAGTATGTTAGATCTGTGCTTGGGTATTATTCATTTTGATAACCGGGTGATGTTAGTAGTATAGAAAACATTTCAGAATGTTCTGATGCGCATGAACAGTGGCGCATGCGCCCAACATGAATAGTGGCCCATGCGCCCAGCATGTTGGCCATGCGCCTAAGTGTTGGCCATGCACCCAAGAGTGGGCCATGCGCCCAAAAGTGGGCCATGCACCTAAACAGTGTTCCCATGAGCCCAAACAGTGTTCCCATGCGCCCAACGGTCAACTGCCTAAGTATGACCAACCGCCCAAACCCCATGCGCCTAAGTGTTAATAATCTAAGTGTAAGCTCAGACGCCCAAATAGTGCTCATGGGCCCAAGTTGCCAAAACGGCTAAGTGTCCATGCGCCTGCATAGTGGCAAAGCGCCTGAACAGGGCAGAAACGCCCAAATAGTGCCCATGCGCCCAGACTGTTTTACACTTAGAATTTTTATGCTCATGCGCCTAAAATGTCCCATTCGCCCATTTTGGACTTAGGATTTTCTAAGTGGTTTTAAGGGGTAAAATCGGGAGATAGGCCTTGTTATGACGTGATGACTTATGCTCGATGTGTGCATGGTGATGTGATGAAGTTATGATGTATATATGTGTGAGTGATGTGTTATCTTTCTTTCTTCGTCAAAGAGTTTCAAAACGTATGAATTATGTTTTATAATACAATATGTATGGCTTTACGTGGTGTGATGTATGAACGAATAAATTAACAAACGTAAAGTATTATGTAACGAAGTGAAAGATAACGATAAAGTACGAAACGGACGAATATGATAGAGTATGAAATGAACACATGAGATAACAAATGGTGAACATGAAAGTGACGGATGATGAGATCCATGTCGCGTACGCCGGTACTGTGTCAGTCTTCGGGCATGGGTCGGGGGTTTGTTTATCAGGCCCCGACACAGTATCCGTCTTCTGACATGAGTCGGGGGTATTGCATGAGACAAGTGACGGATGATATGATCCGTGTCGCGTACCTCGGTATTGTGTCAGTCTTTGGACATGAGTCGGGGGTTTGTTTATCAGGCCCCGGCACAGTATCAGTCTTCGGATATGATTCGGGGGTATTGCATGAGACGAGATAATAAGGTGAGCGACGTTGTGTTGCAACAGACTTGGATAGATTTCAATCCCTATGATTGACTCGAATGGGATCTTTGTCGCTTATCCCGGTGTTGTGTCAGTCTTCGGACATGAGTCGGGGGTTTGTGTACAGGCCCCGACACAACATCAGCTTTCGAGCATGAGTCGGGGATATTGCATAAAACAAGATTCAAGTAATGAAGAGTAATGAGCGAAGAAATGAATGAATGAACGAATGATGATAAGGATAATAATAATAATAATTATTATCAGTATATATGTATGATGTATGACAACTGACGGACGTAAAGTACGAAAAGGAAGTAAGAGAAAAGAAAGTAAAAGATATTGAGAAGTATGAATGATAATATGAATACGAAAGTAAATAAATGAATGAAACAATGAAATTATGAAAGAACAAACGAATAAAGAACATAGATTGAGTGTACGTATGTTGTATGACCACCAATGAATGTAAAGATAGTTTTTAAAGGAAATAAAGTATTTTATTATAAAAACTAGAACTCACTCAGCATCACTGACTTTTGTATGCATGATAGTTGGCAGGTAGTTTGTTGATGCTGAGGAGTTCTAGGCATGGATGCATAAGCTACTGGAGCGTGTTGAGACTGGCATCTATATTTTGACATGCCATTGTATTTTGAGATGAAAACGAATGTAATGCCATGTTTTTAGTTATTAATGAAAGTTTTAAATTCCGCTGCAAAAATAGATGTACGTTTTAAAATGTTTTATGTGTGATGAATGACCAACTGTGAGGTGTCCGGGAACGAGGCCTTACAAGTTGGTATCAGAGCCAAAGTTTAAGTGAAATGGGTAAATATTTTCAAAAGAAACCTAAACTTAAACTGAGAATGAGACTAAAAGAAAAAGGATGCCAGTCCTAGTAGCTACGTGCCTGCAGGTAAAGGTTTTATGTAAACATTTTATGTAAGTTAACGGTTAACCAGTATTATGTGCGCATGTTATGTGATTTATGTGCCTTTAGTAGATTTAGATTTTGATGTAGTCAGGATAGGGAATGCTTGGGGTATGAAGAGTAAAGTAAGTGGCTAATCATAACTGGCCACTGTAATTAGGGACTTACTATACTTGACGTAAACTGAGCTACTCCCTTGAATGACCGCGTTAGTGTTTGAATCTTATAGTGTGTTAGAGGATGGCTGGACAGAAATCTTCCAAGACTCCTGGAGGCAGAGGCCGTCCACATGTGACTAGGATTAGTGCTAAGACTCCTGAGACGACCCATGAGAACCCTGAGGTTCATGGCCGGAGAGAAGAGAATGAGAATGCTAGCTTGAATGCTTCAGCTAGGGAGGCGATTGCTAATGAAGTACACCAGGTCATGCAGACAGTCTTACCGTCTGTGGTGACTGAAGTTATTAGGGCTGTGAGAAGCGAGGAGAGGAAGGAGACTAGAAAGGGATCAACGGGCAAGGGAAGCAGAGGGGAGGAGGAACAACCGGAGCCTGAGACTGTGTTGTCCGATGAGGAGGAGGATGATGTAGTAGGGGTAGCGACCGAAGGGTGCAGTTATGGGGCGTTCCAAAGGTGTAAGCCCCCGACTTTCAATGGCAATGGCAATGCTACTGCCGCTCACCGCTAGGTGACGGAGATGGAGGCTGTCTTGGAGATCAGTGAGTGCCGTGAGGACCAGAAGGTGAAGTTCGCAACTCACTCTTTCGTTGATTCAACGCTGTGTTGGTGGGACAATATTGTCCAGGCTGAGGGTACCAGGGCAATCAGAAGGATGAGGTGGAGTGAACTGAAGAAGCTGGTGATCGAAGAATTTTGTCCTCACCGAGAATTGGACAAGATTGAGAGAGAGTTCTTACAGCTAGAGGCGGGAACGATGACACACCAGTAGTACACCACTAAGTTCAACGAGATGGCAAGACTAGTGCCAGATCAGGTGACGCCTATGTCACGAAAGATCAAAAGGTACATTCAAGGACTGCCGACAGACATCCACAGACATTTGATCGCTGCCCGACCAGGTACATTCAGATCGGTGGTCGACTTAGCTGGGAGATTGTACGACGAGCGAGAAGTGATGGTGACAACGGACGAAGAGGAAGAACGGAACCATGCCAAAAAGGGGAATGGAAGTCGAGATAATGATGACGGAATTGTCGTTGAAGGTAAGATGATGAGGGTCAATGATCGAGAGAGGATAACAAGGAAGGACAAGGTATGCAAGAAGTGTGGTAGAGGTCATAAAGGGGAGTGCAAATGGGGACTGAAAGTTTGCTTCTAATGTGGAAAGGAGGGCCACAGGGCAAGAGATTATCAAATGGCTAAATGCTACGACTGTTGCGAGACTGGACATATGAGCAGAGATTGCAAGAAATCGAGGGCAGGAAGCTCCGGTACGAGGAAGGAGGGTAGAGGGTGAAGTCTAGAGCCTTTTCTATGACTGGGAGAGGCTAGATCAGACTCTGAGGTAACATCAGGAACATTTTTGGTAATTTAGGTTTATGCATCTATACTTCAATGTGGCACTAGTAGTAGTTTTGTTGCTGCTATCTTCTGTGATGTTGCACGTTAGGAGTAGGAAGATCGATGAGCCCTTCGATGTAAGAATTTCTATTAGTAAGTCCACCAGGTTACCTAATGCCCTAGAGGATTGCACGATAGAATTGAGAGAGAGCGCTTGTTCCTGCTAGACTGTTGAAGACAGACGTAGGTGGATAGACATGCATCTCCGGGTGAATTGATCAGTAATCTATGACTCAAACCCCAAGTGTTGCAAGAAGATGGATTGATCAACCGTGCATGACCACAGTTCGGTGTCAACCTACGACAATGGATTATGATGAAGGCTTCGACCAGGAAAGCGGATGGTTTGATTTGGAAATCGAGTAAAGCTAATACTAAAGTATAGAGGGTCATTCCCAGTTGTTGCTTAGGTAGGAGAAGAGACACATCGACTGGAGCTACTCGATGAGTTAAGTGGAATTCATCTGATGTTCCATCATCTCGTCTAAGAAAGTGTTTGATCGATGAGAATATGATCATGCCACTAGAGAACACTGAGATGGACAAAGTATTCAACTACAAGAAGCAACTGGTGGCCATTACTAATAAGAAGAAGAGAATGGGCTAAGGAGGATGGTCTCACTTGTGCGGGTGAAGTGAAGCCTAAAGGGATCTAAGTCTAAGTGCAAGGTCAAGGAAGAGGTGAGACAGTGTTACCTGTAACTATTTGAGAAGCGACAGGTTTCTGGGATGAAACTTCTATAAGGGGGGTAGGCTTGTAACACCCCGAATTTTTATCTAAACGAAAGGAAAAGAAAAGTAAATAGAAAGAATAGATAATGAGCACAAGTGGAGGGGGATAAAGTGTACAAAGTACAAAATATTATTATTTTAAGGTTTAAAGGGGCATGGCCGCCCATCCCTTCTTCACCATCCCCATTCGGCAGAAAGGAAGAAAGAAGAGAGAGAAAGCCCTCGGTTCTAGAGAGAGAAAGAGGAAGAAGCAGCTGCAAAGGTGAGTTCTCTTATATGAGCTCGGTTTCAGCTGGGTTTCGAGTTCTTGACCGAAGTTCTTGGTGTTTAGTGTTTGTTTTCGGGATTTAAGAGCTGAATTGAAGGTGGGTCTCGAACTTGAAGTGTGTTGCTCAAGGCTACTCAAGGTGAGTTTCTAAAACCCCTCTTTACTGATTTTCAACGTTTTTGGGGCTATTATGCATACTAAGTAAACATTTTGAAAGTAACCATGGGTCTACAGCCTTATGTTCGAAATGATGTATGTATGCATGTTTTAGAGTATGATTATGGGTTAGTGTTGATGTTTAGCATGCTTAGGTGCCCTTAGTATGTTAGATTTGTGCTTGGGTATTATTAGAATGATAACTAGGTGATGTTAGTAGTATAGAAAACATTTCAGAATGTTCTGATGCACATGAACAGTGGCCCATGCGCTTAGTGTTGGCCATGCGCCCAAGAGTGGGCCATGCGCCTAAACAATGTTCCAATGCGCCCAACGACCAACTGCCTAAGTATGACCAACCGCCCAAACCCCATGCACCTAAGTGTTAATAATCTAAGTGTAATCTCAGACACCCAAATAGTGCTCGTGCGCCCAAGTTGCCAAAACGGCTAAGTGTCCATGCGCCCAGACTGTTTTATACTTAGAATTTTTATGCTCATGCGCCTAAAATGTCCCATGCGCCCATTTTGGACTTAGGATTTTCTAAGTGGTTTTAAGGGGTAAAATCGGGAGATAGGCCTTGTTATGACGTGATGACTTATGCTCGATGTGTGCATGGTGATGTGATGAAATTATGATGTATATATGTGTGAGTGATGTGTTATCTTTCTTCGTCAAAGAGTTTTCAAAACGTATGAATTATGTTTTATAATACAATATGTATGGCTTTACGTGGTGTGATGTATGAACGAATAAATTAACGAACGTAAAGTATTATGTAACAAAGTGACAGATAACGATAAGTACGAAACGAACGAATACAATAGAGTACGAAATGAACACATGAGATAACAAATGGTGAACATGAAAGTGAGGGATGATGAGATCCGTGTCGCGTACCCCGGTACTGTGTCAGTCTTCGGACATGAGTCGGGGGTATTGCATGAGACAAGTGATGGATGATGAGATCTGTGTCATGTACCCCGATACTGTGTCAGTCTTTGGACATGAGTCGGGGGTTTGTTTATCAGGCCCCGACACAGTTTCAGTCTTCGGATATGAGTCGGGGGTATTGCATGAAACGAGATAATGAAGTGAGCGACTTTGTGTTGCAACAGACTCGGATAGAGTTCAATCCCTATGATTGAATCGAATGAGATCTTTGTCGCGTATCCCGGTGTTGTGTCAGTCTTCGGACATGAGTCGAGGGTTTGTGTACAGGCCCCGACACAACATCAGCTTTCGAGCATGAGTCGAGGATATTGCACGAGACAGATTCGAGTAATGAGCGAAGAAATGAATGAATGATGATAAGATAATAATAATAATTATTATCAGTATAAATGTATGATGTATGACAACTGAAAGACGTAAAGTACGAAAAGGAAGTAAGAGAAAAGAAAGTAAAAGATATTGAGAAGTATGAACGATAATATGAATACGAAAGTAAATAAAAGAATTAAACAATGAAAGTATGAAAGAACGAACGAATAAAGAACATAGATTGAGTGTACGTATGTTGTATGACCACGAATGAATGTAAAGATAGTTTTTAAAGGAAATAAAGTATTTTATTATAAAAACTAGAACTCACTCAGCATCGCTGACTTTTGTATGCATGATTGTTGGCAGGTATTTTATTGATGCTGAGGAGTTGCAGGCATGGATGCATAAGCTACTGGGAGCGTTTTGAGGCTGGCATCTATATTTTGACATGCCATTGTATTTTGAGATGAAAACGAATGTAATGCCATGTTTTTAGTTATTAATTAAAGTTTTAAATTCCGTTACAAAAATAGATGTACGTTTTAAAATGTTTTATATGTGATGCATGACCAACTGTGAGGTGCCCTGGAACGGGGCCTTACAAAATCCAAATCAACCGATGGATCCATTTACCTTACCCGAGAACCCTTGCGGTGAGTGTCCTCTTATAGTTGACCTAATACTTTGATAAGTCAACGTAATGTTTTGGTTTGTAAACCGAACGTTACACTCGAAACATCTTGTTATTTTGAATCGTTTCATCATTGATTTTGTCCTTTTGAATCTTAAAACCCATTATCCCATTTCTCTTATTGACTCTTATAATCTTCCTAAACATTTTCCCCTCAAACCCACACCTATTCTGAAATCCGCTATAATGATACTTTTATCTTGAATCGAACCATTAATCTTAACAAACATGATTTCTCGTATCAACTTTAAGCTGATAAAACTTTGAAACCTTGAAGACACAAGTAAACAAGAATCGATCATCTAGAAACCCCGTTAAGTTATTTGCTTGAGAAACTCTTAAGATGTAAGGCCCCGTTCCTGGAGATCTCAAAGTTGGTCATTCACAGCATTAAATACATTAAACATTCTAATTTACAAGCTTAAGCAGCGGAATTATTTTAACAAAAGCCATTCATTTCATTAAAACACTGTTGTTAAGCAATACACTTTTGTTTAACCGAATGCAAAAGAATTGTTTAATTGCATTACAAAACAACAGCAATAATAAGTATGAATGGATGTCATTCTTTTCTTGTCGAGTAGCTTCACCCTCGTGCCATCCTCAGCAATATTTACCTGCCAACTGAAAATGTATAAAAGTCAGCGTTGCTGAGTGAGTTCTAGTTTTAAAAGTAATAAAATACTTTTGTAAGGTATATATATGAAAATACTATTTTTGTGAAACTTCATCTCTTTATACGTGAGCACGCATTATCTATACAACAAGATAATGCTTCTTCTATTTACTGTATGTCTTGTTTATTCTGTACTCTTTTATCTTTATCTTTCATTGTCTATGTGGACCAATGAGCAATACCCTAACTATATGCGCGGGGGAAATGGTGTTGGGCCCTCCGTTCCCTCAAGGGGCTCTAAATACTGTATACAAGGCTGACACAGTCACCTACGGTACGCTGCAAAGGTCTGCCAATCTCAATTGACTGGCCCCGTGTGCATAATAGGGTAGCTAACCCGCATCACAGTTGAGCTAACGACAACATGGTCGTGCACCTCATGTAAGATTGCAAGACTTGTTAACATTTTATTTAAGTTCCACTTCTCTTCTTCATTGCCCTTTCGCTTTATTATTAGTAATATCTTACGTTACGATAATAAACACACCACGTAAAGTCATACCCTAATAGCAATAATAATAATATGGAACAATCATAAAACAATCATAATCATGCATGAAACAAGCATTAATAAGCCCTAGTCAAACCTCGGTCAAAACCTTAATAGCACAGGCTCCCAAAAATTTCGTAATAAATTCTAAGTGTTTAGGCGCATGAGCCCTGTTTGGGCGTTTCATCACTATGCAGGCGCATCAGCCAATACTTAAACGTTTTAACACTTAGACGCATGATCTATTCAGGCACATGGATACTATTTGGGCGTATGGTCCATTCGGACGCATGGACACTTAGGCGCATGAGGTTGGGCGGTTGGGCATACTTAGGCGCATGGGCTATTCAGACGCATGGACACTACTGGGGCGCATGGCCCTACACTTAGTCATCTGACTAATATTCTAGGCACATTAGGGTACTGTTTAGGCGCATGAGTTACACTTAAACATTTCTAACGCATTTCCAGGCGCATGAACCTTCTGCTCAATATGTTTCTAGGATATTTTCAAACCCAAACATCAAGCCTATTTGTTCTAAGCTTACGAAAGGCTATTCTAAGCATGAACAACTTAATAACACTAAGAACATCATCAAACATGCATAATACATACGGGTATACATACATAAACATTGTAAAATCGTTTAAATACATTTTCAGCCCTAAAGAGAGTTTAAAACAAGTAAAACCGGGGTCTAGAAACTCACCTGGTGCAACTTTGGGTGTATCTTCCTTCTAATCCGTATGCAAATGAGTTCAAACACCTAGAAACCACCAAACACACACACACGAACACACATACAAACACATAAGCATATAAGCGAGACAAAAACCCATCACGAACACTTAAAAACTTCGAATTCTTACCTTGAATTCAACCTCTTCTTCTTCTTCAATCCCGTAAGCTTTCGGCTCTCTCTCTCTCTCTCTAGAACCAAAATGAAAAAGGTGATATGAAGTGAGGGTGGGCGGCCATGCCAACCTTTACACTAACGTTTTGTACTTTTGTCCTTTTGACACTTTTACCCCTCATCTTGGGTTAAATTACATTTCTTACTTTTATTCTTCATTTCTTATCTTCCTTTAAAAGAATAACCGGTTGTTACATCAAAATTCCATACCCCATCCAAAAGCATATTGAATTTATTTCTCATGTTCGTTAAGCCGGGTCCCGTATCGATCTAATGTTTGGTGTTTCACTCATGACAAAACCTTTCTAACTGTCTTGAACCGTTTAATATACAAGCGTTTATCAACTAAAAATTTTAAATTAATAATCTTGTACCTTTGCCAAGGAACACATAAAATCATGAATCATTAGATTGAACAAACTTAAGCATAGCAAAACATTATAATTAAACTTATTGAATTTAAAACGCTCCCAAGAGTTCCCTTGCGAACATGAAATAAAACTCAAGTCCCCTCCTATCTTTGAAATCAGTCTTGTTGTGATTAAATTTTGGGATGAAATTTCTTAAAGTATGGGAGACTGTAACATCCGCCATTTTCTCAAACCCGAACCTATTTTCTTTATTAAACTATTATAATAATGGATCCAATGCATTAAATGTGCAATACATATTGTGAAATTGGTGATCTAAATTTACATTTAATCTTCTATTTAATTAGTTTATAAACTTATGAGATTTTCTATATATCATGTATGAAGTTATAATTATTATAAAAAAATATATGACTTTAAAATTTCTATAGAATTTATGAAGATAAGTATATATAAAGATTACTTTCTTTTAACCACCTTAATAATTTGATAATTAATAATTAACAAGATTTATAACTTTTATAATATTTTATAAATAAATAAATAAAATTTGGGTTTTTATAAAGTATAGGGTTGGAAATGTAATTATTAAAACTTTGTTTTAAAAGTTTGTGCATAAAATGTTAAGAGTCAAACCGCAGGGGCTGAATTGTATAATTTCAAAACTCAACCCCCCACTTCTTTGACACGCCGATTTCCGGCCACAATTCCGGCCATCACCGGCGAGCTCCGGCGACTCCTTGTGAAATCTTAATCCGAAACCGCTCCCTAACCCTTCTAGAATGTGATTCGAACATGTGTGCATCAATTAACCACATTTAAACAACCGTTTCTAGTCTAATCGATTACATAACCGATTCATATTACACTCTCTAGCCGTTCGAGCATTTACACATCCTAATAATCTAATTAAACCAACCTGAATGATCATCTATCAATCACTAATCGAATACAACTTATAATTCCACCTGAAACAAACACCAACATCGAATTCAACCCTACTCAATATCATGACCCACACCCCCACTTGAACACCATTATTCGGACCTCAAATCCTGAAATTTACAAAGGGCTTTCAATCACCGACTTCGTGGAAGCTTTCTGTGTAGTTAATTGAATTATTATCATCATTTGCAATTGAACCCATTCACGGCATAGGCGCGGCTGTTCTTCATTTGTTCTTGAGGTGTTCAACTTCAAATCGAGTAATTGAAACTATCTACATACTCGTTATATCATAGAGAACAAAAGCCCTATGGTTTCAAGCATTTACCAAATTGATTTGAACTTCAATTTGGGGTTAAACGATTCTAGGGTTCTTGTGATTTTGGAAAACTTCTTTAAATGGGTTTAAAATAATTTGAAACCAATGGAAACCAACGCTGCGGCCCTAGTTCACCGGTTACATCACTGTCTCACCTTTGAGGTCCCGGGTTCAAACCCGGGCACCCTCAAACATTTTTAAGGCCTTTTTAGTCCTTAAATTAATTATAGAAAACTTATAATAAATATAAAAATGGTTTTTTTGTAAACTTTAATTATTTTTAAAGACACCAATAATTTTCTGTAATTTTTCTAAATATAAACAACTAAAAATCTTTTTAATAAAACATTTTAACAAAGATTATTCTTGGTTATTTAAATTAAATTAGATTTCATTAATTAATAAATTATCATTGGTCTAGACGTTACCTTTAAATTATCATCGTTTAAATAATGATTATTTCAAATGTTTATTCAAATTTTATATTTAAGCTTTACTAGTTATTTGAAATGGTTTATTTCATTTTTCCTATATTAAAAGACATAAATAGTATATTTCTTTAATATATTATTTAACGTACTTACAAAATCTTCAAATCCAACTTGAAACCCGAGTTCTCATTAAATCGTTAACTTTATTATTAAACTTAATATTGTAATATATACGTTTAGGTATCTTGTACAGGAATTCGTTGGAGCATCATTTATTTCTCATTAGCATCTTACATATACATATACATACATACATACATATATATATATATATATGTTCAACCCATGAGAACTCACCAACTTTCAAAGTTGACCTTCTATTTTAAACATATTTTAGGTTTACTACTTGAGGATCTTCGTGTGCTCATATAGAACTTAGACCTAGTTTAACTAAATAATTTATTTCTTGGTGTGAGATTTTGTATTGTATGGATTTTATTTGTCTTGTAATGTTCAATGATTAATGATACTTAATATTATTTCAACCTAATTAGTTTCATGTGCTATGAACAATTGTTTCACATTCGTCCGCCCCGATGATTCCGCCGTCGGTCGGGGTGTGACAATTACGTATATGTTATAGATACCAGTTAGATATATTTGTTTTTGGCTTCTTCTTCGTATTCTTCTTCTTTATAGTGTATCGCTTACATATATGTAAAAAAGTTTACTTACACGCAAACATAGGTGATAGAATGTTTACATAACAAAAGCATATACGCATATACGTAATCATGCTTACATATACTTAATCATATACGTAGATATGCTTAATATGTGTAAGAATATAGGTGAGCATGTTTAAGTATACGTAAACATGTTTATATATACACCAAAATATAAGTGAACTTGTTTACGTATACGTAAACATGTATGTAATTACAAAAAGCCTGCAAAATATAATTGTTCTTATAATATATTTTGAAATTGTGTTTTAAATGAATGCTTATAATTTTAATAGATTTGATATTGTGTTTGACTTTGGAGAGAGAGATATTTAAGGTATTTAGATTGTTTCTAAAATAAATAAAAATTATACGTATACGTAAGCATGTAAACATATATGTGAACTTGTTTAGCTATACATAAGTATGTATGTAATTAAAAAAAGCATGCATAAAATATTTTTATTCTTATAATATACTTTGAATTTGTGTTTTAAATGAATGCTTATGATTTTAAATAGATTTGATATTGTGTTTGAATTTGGAGAGAGAGATTCAAGGTATTTAGGTTGGTTCTAAAATAAATAAAACTACAATCTATCTAATATACCCTTGAATCGTTTAAGTAAATTAATTATCTATTGAATATTTACAAATTTACGGTTGATGAATATCAACCATTGATTAATTTTGATCAATGGTTTAAAAATAGTTTTTTTAGTTTTCTTAAAAGTGGAGATTTTCTTAGGAACCCTCCCATATATATATATATTAATATATATATATATATTATATATATATATATATATATAATATATATATATATATATATATATATATATACTAGTTTTAGTAAACCCGTGTATTACACAGGTTGAATAAATATAATATTAAATAGAATAAAAGTTTATTAATTATTAAACAATATGTGATTAAAATTATGTATGAGTAAGTACTATAAGTAATAAGCAATTATATTAACTTTTAAAATTTTTTAAAAACTTTTTTTATTTTTCCTAAAAAATAAATTAAACATTTTGTTACAAAAAATCATTTTAAAAAAATGTCATTTTTAAAATATTTCGTGTTTTAGAAAAAAGTATGATGTTTTAGAAAAAAAAATTTATAAAAATTTGTTTATGTAGAAATAATCATCAATATAAAGACATATTTCTTAATCTTCTTAAAAATATTTTTTATTAAAAATAGATAAATAATATAATTAGTAATTAATAGAGTTATTTAATAGGAGAGAGAAGCGGAAAATTGTTTTAAAAATTGAATATGGTGTTGACATGTGGCATCCATAGTTACCTTTTTATTAGAATATAAGAAGATAAGAATATATATATATAGGGTCGGGATCTTTCAGAACTAGTAAAGATCGTGAGAATCGTGAGAACCAATCTTAGTCATTGATTAATATAATTTTTATTAGTTATTTATTGTCTAATAAAGGGTATTATTGTAAATTTAAAATCATTTCATTTATATCTCCCTTATTTACCTCTTTCTATTTTGGAAATTTCTATTTCTATTTTTAAGTATAAATTTCCATGAATTAAATACAACCTCCTCATCATTCCATACTAAAAAATCAAAATCGAAACCTATTCAAATCGAAATCCTGTACAATCGATTGAAGCTTTTGATATCCATATAGTTACAATGTAGTGTATCTCGAAATCCTAATTCATGCCAATGAAGATAATGATGACGTGACGAGGCTCAAATAAGAAGATGAGTCAAAGATGAAGATGATGCTACGATGAAGATGATATTGTTGATGCAGATGACGATAACAACGGATGGGGTTTTGGGCATTAATAATTTTAAAGACAAGAACGACGATGAAGATGATATTATTGATGAAGTATTCTACTTGATAATTTTATTTAGGTTTGTTTTCGATGTATAGTTTTGTAACGCCCCATTCCCGGGACGCTTACAGTGGATTCTCATCGCTCATAAAACATATATTTACATTCATATTTCATAAAATCGCAGCGGAACACTAAAATAATCTTTTATTTCCATGTAAATGCTTTTGCAAGTTAATACAACATTCATTACAAAATAGTTTGTTCGTATTACAATGCAAAAACATTAATCAAAAGAATGCTATCCCAAAAGAGCCGAGTAGCCATCCGTGCCATCCTCAGCAATCACTACCTGCCAACTGGAAACACATAAAAGTTAGCGTTACTGAGTGAGCTCTAGTTTTATAATAAAACATACTTTACTTTCATGCGATCATACATCGTACGGACACATAGATAATATAATTACAAATGGCTAATCACAAATGGCCCTTGTAATTAGGGACTTATTATACTTGACATAAACTGAGCTGTTCCCTTGAATGACCGTGTTGGTGTTTGAATCTTTCAGTGTGCGTGTGATGGCCGGTGGTAGATCTTCAAAAGCTTCACGGGGTGGAGGTCATGGCACTGAACCGCGACCTGAGAGGGGAAGACCCAGGGTTGAAAAGGTGGTTCCTGAAGAACCAGAGACCCCTCAACCGGAGGGTGGCGACGAGAGCGCCAATTTGAGAGCCTCAGTGAAGGAGGCTGTTGTTGAAGAAGTTCATCAAGTCATGTAGACGATCTTACCGTCTGTAGTGACTGAAGTTATCAAGGCGGTAAGGGAAGGAGAGAGGAAGGAAAGAAATAGCCCTACGGGCGAAAGGAGACAGTCCGAGACTGAGATGGTTTTGCCTGGCGAAGAAGAAGAAGAGGAGGAAGAAGAGCCTGCGCTGGAGGCGGCACAAGGCTGTAACTATGGGGCATTTATGAGATGCAAGGCCCTTACTTTCGATGGTAACGGCACTGCTGCTGCTGCTCACCAGTGGGTGAGGGAAATGGAGGCTGTACTTGATATCAGCGAGTGCCGAGAGGACCAGAAGGTGAAGTTCACTACCCACTCTTTTGTGGACTCAGCTCTATGTTGGTGGGACAATATTGTCCAAGATGAGGGTAGTAGGGCCATTGGAAGAATGAGATGGTTCGAACTGAAAAAGTTGGTGATTGAGGAGTTTTGTCCTCACTGGGAAATGGACAAGGTTAAGAGGGAGATTTTGCAATTTGAGGCGGGAACAATGACACACCAAGAGTACAGCACAAAGTTCAATGAAATGGCACGTCTGGTGCCAGATCAAGTGACGCCTCTATCATGTAAGATATAAAGGTACATCCAGGGTTTGCCAGCGGACATTCACAGGCACATGATCGCCACCCAACCGAGCACGTTTAGGTCAGCGGTGGATTTAGCAGGGAGACTGTATGATGAGAGGACTGTAGTGGTGGTAGCTGAAGGTAGTCGGAAGGGTGGAGGTGATAGATACTGGAATGGGAAGAGGTTTGGTTGGGGTAGTGCCTCGACGGGTAACAAGAAGGCACGGGTGGACAACCACCGTGTGGTCGCATTGGGTGCTGGTATAAAGAAGTGTGGTAGGTGTAGGAGAGAACATAGCGGGGAATGTAGGCTGGGGTTGAGTGTGTGCTCCAAATGTGGGAAGCTGGGGCATATAGCCAAGGACCGTCGTACGTCCCAGTGCTATAACTGTGGTGAAGAGGGTCACCTGAGTAGGGATTGTAGGAAGCCGAGGGCTGAGAGTTTCGGGGCGAAGAAGACGGGAGGTGAAGGACTGAGGGCAAGCGCCAGGGCATTCACCATGACACAGGAGGAAGCTAGGACGGACCCTGATGTCGTGTCCGGTACGTTTCTGGTGAACCAAACTTTAGCTTATGTGTTATTTGATTCTGGTGCTAGTAAAAGTTTTATTTCTGCTGCTTTCTGTGCTAAGCTGCCTATTAGTAGTAGACGTGTTGATACGCCCTTTGATGTAGAAAATGCCATAGGTAAGTCTACCAGGATCTCTGAGATGATAGAGAACTATAATGTGGAGCTAGAAGGTCATAAGTTTCCTGTTAGACCCTTCGTGATGACCTTAGGTGAATTCAATTTGGTTCTGGGATGGATTGGTTAGCAGACTTCGAGACGAACATTGTGTGTCGCAAGAAGATGATTCAGCTATCAGCGCCTGACGAGAGTTCGGTGACGGTTTATGGTGATCGAGTCACGACAATTCCGAAAGTGATTTCGATGGCGGTGGCGGGAAAGTGTATAAGGCGTGGATGTAGTGCCTATTTGGCCTATGTAAAAGATGTGGATATGCCAGCACCATAACTGTCTGATGTACCGGTTGTGTGTGATTTCCCAGACGTGTTCCCGGAAGACTTATCAGGAGTGCCACCTGACAGAGAGATCGAGTTTCAGATTGATCTGATACCGGGTGCCCAACCTGTTGCCAAGGCACCGTATCAGTTAGCTCCGACAGAGATGAAAGAATTGATGGAGCAGTTGCAAGAGCTGCTTGATAAGGGGTTCATTAGACCGAGTATTTCTCCTTGGGGTGCTCCGGTCCTGTTTGTGAAGAAGAAAGACGGTAGCATGAGGATGTGCATTGACTACCGAGAGCTGAACAAGTTGACGGTGAAGAACCGATACCCCTTACCAAGAATAGATGATTTGTTCGATCAGCTTCAAGGTGCCAGTTGGTTTTCAAGGATAAATCTTCGATCTGGTTACCATCAGTTGAAGGGGATGGAGCAAGATATCCCTAAAACAGTTTTTTGCATGCGCTACGGTCCCTACGAGTTTCTCATCATGTCTTTTGTTTTGACCAATGTGCCAGCTACTTTCATGGATCTGATGAACCGTGTGTGTCAGCCTATGTTGGATAAATCAGTGATTGTGTTTATTGATGATATCCTGATTTATTCGAAGAGTGAGATCGAGCATGCCGGTCACATTCGGGAGGTTCTGGAGACGTTAAGGAGGGAGAAGTTGTATGCAAAATTCTCCAAGTACGGGTTCTGGTTGTGCGAAGTTCAGTTCTTGGGTCATGTGGTGAACCCTGATGGGATTATGGTGGACCCGCTAAGGTGGAGGCAGTGATGCAATGGAAGTCTCCTAAGACGCCATCCGAGATTCGTAGCTTCTTGGGTTTGGCAGGCTATTATAGAAGGTTTATCCGAGACTTTTCTAAGATTGCTTAACCAAGTTGACCCAAAAGGATATGAAGTTTGTATGGGGTCAAGCTCAACAGAAGGCCTTCGACAAATTGAAGGTGAGATTGACTCAAGCTCATGTTCTGTCATTACCCGATGGAAGCGAAGGTCTGGTGGTTTATTCTGATGCTTCCTACTTGGGGTTGGGGTGTGTGTTAATGCAGAGAGGGAAAGTTATAGCCTATGCATCCTGACAGGTTGAAGGTTCATGAGGTCAATTATCCTACTCATGACTTGGAGCTAGTAGCCGTGGTCTTTGCACTGAAGATTTGGAGGCACTATCTGTACGGGACGAAGTGCACCATATTCACGGACCATAAAAGCTTGAAGTACTTCTTCGAGCAAAAAGATCTAAACATGAGGCAGAGGAGATGGTTAGAACTTATCAAGGACTATGACTGTGAGATCCATTACCATCCAGGAAAAGCCAACGTGGTAGCTGATGCCCTTAGCCGAAAGGAGAGGCCCGAACCGATTCGGGTGAAAGCATATCAGCTGATCATGACCTCTGATGTGATGAAGCAAGTCAAGGAGTTTCAAGATGAGGCCTTGAAAGAAGATCATCTTAACTCTGAGAGGATGAGAGGTCTAGTTGGGGAATTGGGTGAAAACACACTTGGTGTTAAAACCCGATTTGAATGGGTGTGGATTCCTCGTTTTGGGGATCTATGGGTGAAGATTATGGATGAAGCTCACAAGGCTCGATATTCCATTCATCCAGGTTGTGAAGTCAGCTGGATCGATAAACATCCGAGCATGTTCTTGACGGAAGGATAAACAACAGCACAAACCAAAAGTCAAACAATAATACGAACTATAATTGAATGGTTTCATTGATAAAACCTAACGATTACAAGCTCGTTACAACATAAGAATCAAGACTCTTGGCAAGGGAAAGATCGAGCATGATCTCCCCTCTCATCCGGTAGCCCTAGGCTCTCGGCAGACTTCCTCTCAAAATCCTCTCTCTCTACACATTGAAACTGGTATATATAGGCCTCGGCCTATATTAGATGCGACTGGCCCATTCGTGCGATTGGACCTTGTGTATGGTTCAATCGTACTACTGGACCATGCGTATGGTTCAATCGTACGACTGGACCATGTGTATGGTTCAATCATACGACTGGACCATTCTTATGGTTCAGTCTTACAAATGCCCCAATCGCACCTCTCAATCGCACGACTGGTCCAATAGCATGGCTCAATCGTAAGACTGAGTCTCATTCGCATATGCTCCTGCGAATAACCCAGTTTCATGTGTTTACAACATATCAGGTGTAATACATTAAGCCTAGACTATTCGACAAGCGACGGGCACACTATATATGCTCCAACAAATTCCCCCTTGGATGTTGCTTGCGAATAGTAGAAAACACTTCTTGCAATCTTCAGTTAATCTTTGCTCTGGTTTCCAATAGAATCAAACGAAAAACCATATTAGCCAACATTTCCGATCCGTCAGGTTACACACATCCCCGAAAATGAATTTAGGCACAATAGCTTTTGTTTACTTTGTAGAACACCATCATTGCAGCAAGATTCCCCATATGACTGATTTTTCTAGATAATGACATGAACAGTTTTCCATTGCTTCAATCTTCACATAGGCTAACCTGATTAACATCAACACCTGTAGAAATTCCCCCTCACATTTAGCATATCCCAATATATAGACATTGTGCTCTCCTGGCGTCTTCACACGGTGTATTGGGCAAAAGGTTGAAGGTTCCAATCCACAGCTGACAATATCAAACAAATCAGCATGAACGTAGATTCATCATCAGAAACCTGCTCACATCATCATTTTCTGATTGCGTCTTCACTTTCTCTATACATGGATTCCCCCTAAGAATGAGAATCCTCTTTGTGTGGATAAATATAACTTGATAGGCCCATAAGTAGTGAGATGCTCCTGACTACCCCACAAAATCAGCACCGACTGCTGACATCTTCTCTTCTCTCTTTCGTGTTCCAAATACATTCATCTATTCTGGAAGTCCAACAAATCATGGGGTATACATCGAACTTATTTGACAAAAGAACCTCAGGGTGAATATGCTTTGCCCATCCTCAAATCTGTGCAAGAAGCAGTTCCAAACTTTTTTTTGGTCTGGAACAAATGCAGATGAATCAATGCGGATGGCTCATTCATGCATTGAACATACGATTGGTCCAGTCGCACGACTGAACATACGACTGGTCCAGTCGTACGAATGGTCCATTCGCATGGCCCAGTCACATGAACGGGTCTGCACGCAGATTTTCAGATCTGCAGCCGCCAGGGCTGCCCAAAACCCTAATCTGACGAATTTTACATGAACCGAAACAAAGTAGGCGTCATCAGATTCGTAAGGGTGATCAGAACGTGGTTTGGAGTTCAATTTTAACATAGAAACACCACATATAACAAGATCTGAGCAAAACACGAAGAACACAAAGTGGGTTTAACGTCAAGATCTGAAATTAGATCCAGAAATCAAGAGCTTGGTTGCTAGAATCATTTTTAGATCATTCCAGCAGTAACCGGCTCTGATACCAATTGTGAAGTCAGCTGGATCGATAAACATCCGAGTATGTTCTTGACGGAAGGATAAACAACAGCACAAACGAAAAGTCAAACAATAATACGAACTATAATTGAATGGTTTCATTGATAAAATCTAATGATTACAAGCTCGTTACAACATAAGAATCAAGACTCTTGGCAAGAGGAAGATCGAGCATGATCTCCCCTCTCATCCGGCAGCCCTAGGCTTCGGGCAGACTTCCTCTCAAAATCCTCTCTCTCTCTCTCTACACATAGAAACTGGTATATATAGGCCTCGGCCCATATTAGATGCGACTGGGCCCATTCATGCGATTGGACCATGCGTATGGTTCAATCATACTACTGGACCATGCGTATGGTTCAATCGTACGACTGGACCATTCTTATGGTTCAGTCTTACGAATGCCCCAATCGCACCTCTCAGTCGCACGACTGGTCCATTAGCATGGCTCAATTGTACGACTGAGTCTTATTAGCATATGCTCCTGTGAATGACCCAGTTTTATGTGTTTACAACATATCAGGTGTAATACATTAAGCCTAGACTATTCGACAAGTGACGGACACACTATATATGACTATATATGCTCCAACACAGGTGCCATAAAAATTTATCAAGACATGAAGAAAGATTATTGGTGGCCGGGTATGAAGCGCGACGTAGTGGAGTATGTGAGTAAATGCCTTACTTGTCTATAGGTGAAGGCCGAGCATCAGAAGCCGTATGAAAAATCCAACCTTTGGATATACCGGAATGGAAGTGGGAGCATATCACCATGAATTTCATTATGAAGCTGCCGTATGGGAAAATCCAACCTTTGGATATACCAGGTATGAAGCGCGACATATGGGTGATTGTTGACCGCCTGACGAATAGTGCTCAATTCCTACCGATTCACGAGACATATTCATCTGAGAGGTTGGCTGACCTGTTCATCAAGTAAATTTTAACTCTTCATGGTGTGCCGGTGTCCATTGTGTCTCATCGTGACACCCGGTTTACATCTAAATTCTGGAAGAAATTCCGCGACGCCATGGGGACGAGGTTACATTTTAGCACGACATATCATCCCCAAACTGATGGTCAGTCAGAAAGGACCATTCAGACATTAGAAGACATGCTTCGGGCATGTGTGATTGATTTTGGGGGAAGTTGGGATGACCACCTGCCGTTAGCCGAATTCTCATACAACAACAACTATCATGCCAGCATTGGTATGCCACCATATGAGATGCTATACAGTAGGAGATGCAGAACACCCCATTTGTTGGGGTGATATTGGTCAGAAGGAATTAGGGAGCGTCGAGCTAATTGAGACTACGACTGAGAAGCTTGAGAAGATCAAAGCCTTCATGAAGGCAGCCAAAGATAGACAGAAGTCGTATGCCGATAAACGACACAGACTGATTGAGTTCCAGGTGGGTGACCAGGTTATGTTGAAGGTCTCACCTTGGAAGGGTATTATCCGATTCCGAAAGCGGGGCAAGCTGAGCCCAAGGTATATAGGCCCTTTCCGAATCATTGCTCGAGTAGGAAAGGTGCCTATAGATTGGAGTTGTCGGATGAGCTAAGTGGAATCAACCTGACATTCCATGTATCTCATCTATGAAAATGCTTGGCAAATGAAGATATGATTGTTCCACTGGAAGATATCAAAGTAGACGAACGGCTCAATTATGTGGAGCAACCTGTGGCGATCATCGATCGAAAAGAGAAGAGGCTGAGAAATAAAGTGGTTCCTTTTGTGCGTGTACAGTGGAAGCACAGGAAGGGATCCGAGTCAACGTGGGAGACTAAAGAAGAAATGAGGCATCATTACCCACGTCTGTTCGAGGAATAACAGGTTTCGGGGACAAAACCTATTTAAGGGGGGTGGACTTGTAACACCCGGTTATTTATCTATTTTGAAGCCGACGAAGGAAGAAAGGAAATAAAGTCCTAAGTTGAGGGACCAAACTCGCTAACGAAAGAAAGATGGGCGAGTGGGGGTATATAAGGGAGAGGGCAGCCCTTACCCTCTCCCCACACCCACATTTTCAGCCATCAAAGAGGGGAAGAGAGAAAGAAGAGAAAAAGGGAGAAAAGGTTGGTTTAGGTAGATTCAAGCGAGCAAAATCATCGTGTAGCAAGTCAAACTGAAGCTCTACTTCTCGGTGTCGTTTGTGTGAGTTCTAAGACCCCACTTTTACTTGTTTTCAAATGATTTTAGGGCTGGAAAGCATAGAAAACCCGTTTTTGTATGTATGTGTGTTTGACCCATTTGGGTGTGTTGCGTGTGATGCGTTTGGAGGTTGTTTCCGGGCTTGTGTGTGCTTGAATGATGTTGTTGTATGCATCCCTAAGGTTTAGGATGGTTGATTTGGGCTTAGAATGGGTTTAGATGAGTTTGGAGGTGGAAAAGGCCAGTTTGCGTTTAGCTGGAACTGCATTCTGCATCAGCTAGGGCTAGGAGACCGACTGGTGACCGAATGGAGGCCATACGGCCGAATAGGGTGCGATTGGGGTCCATTCGCACGATTGAAGGTCCATTCGCACGATTGAAGGGCCAGTCGCATGGAGGTCATGCGATTGAAGGTCCAGTCACATAAGAGCTCATCCGCATTAGTCCATTCGCATGAGGTCCATCCACATTAGTCCATTCGCACGATTGGGTGTTCATTTGCATGAGTGTTCATCCGCATTGGTTCCTTTGCATGATGTTCAGTCGCATGGAGGCCATGCGACTAAAGGGTGTCCATACGCCCGAATAGGGCTGTTGCACCCGAGGAGAAGTGTAGTTTAACTTCTGACTTTCGGGGCAAAGTGCATAATCAATATTAAAACTTGTAAGGCCCCATTCCCGGGACGCTTACAGTTGATTCTCATCGTTCATAAAACATATATTTACATTCGTATTTCATAAAATCGCAGCGGAACGCTAAAATAATCTTTTATATCCATGTAAATGCTTTTGCAAGTTAATACAACATTCATTACAAAACAGCTTGTTCGCATTACAATGCAAAAACAACTTGTTCGCATTACAAAACAACTTCTGACTTTCGGGGGAAAGTGCATATGTGAGTTTAACTTCTGAATAGGGCTGTTGCACCCGAGGAGAAGTGTAGTTTAATCATATGTTTACATATATGTAACCAAGTTTACATATAGCTTTACGTATATCTGATCAAGTTTACACACAGGGTTTACATGTACGTAACTTTGTACACATATATGTAAGCAATACTACTTTATAATTGTCAAAAGTTTCAAAAGTTTTGATTAATATTAACAATTATAAAGTAGTATTGCTTACATATATGTGTACAAAGTTACATACATGTAAACCCTGTGTGTAAACTTGATCAGATATACGTAAAGCTATATGTAAACTTGGTTACATATACGTAAACATATGATTAAATTTGTCCAGATATACATAAATGGAATGTTCAGTCTTTTGATTATGCATATATAAATCACAATTATATGATTGGTTATTGTTTTTAGTTTGAATTTGTAAATTTGATTACATATATGTAAACTTGATACACTAAATTACATATATTTAACTTGCATACTACTAAAAATTATAAACACAAATACATATATGTATATACTTGCTCAATGTAATTTAAAATATATATAACCTTACTATAAAATCCTATAATTTTCACACAAATAATACATGTTCTTCAAGGCATAATACACATGTGTACAAAAATCAATTTACTATCCAAACCAAATATGAAAAGTGAATTTTTAAACCTAACACTAATAAAGCTTTATTGAGTACAACTAAGTCAATATTTTCTGTTATGACTTGACAAGCAGTAAGAACTAAAGTATTTTACATATAAGTAAATAAAAAATTTACAATCAAATTAAATCCAACATGTTACTTTTTAGTATGTTTAAGTAATTGATTTTTGTTGTTTTCTTGGTTGCCTTACTTTGAGTCAATCTTCTCGCGAAACCTAATACAAAGATAATATGAATTTAAAACTACAAAAAGAATCTGAATAAATGCAAAGAAAGTTTTAAATTCTGATTCTAACTTGGGATATATTAAGAATCAAAAGGTTTACATATACGTAAATCTAAAATTAGCTAACAAATACCAAAACATTACATTTTATATGCCAAAATCGTTGATTGCTTGTTGGTATCTTGATCAATTCCCTTTTAATCGATCTTTTGTAGCAGGTCTAGTTTGTACGGTATTTTTAATTTAGAAGTGATTTTAGGAATGAATAATATAAGTAATCTTCTATATCTTTAGAGGGTTACCAAAAAAATAAATTCTCTCATTTTACTAATATACCTTTTATGTTTAAATTATACAAAGTTATTGATATATTAATTTAGATTATTACCATTTTTAATCTCAACCATTGATTAGTATAATCAATGGTAAATAAGAGTTCTACGAGTTCTCATTTTAAGGGAAGTTCTGCAAAGAACCTAACCCTATATATATATATATATATATATATATATATATATATATATTATATATATATATATATATATTAGCTTTAGTAAACCTGTGTATTTGTAAGGCCCCGTTCCCAGGCACCTCATAGTTGGTCATTCATTGAACTAAAATCATTTTAAAACGTACATTTATTTTGCAGCGGAATTTAAAACTTTCATTAATAACTAAAACATGTCATTTACAACATTTGTTTTCATCTCAAAATACAATGACATATCAAAATACAGATGCCAGCCTCAAAATGCTCCCAGTAGCTTATGCATCCATGCCTGCAACTCCTCAGCATCATCATATACCTACCAACTATCATGCATACAAAAGTCAGCGATGCCGAGTGAGTTCTAGTTTTATAATAAAACATACTTTTCTGTGTTAAAACCGTTCTTTACTTTATTTCAAAACATACTATACTTTACAACCGTTCGTGATCATGCATCATACGTACATATAGATAATATCATTATTATCTTCATCATTACATTCATTAACTTGTTCGTTCAGCGTATTACATTATTGTTCACTTCTCTTCCTAGATCCGGTCAGACTTTACCCTCTTCGTGGCACTCAGCCACGATTACTGAGGTCGAATGACAAGGATCCTGTTCTGTACATTATTACGATAATTCATTAAAATTCATTCATACGTTCGTTCTTTACATCATTATCTTCATTAATCTTTCATGCTTTACTTTCCTTTCAGACAACCATAAACTCTTCCCTTCTGTTCATAGCACTGGACCTAGGCCTATCATAAACCTTTTATAAAAGTGCATTGCACCTCGTGGTCACAGTACCTAGGTATGCAGCAATAGTTCTATGCAAATGGTCAATCACAGGGATTGAACTCTATCCGAGTCTGTTGCAACACAAAGCCGCTCACCTCATTATCACGTCTCATGCAATATCCCCCACTCATGTCCGAAGACTGATACTGTGTCGGGGCCTGCTCACAAACCCACGACTCATGTCTGAAGACTGACACAGTACTGGGATACGCGACAAGGACCTCTTTCAAGTATGTTGCGACACAGAGTTGCTCACTTCATTATCTCGTCTCATGGACAAAGACCTCTGTCGAGTCTGTTGCGACACAGAGTCGCTCACCTCATTATCTTGTCTCATGGACAAAGACCTCTGTCACGTCTGTTGCGACACAGAGTCGCTCACTTCATTATCTCGTCTCATGGACAAAGACCTCTGTCGAGTCTGTTGCGACACAGAGTCGCTCACCTCATGTCTATGCTTGGCTTTATGCCACACCCCCGAAGTTATACGTAACTCGGGTAACAACACCCCCACCGAAATGGGTAACAACACCCCCATCGAAATGGGTAACACCCCCACCGAAGTGGGTAACAACACCTCCATCAAAATGGGTAACACCCCCACCATAGTGGTAACAACACTAAAGGTCAGTCACAAAGACTGGAACCCTTGCGTGCACACTTTAGGATTTGCTGAACCTCACGCGGTAGAGCCTAAGGCATTCAAAGCCGTGCACTTTTGTACATATTGCTTGCAAGCCTTTCTATACTTCTCTTTTATTCATTATTTACTCATGCATGCATTCGTTCATTACGTTCCCCTTTTCATTATCTTCCACTTTACGTTACATAATACTTTAATTACATTTATTAACGTTCAACGCAAAGCTAAGGGAAGACATACATACATAATAAGAAACATATACATAATCATACACCATCACCATACAAGCAAAATCATACATGCATAACACTCATCAAACATAAGCCATCACATCATAATCAGGCCTATCTTCCCATTTCACCCCTTAAAAACCACATAGAAAACCTCAAGTCCAAATTGGGCGCATGGGACCTTCCAGGCGCATGGGCATAAAAATTCTAAGTGTAAAACAGTCTGGGCGCATGGGCACTATTTGCGCGCTTCTGCCCTGTTCAGGCGCATCACTTGACACTTAGCCGTTTCAATCACTTGGGCGCATGGGCACTATTTAGGCGCATGGCCAACACTTAGCCGTTTCATTCATTTGGGCGCATGGGCACTATTTAGGCGCATGGCCAACACTTAGCCGTTTCATTCATTTTGGCCTCATGGGCACTATTTAGACACATGGCCAACACTTGGCGTTTCATTCATTTTGGTCGCATGGCGAACACTTGGCCGCATGGCCAACACTTAAATGCATCGGCCACTGTTTAGGCGCATGACCCACCCTTGGGCGCATAGCCAACACTTAGACACATGGCTGACATGCTGGGCGCATGGGCCTCTATTTAGGCGCATGGGCCACTATTTAGACGCATGGCCAACCCTTGGACGCATGGCCAACACTTAGACGCATGGCCAACATGCTGGGTGCATGGGCCACTGTTTAGGCGCATGACCCACTCTTGGGCGCATGGACCACTGTTCATGTTCATCAGAACATTTTGAAATATTTTCTATGCTATCAATTTCACTCGATTATCATTCTGATCATACCCAAGCACAGATCTAACATGCTAAGGCCCTCTAAGCATTCTAAAACATCATCACAAACCATAATCAACACTATAACATACAAACATAGATACATAGATACATACATACATACATACATACATACATACATACATACATCATACATACATACATACATACATACATACACATACATACGTCATTTCGAACATAAAGCTGAAACTCACGGTTTCTTTCCAAATGTTTACTTAGTATGCATAATAGCCCCAAATCAGTTGAAAATCAGTAAAAGAGGGGTTCTAGAAACTCACCTTGAGCAGCCTTTGAGCAACACTCTTCCAGATAAAGACCCACTTCGATTCAGCTCTTTAAATCCCGAAAACAAACACAAACAACCAGAACTTCGGTCAAGAACTCAATACTCAGCTGAAACCGAGCTCATAGAAGAGAAGACTTACTTTTTAAAGCTTCTTCTTCCTCTTTCTCTCTCTGGAACCGAGAATCTCTCTCTCTCTTCTTCTTTTTAGCGGTGAAGAAGAATGAAGAAGAAAGAATGGGCAACCATGCCCTTTAAATCCTTAAAGTAAAAAGGTTTGTACTTTGAACACTTTTCCCCCTCCACTTGTGCACAGTTTCTATTCCTTCCACTTACTTTTCTTTTCCTTTCATTTGAATAGAAATTCGGGGTGTTACAAGTCTACCTCCCTTAAAGAGGTTTCGTTCCCGAAACCTATCGCTTCTCGAACAGTTACGGGTAACACTGTCTCACTTCTTCTTTGATCTTGCATTTAAACTTAGATCCCTTTAGGCTTCACTACACCCACACAAGTGAAACCATCATCCTCCTTAGCCTATTCTCTTCTTCTTATTAGTAATGGTCGCCAGTTGCTTCTCGTGGTTGAATGCTTGGTCCATCTTAGTGTTCTCTAGTAGCATGATCATATCCTCATCGGTTGAGGTCTTTCTTAGACGAGATGCATAGAACATCAGATGAATTCCACTTAACTCATCGGGTAGATCCAATCGATGTGTCACTTCTCCTACCTGAGCAACAACTAGGAATGACCCTTTATACTTTTGTATTAGCTTTACTCGATTCCAAACCAAGCACTCCGCTTTCCTGGTCGAATCCTTCATCAAAATTCATTGCCGTAGGTCGTCACCGAACTCTAGTTGTGCACAGTTGAGCAATCCATCTTCTTGCAACACTTGGGGTTTGAGTCATAGACTACTGATCAACTCACTCGGAGATGCATGTCTACCTACCTATGTCTGTCTGGAACAGCCTAGCAGGAACAAGCTCTTTCTCTCACTTCTATCGCGTAATCCTCTAGGGCATTAGGTAACCTGGTAGACTTACTAATAGCATTTCTTACATCGAAGGACTCATCGATCTTCCTACCCCTAACGTGCAACATTACAGAAAATAGCGGCAACAAAACTACTACTAGCGTCATAATTAGAGCATAGATGCATAAATCTAAACTTGCAAGAACGTACCTGACGTTACCTCGGAGTCTGACCTAGCCTCCTCCCGATCATAGCAAAGGCTCTAGCCTTCACCCTCTGTTCTCCTTCCTCGTACCGGAGCTTCCTCCGATCTTCTTCACTCCCGAACCTTCCACCCTCGGCTTCTTGCAATCCCTGCTCATGTGAACTTCCTCACCACAGGAATAACACCTCCCCATACCGCAGGTCTTCGCCACATGTCCGGTCCTCCCACAATGGAAACAGACATTGCCCCCCCAGTCTACATTCCCCGGGGTGCCTGTGTCCACACTTGTCACACCTTTTCGACCCCGCACCAGTAATGACCACACGCTGATCATCCACTCGTGCACCTTTGCCACATGGAATGGCTTCGCCACTTCCCAATTGGTTTCCGTTCCATTCTTGATCACCCTATCCTTTCTTGCTACTTTCAGTCACCATCACAGATCTTCATCATACAATCTCCCCGCCAAATCAACCGTTGACCTATACATGCTCGGTCGGGCAGCGATCAAATGTCTGCAGATATCCGCCGGCAAGCTCTGAATATACCTCTTGATCTTTCGTGAAAGAGACATCACCTGATCCCACACCAGACGTGCCATCTCATTGAATTTAGTGGTGTATTGCTGATGTGTCATCGTTCCCGCCTCCAACTGCAGGAACTCCCTCTCAACTTTATCCATCTCACGATAAGGATAGAACTCCTCAATCACCAGCCTCTTCAACTCCGGCCTTCTCATCCTTCCAATAGCTTTGCTACCCTCAGCTTGGATTATATTGTCCCACCAGCACAGAGCCGAGTCCACAAAAGAATGGGCAGCAAACTTTACTTTCTGATCCTCCCGACACTCGCTGACATTCAATACCGCTTCCATCTCTTGCACCCATCGATGAGCAGTAGCAGCAGTGTCATTTCCATCAAAAGTTGAGGGCTTGCATCGTTGAAACGCCCCATAGTTACAGCCTCGTGCCACCTCCGGCGCAGGCTTTTCCTCTTCTTCCTCTTCGTCATCGAAGAAAACCGTTTCAGTCTCGGGTCGTCTCCTTTCGCCCGAAGGTCTACCCCTTTCCTGTCTCTCCTCATCTCTAACAGCCTTTATATCTTCGGTCACCACAAACGGTAGGATCGTCTGCATAACTTGATGCACTTCCTCCCTGACTGTCTCTCTCATCGAGGCTCTCTGATTAGCATTTTCATCACCACCCTCCTGATGAGGGGTCTTGGGTTCCTCATGGGCTACTCTTTCAGCCCTAGACCTTCCTCTTGTGACCCGTGTTTCAGCACCACGTCCACCACCGCCTCCATCTCGTGAAGCTTTCGAAGATCTACCGCCAACCATCTTCTAACACACTATAAGATTCAAACACTAATGCGGTCATTCAATGTAACACTCAGTTTATGTCAAGTATAGTAAGTCCCTAATTACAGTGGCCAGTTGTGATTAGCCACTTACTTTACTCTTCATACCCCAAGCATTTCCTATCCTGACTACATCAGTATCTAAATCTAAACAATAGCACACAAGCCATATAACATGCGCACATAATGCCGGTTAACATTAACTTACTGTAAATGTTTACATAAAACCTTTACCTGCAGGCACGTAGCTACTAGGACTGGCATCCCTTTTCCTTTTAGTCCCATTCACAGTTTAAGATTAGGTTTTTCAAAATATTTACCCATTTCACTTAAACTTTAGCTCTGATACCAACTTGTAAGGCCTCGTTCCCAGGCACCTCACAGTTGGTCATTCATTGCACTGTTATCATTTCAAAACGTACATTTATTTTGCAGCGGAATTTAAAACTTTCATTAATAACTAAAACATGTCATTTACAATATTTGTTTTCATCTCAAAATACAATGACATATCAAAATACAGATGCGAGCCTTAAAATGCTCCCAGTAGCTTATGCATCCATGCCTGCAACTCCTCAGCATCAACATATACCTGCCAACTATCATGCATACAAAAGTTAGCGACGCTGAGTGAGTTCTAGTTTTATAATAAAACATACTTTTCTATGTTAAAACCGTTCTTTACTTTATTTCAAAACATACTATACTTTACAATCGTTCGTGATCATGCATCATACGTACATATAGATAATATCATTATTATCTTCATCATTACGTTCGTTAACTTGTTCGTTCAACGTATTACATTATCGTTCACTTCTCTTCCTAGATCCGGTCAGACTTTACCCTCTTCGTGGCACTCAGCCACGATTACTGAGGTCGAATGACAAGGATCCTGTTCTGTACATTATTACGATAATTCATAACGTTCATTCATACGTTCGTTCTTTACATCATTATCTTCTTTAATCTTTCATGCTTTACTTTCCTTTATGACAACCATAAACTCTTCCCTTCTGTTCATGGCACTGGACCTAGGCCTATCATAGACCTTTTATAACGGTGCATCGCATCTCATGGTCACAGTACCTAGGGTATGCAGCAATAGTTCTATGCAAATGGTCAATCACAGGGAATGAACTCTATCCGAGTCTGTTGCAACACAAAGCCGCTCACCTCATTATCCCATCTCATACAATATCCCCGACTCATGTCCGAAGACTGATACTGTGCCGGGGCCTGCTCACAAACCCCCGACTCATGTCCGAAGACTGACACATTACCGGGATACGCGACAAGGACCTCTTTCGAGTCTGTTGCGACACAGAGTCGCTCACCTTATTATCTCATCTCATGGATAAAGACCACTGTCAAGTCTGTTGCGACACAGAGTCGCTCACCTTATTATCTCGTCTCATGGACAAAGACCTCTATCGAGTCTGTTGCGACACAGAGTCGCTCACCTTGTTATCTCGTCTCATGGACAAAGACCTCTGTCGAGTCTGTTGTGACACAGAGTCACTCATATCATATCTATGCTTGGCTTTATGCCACACCCCCGAAGTTATACGTAACTCGGGTAACACACCCCCACCGAAGTGGGTAACAACACCCCCACCGAAGTGGGTAACAACACCCCCATCTAAATGGGTAACACCCCCATCGAAGGAGGTAACAACACCTCCATCGAAATGGGTAACACGCCCACCGAAGTGGGTAACAACACTGAAGGTCAGTCACAAAGACGGGAACCCTTGCGTGCACACTTTAGGATTTGCTGAAACTCACGCGGTAGAGCCTAAGGCATTCAGAGCCGTGCACCTCTGTACATATTGCTTGCAAGCCTTTCTATACTTCTCTTTTATTCATTAATTTACTCATGCATGCATTCGTTCATTACGTTCCTCTTTTCATTATCTTCCACTTTACGTTACATAATACTTTCATTACATTTATTAACGTTCAACACAAAGCTAAAGGAAGACATACATACATAATATGGAACATATACATAATCATACACCATCACCATACAGGCAAAATCATACATGCATAACACTCATCAAACATAAGCCATCACATCATAACCAGGCCTATCTTCCCATATCACCCCTTAAAAACCACGTAGGAAACCTCAAGTCCAAATTAGGCGCATGGGACCTTCCAGGCGCATGGGCATAAAAATTCTAAGTGTAAAACAGTCTGGGCGCATGGGCACTATTTGGGCAGTTCTGCCCTGTTCAGGCGCATCACTTGACACTTAGCGGTTTCAATCACTTGGGCGCATGGCACTACTTAGGCGTACGCCAACACTTAGCCATTTCATTTATTTGGGCGCATGGGCACTATTTAGGCGCATGGCCAACACTTAGCCGTTTCATTCATTTTGGCAGCATGGGCACTATTTAGGCGCATGGCCAACACTTGGCCGTTTCATTCATTTTGGGCGCATGGCCAACACTTGGCCGCATGGCCAACACTTAGAAGCATAGGCCACTATTTAGGCGCATGACCCAACCTTGGGCGCATGGCCAACACTTAGACGCATGGCCACATGCTGGGCGCATGGGCCAGTATTTAGGCGCATGGCCAACCCTTGGACGCATGGCCAACACTTAGACGCATGGCCAACATGCTGGGCCATGGGCCACTGTTTAGGCGCATGAGCCACTCTTGGGCGCATGGACCACTGTTCATGTTCATCAGAACATTCTGAAATATTTTCTATGCTATCAATTTCACCCGATTATCATTCTAGTCATACCCCAGCATAGATCTAACATGCTAAGGCCCTCTAAGCTGCAAAACATCATCACAAACCCATAATCACACTATAACATACATACATACATACATACATACATCATTTCGAACATAAAGCTGAACTCACGATTTCTTTCAAAATGTTTACTTAGTATGCATAATAGCCCCAAATCAGTTGAAAATCAGTAAAGAGGGGTTTTAGAAACTCACATTGAGCAGCCTTTGAGCAACACTCTTCGAGTTCAAGACCACTTCGATTAAGCTCTTTAAATCCCGAAAACAAACACAAACAACCAGAACTTCAGTCATGAACTCAATACTCAGCTGAAACCGAGCTCATAGAATAGAAGACTTACATTTTACAGCTTCTTCTTTCTCTTTCTCTCTCTAGAGCTGAGAGTCTCTCTCCCTCTCTTTTCTTGTTTTCAGTCGTGAAGAAGAATGAAGAAGAAAGAATGGGCAACCATGCCCCTTAATCCTTAAAGTAAAAGGTTTGTACTTTGTACACTTTTTCCCCCTCCACTTGTGCACAATTTCTATTCCTTCCACTTACTTTTCTTTTCCTTTCGTTTGAATAGAAATTTGGGGTGTTACAGTATTACACGGGTTGAATAAATAAAATATGATAGTATAAATTATTAATTATAAAATGATATTTTAAGATATGATATGACTGAAATTACGTATCAGAAATTGTTGATACATGTGTACCTTGATTCTGATCTTAATGTAATATGTCTATGTTGTCTACACTTATGTAATAGTTGGGTACTTAATGAAATACAAATGTTTGGTTGTGTTTATAATGTTTAATATTTCATTAATGAGTTGTTTAACGCACATTAGCTAATATAAATAACATTACTATGTTTAATACATTCAAACTAAACAACATGAAGTTCTCATGTGAATGGCCCATGCTAATGGACCATACGCATGAAAAACTTCATGCGAATGACTCAGTCGCACGACTGAACCAGGAGATTGGATCAGTCGTATGACTATGACATGAGATTGACTCAGTCGCATGACTGAACACTCAGTCGTGCGAATGGATCAACCACATGGCTCAATCGCACGAATGAACCATACTAATGGTTCAGTCGCCCGAATGAGCAACCCTAACCTATAAATACCACCTAATTCGTGGAAAAACGTAAGCATTCAATCCACTTCGACTCCAGACGTACCCTAGCCGTCCAGAAGCCTCTAATTTCGTACTCCAAGTTCATAGAAGGCTGTAGATCGGTTCCTAATTGATTCTTGACGCTAGTGTCAATACATTATTGTTACTACGTGTGTTCTCACTGATTGGATCGCCAATCAAATAGGATTCTGCACTATTTGGTTTGGTTTAACACGTTAATCCGTTGGTGTTTCGTTCAAATACCAGATCCTAACAAGTGGTATCAGAGCTTGGCTCTTGATTACATGTTGTTTCAATTGTTTTGTTACAAAAGTTATGTTTTTTCACTCAAAACGCAATCCTTTTGTGTCAAACGAAGTTTTAGAAGTTTCCCAATCATAAAGTTTAGTTTTTCCAGCATACGGCTATTAGGGTTTGGTAAAGTTCGAGTTTTTACGGCCAAAACAAGTTTAACCTACGAATTATCAAACTTCAGCAAGTTCAGTCGCACGATTGGCTCAATAGCACGACTGAGTTCATTCGCATTCTCCAACCGCACGATTGGACTCATTCGTACCTTCACTCGTACGACTGAGACCTTCATTCGGACTGTTCAACCGCATTATTTCATTCGAACGACTGACTCATCCGCATTTGTTCAGTCGCACGATTGAACCATCCGCATTTGTTCAATCGCCCGAATAAGCCTAATTGCATACCTTCATTCGCATACATCAGCAGTTTGTTAAAACAGTAAAGTTATGTGAAATGGAGGATCAGTTTTTGGCACACACAGCTAGTAGAGATACTCGTATTCAGAATCTATTGTTGTTGGAGAGCGAAGTGGGAATACACAATAAACCCCCAAAGCTTATCACGTTAGACGAGTACCCACAATGGAAGCAATGTTTCGAAATCTAGTTAAGTGGAGTAGATACAAACTTGTGGGAGGCAATAGAGTCGGGGTACAGCATGCTAGTAGGATCTGACGGAGTAAAACTTACTCTAAGTGGCATGTCGGATGCACAGAAGGTAAAACGCAACGCTGAGAAGAAAGTCTACGCTTTGCTCACTCAGTCTATTCCGAAGGATATCTTCCATCAGTATTCGGAGTACACTCAAGCAAAGAAACTATGTGATACGTTGGAGAAGAGGTATGACGGAAATGCCTCTCTCAAGGCCATTAAGGCAAAGGCTTTGAAGGAGTTTGACAACTTCTCTTCAATGGGAAAGGAAGGTCTGGATGATGTGATCGACAGATTCTACCACTTGATGAGTGAGATGCACACTCATGGAGTAATTACATCGATGGAGGATAAAGTATCCAACTTTGCAGATGGTCTACCGGAGAAATAGGCTTCCTTCGTATCAAATCTCAGACAGAATGGGATGCTCTCGAAGTTAGATATCAATTACTTCATTCTTAAATTGAGGGAAGAGGAGCTTAGGATGAAGTACAGAGCCCAAAAGGCCAACTATGATCAGAATCCTGCACTCTACAATGCAACTCCTCCGGTCAAGACATCTGGAGCTCCATTGCAAACTGCCTTTGTCTCAAGCGCATCAATTCCAGCACAACCGTCGACTTCAGGGCCGAAACGTCAGGGTCGTCTAGCACCCAGTATATGATACCTGAAGCCCATGCAGCAAAACTGAAAACCGACAACTTCGGAATGTGACTGTGGAGGTGGCCAAAGAACATATGGACCTCTTAGCTACGGTAGTTCACTCCTATGATGGACTAGTTGATGGAAAGATAGGAAATTGTCACCTGGCGGATGAAGATTATAAACAGGTGGATGAAGTGGAGTTGGAACGTATGGACATAATGTGGGCTTTGGCAAGTGTTGTCCGACGAGCTAAAAAGTTTGTCAAAAAGACCGGACATAACTTGGTTGCTACCAAAGACACAACCTTTGGCTTCGACAAGTCAAAGGTTACTTGTTTCAACTGTGGTGAGAAGGGACACTTCAAGCGGGAGTGTGTAAAGCCAAAGAAGACTGGGAATGGTAATCCCTTCTCATCATTCAATCGTCAGGACAAAGCCACATCTAGCAGTTCTACTTCATCATGTAAGGACCCCAAAGCCTTGACTGCTAATGAGGATGAAGGACAGGACTGGAGCTTTCGATTCGTATCACTGAGAGAGTCCAACATAGCGAATGTGGAGGACATTGATGATGATTCTGCTAGTGAGGGAGACATAGCAATAGAGCATGTGATGTCAAATTCTGAAGACACTGCACCTGTGGTCAACCATTTGCCTGAAGAAGAAAAATCTGCATCAACGTCAGTGTAACATTCGCCAATTTTCAAGTTAAAACTCATTTTTTAGTTTTGTTATAAAATTATAATAATAATTGAAATGGACCAAATGTATTAAATTTACAATTTATATGGTGAAATATATAATTGTTAATCATCTAAAGAACTTGTAATATTTTTTTTTAAAGTTAAGGTGAATAATCATTTAAGTGGAGAAGACTTATTAAAAATTTATAAAGTTATTAAATGAATAAAGATTTACTATTTATTATAAACTCTAATTATTGAAAATAAATAATCAAATAATAAAGCTTACAAGATTTATAAAGATTAACAAATAATTGATTTGGTTTATCATTCAAATGGGTTTTATAAAGTTTAGGGGTGAAATGGTAATTTTTAATACTTGAAATAAAAGTTTATTACATAAAATAATAAAGACTTAAAACTCCAGGGACTAATTGTGTAAATTAAAAATAAACCCAAACCCCCACCCTTATTACCCGCAATTTCCGGCGGAGCTCCGGCCACCTCATAACCATCAAGATTAAAGCTTGAAAAGATTAAAGCCTTCATGAAGGCAGCCAAAGATAGACAGAAGTAGTATGCCGATAAGCGACGTAGGCCAATTGAGTTCCAGGTGGGTGACCGGGTTATGTTGAAGGTCTCACCTTGGAAGGGTATTATCAGATTCAGAAAGCGAGACAAGTTGAGCCCAAGATATATAGGCCCTTCCGGATCATTGCTCGAGTAGGAGAGGTGGCCTATAGACTGGAGTTACCGGATGAGTTAAATGGAATTCACCCGACATTTCATGTATCTCATCTGAGAAAGTGTATAGCCGATGAAGACATGATTGTTCCACTGGAGGACATTGAAATAGATGAAAGGCTCAATTATGTGGAGCAACCAGTGGCAATCATCGATCGTAAAGAAAAGGGGCTGAGAAATAAAGTGGTTCCTCTTGTGCGTGTACAGTGGAAGCACAGGAAGGGATCCGAGTAAACATGGGAGACTGAGGAAGAAATGAGACAACATTATCCACATTTGTTCAACGAATAACAGGTTTCAGGGACGAAACCTGTTTAAGGGGGTTGGACTTGTAACACCCGGATATTTATTTTTTTGAAGCCGGTGAAGAAAGAAAAGAAAATAAAGTCCAAAGTCGAGGGACCAAACTCGCCCACGAAAGAAAGTCGGGTGAGGGGGAGTATATAAGGGAGAGGGCAGCCCTTACCCTCTCCCCCACACTCACATTTCAGACTTCATAAAGAGAAGAAGAGAGAAATAAGAGAAAAAGAGGAAAAGTGTCGGTTCGGGTTGGTTCGGGTCGCCAAAACGTTGTGAAGCAAGCCAAATCAAAGCCCTTAACGTTGTGCTCGTTTGTGTGAGTTCTAAAACCCCACTTTTACTTGTTTTCAAGCGATTTTGAGGCTGGAAAGCATAAAAACCCGTTTTTGTATGTGTATGTGTTTGACCCATTTGGGTGTGATGTGTGTGATGCGTTTCGTGTATTTTCCGGGCGTGTGTGTGCTTGTATGGTGTTATGGTATGCATTCCTAAGGTTTAGGATGGTCGATTTAGGCTTAAAATGGGTTTAGATGAGTTTGGAGGCCGAAAACCCTCGGCTGCAGTCGTGATGAACTGCATTCTGCATCAGCTAAGGCCATTCAGCCGAATGGAGGGAGACTGGAGGCCAGTCAGCCGAATGGAGGGAGACTGGAGGCCAGTCACCCGATGGAGGGAGACTGGAGGCCAGTCACCCGAATGGAGGGAGACTGGAGGCCAGTCACCCGAAGGAGGGAGACTGGAGGCCAGTCACCCGAATGGAGGGAGACAGGAGGCCAGTCACCCGAATGGAGGGAGAATGAAGGTCCAGTCACCCGAATGAAGGTCCAGTCACCCGAATGAAGGTCCAGTCACCCGAATGAAGGTTCAGTCACCCGAATGAAGGTCCAGTCACCCGAATGAAGGTCCAGTCACCCGAATGAAGGTCCAGTCACCCGAATGAAGGTCCAGTCACCCGAATGAAGGTCCAGTCACCCGAATGAAGGTCCAGTCACCCGAATGAAGGTCCAGCCACCTGAATGAAGGTCCAGTCACCCGAATGAAGGTCCAGTCACCTGAATGAAGGTCCAGTCACCCGAATGAAGGTCAAGTCTCCCGAATGAAGGTCCAGTCACCCGAATGAAGGTCCAGTCACCCGAATGAAGGGCCGATCACATGAAGGCCATGCGACTGGAGGGTGTCCATACGTACAATTAGGGCTGTTGCACCCGAAGAAAGTGTAGCTAGACTTCTGGCTTTCGGGGGAAAGTGCAGATGTAAGTCTTGACATAAAGGTTTCCCGTAAGAGTATGTAAGATAGCAGATATGGCCTTAGAAGGATGTAGGGCATAGAGATGATGATGTTGCATGTTATGTATGTATGATGTTGCCCTGTATGAGGTGATGTGAATGCATGTTAATGTTCCTTAGTATCATGTATAATATCTTTCCTATGGCTTTTCTTATTATGAGGAATGAATGAAGTATTATGTAACGTAAAGTGAAAGATAATGAAAGAGGAACATGATGATGAATGCATGCATTAATGAACAAATGAAACGTCTTGCACGCATCGGATAACGGGTCCTTCTTTGTGATTGACCCTTAATGTAGAACCTCTACCGCTCACCCCTAGTACTGTGGCATACGTTTAGCTGTTCATTTATTGACTTCGGCCCAGTAGCTAAGACTGATGGTTACTCCTAGTACTGTGGCATACGTTTAGCTGTTCATTTATTGACTTCGGCCCGGTAGCTAAGATTAACCGGGGTGTAGCACATGATATTGGTATGGTTGATGTCCGATGCGCAAGTAAAGTCATAAAGAACGAATGAACGAATGAATGAATGAAGAAGATAATAATGATATTATCTATGTGTACGTACGATATGTGATCATGTAAAAGTAATGAATGGTTTTATATGAAAGTAAAGTATGTTCTGTAATAAAACTAGAACTCACTCAGCAACGCTGACTTTTTATATGTTTTCCAGTTGGCAGGTAATGTTTGCTGAGGATGGCACACCGCGAAGCTACTCAGCTCTTTTGGGATGGCATTCTTTTGATTAATGTTTTTGCATTGTAATGCGAACAAGCTATTTTGTAATGAATGTTGTATTAACTTGCAAAAGCTTTTACATGGAAATGAAAGATTGTTTTAGTTTTCCGCTGCGATTTATGAAATACAAATGCAATTATACGTTTTATGTGCGATGAGAACCCAGCTGTAAGCGTCCCGGGAACGGGGCCTTACAAGTTGGTATCAGAGCTAAAGTTTAAGTGAAATGGGTAAATTTTCAAAATAAACCTAATCTTAAACTGAGAATGGGACGGAAAGGAATGGGATGCCAATCTGAGTAGCTGCGTGCCATCGGGTATTTTCGTAAAGTTAATCGGTTTTATGTGCGCATGGTATGTGGTTATGTGTTGTATGTAGATTTAAATACTGATGTAGTCAGGACAGGTAATACTTGGGGTATGAAGAGTAAAGTAAGTAGCTAATCACAACTGGCCACTGTAATTAGGGACTTACTATACTGACATAAACTGAGTTGTTCCTTGAATGATCGTGTTGGTGTTTGAATCTTTCAGTGTGCGTGTGATGGCCGGAGGTAGATCTTCGAAAGCTTCTAGGGGTGGAGGTCACGGTGCTGAACCGCGACCCAAGAGAGGGAGACCCAGAGTTGAGAGGGTGGTTCATGAAGAACCAGAGACCCCCATCCGGAGGGTGGCGACGAAAGCGCCAATCTGAGAGCCTCAGTAAAGGAGGCTGTTGTAGAAGAAGTCCATCAGGTCATGCAGACAATCTTACCGTCTGTGGTGACTGAAGTTATTAAGGCTGTACGAGAAGGGGAAAGAAAAGAAAGAAACAGATCCTCTGGAGAACGGGAACACCCAGAGCCTGAACGGTCCTGTCTGATGATGAAGAGGAAGAAGAAGAGCCTGTGCCAGAGGCAGTGCAAGGATGTAACTACGGGGCATTTATGAGATGCAATCCCCCTACTTTTGACGGTAATGGCAATGTTACCGCTGCTCACCGATGGGTGAGAGAGATGGAGGCCGTTCTCGACATCAGCGAGTGTCGGGAAGATCAGAAGGTGAAGTTTGCCACTCATTCATTTGTGGACTCGGCACTATGTTGGTGGGACAACATTGTCCAAGCAGAGGGTAATCGGGCAATCGGGAGAATGAATGGCTGGCCTGAGTTGAAGAAGATGGTGATTGAGGAGTTCTGTCCTCACAGGGAAATGGATAAGTTGGAAAGGGAGTTTCTGCAGTTGGAGGCTGGGACCATGACACACCAGCAGTATACCACCAAGTTTAATGAAATGGCATGACTCGTGCCTGATCAGGTGACGCCTCTGTCTCAGAAAATCAAGAGGTATATTCAGGGTTTACCGGTGGATGTTCGTCGGCATATGATGGCCGCCCGACCAAGCACGTTTAGGTCGGCGGTTGATTTGGTAGGGAGGCTGTATGACGAGCAGGAGGTGGTGGTGACTGAAGCGAGTAAGAAGGGTGGTGGTGATCAGAACTGGAATGGGAGGAGGTTTGGTCGGGGTGATGCCTCGACGGGTAACAAAAAGGCACGGGTGGATGACCTCCGCGTGGCCACATCGGGAGTGGGATCAAGGAGGTGTGGTAAGTGTGGAAAGGAGCATGCGGGAGAATGTAGGCTGGGTTTGAACGTGTGCTTCAAGTGTGGGAAGACAGGGCATATGGCGAAGGATTGCCTGTCGGGAAAATGTTTTAACTGTGGGGAAACTGGTCATATGAGCAGAGATTGTAAGAAGCCGAGGACTGAGGGTTCAGGGGTGAGGAAGACGGGAAGTGAAGGACCGAGGGCGAGCGCCAGGGCATTCACTATGACACAGGAGGAAGCTAGGACAGACCCTGATGTCGTGTCCGGTACGTTTCTGGTGAACCAAACTTTAGCTTCTGTGCTATTTGATTCTGGTGCTAGTAGGAGTTTTATTTCTGCTGCTTTCTGTGCTAAGCTGCCTGTTAGTAGTAGGTGTGTTGATGCGCCCTTTGATGTAGAAATTGCCATAGGTAAGTCTACCAGGATTTCGGAGATGATAGAAAACTGTGAGGTGGAGTTAGAAGGTCACAAGTTTCCTGTTAGACCGTTCGTGATGACCTTGGGTGGTTTTGATTTGGTTCTTGGGATGGATTGGTTGGCGGACTTCGAGGCGAACATTGTGTGTCACAAGAAGATGATTCGGTTGACATCGCCTGATGGAAGTTTGGTAACGGTTTATGGTGATCGGGTTACTACGATCCCGAAGGTGATCTCAATGGCGGTGGCGGGAAAGTGTATGAGGCGTGGATGTAGCGCCTACTTGGCTTATGTAAAGGATGTAGATGCACTAACACCACAACTGTCTGATGTACCGGTTGTGTGTGACTTTCCAGACGTATTCCCAGAAGATTTACCAGGGGTACCACCTGACAGAGAAATTGAATTTCAGATTGATCTGATACCGGGTGCCCAACCTGTTGCCAAGGCACCATATCGGTTAGCTCCGACGGAGATGAAAGAGTTGATGGAATAGTTGCAAGAGTTGCTTGATAAGGGGTTCATTAGACCGAGTATCTCTCCTTGGGGTGCTCCGGTCCTGTTTGTAAAGAAGAAGGATGGTAGTATGAGGATGTGCATTGACTACCGCGAGCTGAACAAGTTGACAGTGAAGAACCGATACCCCTTACCGAGAATAGATGATTTGTTCGATCAGCTTCAGGGTGCCAGTTGGTTTTCAAGAATAGATTTTCGGTCTGGCTATCATCAGTTGAAGGTAAAGGAACAAGATATCCCTAAAACAGCTTTCCGCACACGCTATGGTCATTACGAGTTTCGTGTCATGTCCTTTGGTTTGACCAACGCGCCAGCTGCTTTTATGGATCTGATGAACCGTGTGTGTCGGTCTATGTTGGATAAATCAGTGATTGTGTTTATTGATGATATCCTGATTTATTCGAAGAGCGAGATTGAGCATGCCGGTCACATTCGAGAGGTTCTAGAGACGTTGAGAAGGAGAAATTGTATGCTAAATTCTCCAAGTGCGCGTTTTGGTTGCGTGAAGTTCAGTTTTTGGGTCATGTGGTGAATCCTGACGGGATTATGGTGGACCCGGCGAAGGTGGAGGCGGTTATGCAATGGAGGTCACCAAAGACGCCATCCGAGATCCGTAGTTTCTTGGGCTTGGCGGGCTACTATAGAAGATTCATCCAAGACTTCTCTAAGATTGCTTCTCCACTAACTAAGTTGACCCGAAAGGATGTGAAATTTGTATGGGGTCAAGCTCAAGAGAAGGCGTTCAAAGAGCTGAAGGCAAGACTGACTCAAGCTCATGTTCTGTCATTACCCGATGGAAGCGAAGATCTGGTGGTTTATTCTGATGCTTCCTACTTAGGGTTGGGGTGTGTGTTAATGCAGAGAGGGAAGGTTATAGCCTACGCATCCTGATAGTTGAAAGTTCGTGAGGTTAATTATCCCACTCATGACTTGGAGCTAGCAGCCGTGGTCTTTGCGTTAAAGATTTGGAGGCACTATCTCTACGGGATGAAGCGCACCATATTCACTGACCACAAGAGTCTGAAGTACTTCTTCGAGCAAAAAGACCTGAACATGAGGCAGAGGCGATGGTTGGAGCTTATAAAGGATTATGATTGCGAGATCCATTACCATCCGGGCAAAGCTAATGTGGTGGCGGATGCCCTTAGTCGAAAGGAAAGGTCCGAACCGATTCGGGTGAAAGCTTATCAACTAATCATGACCTCTGATGTGATGAAGCAAATCAAGGAGTTTCAAGATGAGGCATTGAAAGAAGATCACCTTAACTCGAAAGAATGAGAGGTCTGGTTGGGGAATTGGGTGAAAACACACTCGGTTAGAACTCGTCGGTCATGTGTGGATTCCTCGTTTTGGGGATCTACGGGTGAAGATAATGGATGAAGCCCACAAGACTCGATACTCCATTCATCCTGGTGCCACGAAAATGTACCATGACATGAAGAAAGATTATTGGTGGCGGGTATGAAGCGTGACGTCGTGGAGTATGTGAGTAAGTGCCTTACTTGCTTACAAGTGAAGGCAGAGCATCAAAAGCCGTATGGGAAGATCCAACCTTGGATATACCGGAATGGAAGTGGGAGCACATCACCATGGACTTCATTACAAAGCTGCCACGTATCCCGAAGGGGTATGATGCCATATGGTGATAGTTGATCGTCTGACGAAGAGTGCTCATTTTCTACCGATCCGCGAGACGTATTCATCTGAGAGGTTGGCTGATCTGTTCATTAAGGAAATTGTAGCTCGTCATGGTGTGCCGGTGTCTATTGTGTCCGATCGCGAGACTCAGTTTACATCTAAATTTGGAAGAAATTCCACGACGCTATGGGGACGAGGTTACATATTAGCACGGCTTATCATCCCCAAACGATGAGTCAGTCAGAAACCATTCAGACACTGGAAGACATGCTCCGGGCATGTGTGATCTATTTTGGTGGAAGTTGGGATGACCACTTACCGTTAGCCGAATTCTCATACAACAACAGCTATCATGCCAGCATTGGTATGCCACCATATGAGATGCTATACGGTAGGAGATGCAGAACACCCGTTTGCTGGGGTGATATTGGTCAGAAGGAATTGGGGAGCATCGAGGTAATCGAGGCTACGACAGAGAAGCTTGAAAAGATTAAAGCCTTCATGAAGGAAGCCAAAGATAGACAGAAGTCGTATGCCGATAAGCGACATAGGCCAATTGAGTTCCAGGTGGGTGACCGGGTTATGTTGAAGGTCTCACCTTGGAAGGGTATTATCAGATTCAGAAAGCGGGGCAAGTTTAGCCCAAGATATATAGGCCCTTTCCGGATCATTGATCGAGTAGGAGAGGTGGCCTATAGACTGGAGTTACCGGATGAGTTAAATGGAATTCACCCGACATTTCATGTATCTCATCTGAGAAAGTGTATAGCCGATGAAGACATGATTGTTCCACTGGAGGACATTGAAATAGATGAAAGGCTCAATTATGTGGAGCAACCAGTGGCAATCATCGATCGTAAAGAAAAGAGGCTGCGAAATAAAGTGGTCCTCTTGTGCGTGTACTGTGGAAGCACAGGAAGGGATCCGAGTCAACGTGGGAGACTGAGGAAGAAATGAGACAACATTATCCACGTTTGTTCGACGAATAACAGGTTTCGGGGACGAAACCTATTTAAAGGGGGTGGACTTGTAACACCCGGATATTTATTTTTTGAAGCCGGTGAAGAAAAGAAAAGAAAATAAAGTCCAAAGTCGAGGGACCAAACTCGCCCACGAAAGAAAGTCGGGGTGAGGGGGAGTATATAAGGGAGAGGGCAGCCCTTACCCTCTCCCCACACTCACATTTCAGACTTCATAAAGAGAAGAAGAGAGAAATAAGAGAAAGAAGAGAAAAAGAGAAAAGTGCCGGTTCGGGGGTTCGGGTCGCCAAAATCATCGTGAAGCAAGCCAATTCAAAGCCCTTAACGTTGTGCTCGTTTGTGTGAGTTCTAAAACCCACTTTTACTTGTTTTCAAACGATTTTGGGGCTGGAAAGCATAAAAACCCGTTTTTGTATGTGTATGTGTTTGACCCATTTGGGTGTGATGTGTGTGATGCGTTTCGTGTATGTTCCAGGCGTGTGTGTGGTTGGTATGGGTTATGGTATGCATTCTAAGGTTTAGGATGGTCGATTTAGGCTTAAAATGGGTTAGATGAGTTTGGAGGCCGAACCCTCGGCTGCAGTCGTGATGAACTGCATTCTGCATCAGCTAAGGCCATTCGGCCGAATGGAGGGAGACTGGAGGCCAGTCACCCGAATGGAGGGAGACTGGAGGCCAGTCACCCGAATGGAGGGAGACTGGAGGCCAGTCACCCGAATGGGGGAGACTGGAGGCCAGTCACCCGAATGGAGGGAGACTGGAGGCCAGTCACCCGAATGGAGGGAGACTGGAGGCCAGTCACCCGAATGGAGGGAGACTGGAGGCCAGTCACCCGAATGGAGGGAGAATGAAGGTCCTCACCCGAATGATGAAGATCCAGTCACCTGAAGAAGGTCCAGTCACCCGAATGAAGGTCAGTCACCCGAATGAAGGTCCAGTCACCGAATGAGGTCCAGTCACCGAATGAAGGTCCAGTCACCCGATGAGGGTCCAGTCACCCGAATGAATGCCAGTCACCCGAATGAAGGTCCAGTCACCCGAATGAAGGTCCAGTCACCCGAATGAAGGTCAGTCACCCGAATGAAGGTCCAGTCACCCGAATGAAGTCCGTCACCCGAATGAGGTCCAGTCACCTGAATGAAGGTCCAGTCACCCGAATGAAGGTCCAGTCATCCGAATGAAGGTCCAGTCACCTGAATGAAGATCTAGTCACCCCAATGAAGGTCAAGTCTCCCGAACGAAGGTCCAGTCACCCGAATGAAGGTCCAATCACCCGAATGAAGGGCCGATCACATGAAGGCCATGCGACTGGAGGGTGTCCATACGTACAATTAGGGCTGTTGCACCGAAGAAAGTGTAGCTAGACTTCTGGCTTTCGGGGGAAAGTGCAGATGTAAGTCTTGACATAAAGGTTTCCCGTAAGAGCATGTAAGATAGCAGATATGGCCTTAGAAGCATGTAGGGCATAGAGATGATGATGTTGCATGTTATGTATGTATGATGTTGCCCTGTATGATGTGATGTGAATTCATGTTAATGTTCCTTAGTATGATGTATAATATCTTTCCTATGGCTTTTCTTATTATGAAGAATGAATGAAGTATTATGTAACGTAAAGTGAAAGATAATGAAAGAGGAACATGATGATGAATGCATGCATTAATGAACAAATGAAACGTCTTGCACACATCGGATAAGGGGTCCTTCTTTGTGATTGACCCTTAATGTAGAACCTCTACCGCTCACCCCTAGTACTATGGCACAGTATTGGTACGTTTGCTGTCATTTATTGACTTCGGCCCAATAGCTAAGACTGATGGTTACTCCTAGTACCGTGGCATACGTTTAGCTGTTCATTTATTGACTTCGGCCAGTAGCTAGATTAACCGGGGTGTAGCACATGGTATTGGTACGGGATGTCCGATGCGCAAGTAAAGTCAAAAGAACGAAGGAACGAATGAATGAATGAAGAAGATAATAATGATATTATCTATGTGTACGTACGATGTGTGATCATGTAAAAGTAATGAATGGGTTTATATGAAAGTAAAGTATGTTCTGTAAAAAACTAGAACTCACTCAGCAACGCTGACTTTTTATATGTTTTCCAGTTGGCAGGTAATGTTTGCTGAGGATGGCACACCGTAAGCTACTCAGCTCTTTTGGGATGGCATTCTTTTGATTAATGTTTTTGCATTGTAATGCGAACAAGCTATTTTGTAATGAATGTTGTATTAACTTGCAAAAGCTTTACATGGAAATGAAAGATTGTTTTAGTTTTCCGCTGCGATTTATGAAATAGAAATGCAATTATACGTTTTATGTGCGATGAGAACCCAGCTGTAAGCGTCCTGGGAACGGGGCCTTACATTGGAACACGATTCGAACCTTAACGTATCAATTAACACATTTAAACACCCGTTTCTTGTCTAATCGATTACATAACCGACTCACATTAAACTCCCTAGCCATTCGAGCATTTACACATCTTAATTGACCAATTAAACTAACCTGAACTATCTTATAACGAATCTTAATCATTTGCAACTTACAATTTCTCCTGAAAAACACAAACATCACATTCAAAACCCATGTTCATCACGAATCGACCTTATTCGAACTTCATCACCTGGTCATCATAAACCAAAATTAATGAGGGCTTTTGATCTCGAGGTTTACTTGAAGCTTTCTGCACAATCAATTGGATTGTTATTAGCTTTTCACATCGAACGAAATCATGTTGGGCCGCGACCTGTTCTTCATCCATTCTTTTGCTCCATGCTTTGATTCGGGTAATTGAAACTATGTGGATGCTCGATTTTACATGGGGAATAAAAGCCCCATGGTAATCGGTATCAACAACTGCGAATTCATCTTCAATTAGGCTGAAAATCATTATGGGGTTCTTATGAAATTGGGGGGGGTTTTGGAATTAGTGTTTTTAAACATTATAATTGGAATTTTAACAAACTTGAGGCCTATAGCCTACCGGTAACATACTTGCACCACACACATGGGTCCCGGGTTCAAACCCGGGCACCCGCAGGTTGTTTTTGTTTTTAATTTTTTTATCATTTTAAATTCCAAATTCTTAATATATTATTTAATCAAAATAAATATTATTGTTTAAACATTTATTCTGGAAATTAAATTTAATTTCTGCAAAAGTTTTTAAACAAACTAATGTTCTATTTTTTTTAATTATAAAAACTATGACACAAAATAATTGTCTTTTATTACTTTATAATATTTTCTTTAAATCAAATGAGATAGGTTATAACATATTTAAATAATTAATTATCTAATTATTTTGATCAAAACATTATTTATTTACTAAATTAATTGTAAAGGTTTTAAAACTTATGATTTTAAATACAATTACTTCAAAGAATAATAAAGTTTATAAAACCTGATAAATTCTTTAAGGTAATTAAATGCAATAAAAATATTATGGTTCAAATGGATTATTTCAAAATATTGTAAACTTACATGTTAAACAAGTAATTGTTTAATAATTATTTAAATAAATATTTAAATATTTAATTATCATCTTTTCATTTAATCATGTTATATATATTAGTTAATAAATAAATTCTTTAACTTTTATTTAAACTCTTGAAACTAATAAAACAATATAATCGCTATTGTTTTTGATTCCTATTTTAAGGTTTTGGATATTATAAAAATCATTCAAAGGTTTAAAAACTTCATAAAATTATTCTAAGTTATCTGACAAGTATTTAAAATAAGTATTCAAGAACCTTTACCAAATTTAAATAATTAAAATTCTTATTCCTTTCACGCATCATATTAAATCAATAAATTAAACTATTGTATCTTTCACCATAATTGTTATTGGTCATACCATCTTTGTTGACTCAAAATATAATTGATTGCGTTACTATATTTTATTTAACTTCAATAATAAAACCCTCAAATTCCAATTGAAACCCTAGTTCATGTCTAATTGATAATCTTATATCGATCTAATCTTGGAATCTATACGTTTAGGCAAATTGTAAAACAAATCGTTGGAGCCTCGTCTACAGTCTTATCATCATATTATTTTCATCTTGTGAGTTCTCTATGTCCCCTTTTTACTTTATTTCACACCTTTTGGGGTGAAACATGTTAATCTATAAACTTACACTTGAAACACATCTGATACTTGTAAATGCACATGCAACATCTTTACTTTTTGTCATGGTTATTGTTAATGTAAAGTCTATAGATGATACATATTTGGTTTACAATCATTAACTATTGCTAGCCTGGCGACGCGTTTTAGATCTTTGGGCTTGACAAGGCTATTGGTGCTAAAGTCGATGTATTGTCGACTCTGAGAAGTATGCTTGTTCATCTGGGAACCAAGTACACTTAGCAATCTTATATACTTGAATCAAGTCGAGGTTTGGTTGTAACTGTAGTGTTCTATAAGCTTGCTAACTCATAACCATGGATGTGAATTGCTACTTGAACCCTTTTACATATATCTTATGCGTGTGTTTAACCATGAAAACTCACCAAATTTATAGTGACCTTTATTTTTTAACATGTTTTAGGTTTCCTCCTTTAAGACCTTTTGTGCTCATATAGACTTGGACCTAGAATATTGAAAGTCTTATGTACTTTTGTATCTTGATTAAAACAAAATTTGACATGATCAGTGATCACAAGTTCGATGTATTAGAATTCAAAACAGCGGAATATGAACAAGAATTAGACAATTGTAGCAAGCAATCGATACTTGTATGCATTAAGAGCGCATACGGTTATAGGGAGAGAGATATATTTCTGATTTCAAGGAATGTTTATAGATGTAGATATTTCTAATCAAATCATTCATCATTCCATTCATTCATACCTTATTACAATAGGTTGTCACTCCTTATATAGAGTGCAACAATCTGCTGTTATCACGGAAAGTGACAACTGGCAGATCTAATACAAAAATAACTAACTCTTAACAAACTACTGAAATGTTCACAACTACTGAGAACATATCAGAGTGGTAAGTACAAATATAAAACTACTGAAACTACAACGACTGAAGAACAAGCTCTTCAGTCGTTTTAACAAAACTACTGAAACATAAAAATATAAAACTACTGATATCACAACTACTGAAGAAGTACTCTTCAGCAGTTGTGACAACTACTGACGCTTCAGTACTTGATCTTCAGACTTTGACCTTCAGATGTTTCATCAGCTGATGACTTCAATAGATATCATCAGCTGATGTCTTCAGTCTTTGTCTTCAGACTTTGTACATCAGTTGTTGATCTTCAGCACTTGTAAACTCTTCAGCTGTTGTACTTCAGTACTTTGGTCTTCAGCTTCAGCACTTGTGTTCTTCAGCTGTTCAGTCAATGTGTTCTTCAGTTGTGTACTTCAGCACTTTAGTTCTTCAGCTGTTGAAGTCTTTAGCACTTGATCTTCAGCTGTTGAAGTCTTCAGCACTTGTCAAACTGCTGATGATGCTTTCAGCAGTTGTTGTGATACCATGTGGGACTTAGAGGTTTTTGATCTTGGCTCATTGGTTTTTTTGGTCCAACAAACTCCCCCTGAACCAATGCAGCCAAAACCTCTAAATATTCATTGTCCCACTTATTGTTGGCAAAGTGTTGGTCTTTTTCCTTCTTGATCAGTAGAGAAGATGACCCATGTAAGCTCCGGCCTGGGAAGAAACCTCAAATATTTGTTTGGCAGAGTATGAATGGGAACTCTGTTTTGGGGAACAGGACACAGAGTTGTTATCCCATTCATGAGATTACTTCCCCATAATGAGTCTGTACGACTCTCTTGTGTAGGCCTCAAGGAAGGTGATTTGTTCCTCCATGGTTAGCTCCTCAGCACCTCCTTCAAACAATGATTCAGGCCCATAATACTCAGACAGGTATTTGGCTGTTTCCCATTCTTTAGCTCCACAGTGTTATTATTCTGTAAGCAAACTCATCCGGGTGATTACCCTCTAGGAACAACTGGAGCTCATTTTTCCTGACTTCCTCAAGCCTCTTGTAAACTAACCCCTTTTTCACTATTTTGTTTTCCAGCATCTTCTGAGGGGTTAGATTAGCTTTGTAGGCCTTCTTGAAGTCTTCTAGGATTTCCCAGGGGAAACTACAAAAACCAGAGAGATCACTTCATCTACGATCTTTTTCACCTGGCCAATGTATCTCTGAGGTATATTTTCTTATGAATTCTGTGAGAGACCCTGGGATCAGGCCAAATCCTCACTCTTTCCTTTTGATATTGAAAGGTATGCCTGAGAGTGTAAAGTCTGAGGGCTTGCTTCTTCAGTTGATGATAGAAGATGTGGCTGCATAAGCTTTGTCAACTCTCTTCAGCAATTCCTCATCATGGTTTATGAAGCTCTTTCTTCTAGCTTCACTTTAACCATTTGTCTCTGGACTTCAGGAGTAATTGCTGAGGAGTGGATTGTGGCCTTAGGCAACTGAATCACAGCTGAGAGCGGCAGCCTGTCTTCATCATCTTCTTCATCATCTTCTAGCCTCAATATCCTTCTCTTCTTCTTCAAGGGTATATCATCGGCTATGGGTTTTGGGTAAGGGAGTTGGTTTGGTGGGTGTGTTTGGGTGTTTTGGTGTGGGAATGTTGACAGGCTGTTCTAGCATCCTTGAGGTGAGTGTGGCTTTTGATTGCTTGGCTAGCTCAGTCCTGCTCCCAGCACCCGCTTCATTCAAAGCTTCAATAACAAGCCCCTTAGTATATGCTTCAGACGAACAGATCTTGGTGGGGATTGCCAAGATATGTCCCTGGACCAAGCTTTGATTTCGATCATTGCGATTTTCCAAGATATTTTGCAATAAATCTAATCATGATTCAAGCCTTTCTCTTTCTAACACTTCATAACTTGCATCTATTCTGGATTTCTTCAATCTCTAGTCGTCGAATCTCAGAGTCAAGTTTATTGGTGTCATGGCCTTGCCTAAACAGCTGATCAATGATGTTGTCCATTGATCTGCTGTGTTCGGCATCAGCCTCTTTTATCAGTAGCTCCAAGGCTTTATCTTCAGCAATGTGATCATCAGCACCTTTCTTTCGCTTGTAGGTGAGCATTGGTTGCTGTTCTTTCTCCTCCTTTTGGGCTTGCTTCGCTTCCTTCTTTTCCTCGGATCTTTTCCTCTTCTTCTTTCACTGCAGTACTCCCCCCTTTTTGGATGCATTGGAGGAAGGGTTTGTACCGCAGAAAGAGTCTTTTGTACAGCAGCATCAATCAAGGGCTGTAAAGTGGAGGAAAGCCTCTCATCAATGGCTTTAGTCACAATATCAGTGATTATGGGTGTGATGAGAGGGAGGGAATTTTGAAGTACAGCACCTATTTGCTCAGGAGGGTTCTGTTCCTGAGAAGTAGGGCCTGAAGCAGAGGCAGGTGGTTGAGTTTGGAGTGGCTCAGTGTTTGGGGAACCTTCAAGTGAAGGTGCCATCTGTGGGTGGGTAGAGGCAGATGGTCTTTCTCCTTGTGAGAGTTGATCAAGTAGGTTTTGCAGCCTACTGACTTTCTCTTCAAGGATTGTGTTCTGGGCAAGAACATCATAGAAAAAGCCCAGGTCATCATCAGCCGAAGCTGAATCATCTGACCTCCTGCTTAGAGCAGGATTTACATGCACTGGGTGTAGACCAGTTGATGCATGTGCCCCTTGTGCTTGGTACTGGGGACTTCCAGCCTCAGGACAGTGTCCATCATCGGCTGTTGCCTCTAGTGAGGTCTTGGCAATGTTACCAGCCTCATTCTGATCATGTGCTGAGTCAGAGGAGGTGGCAGCCTCACTAGATATTCTAAGCTCCTTGTCTACACCAGGAGATAGAAGTGGTAAACCCCTGTGCTGTGGGTTCTCAAGTGCACTGTGTTCCTCCCCTCAATTGTAGAGGTAGTCCCAGTAGGGTGGTTTCTGGGGAGGGGGTGAGGAGTGCAGTTGAGTCAGCACTTGTGCAACTATTAAGTGTGGGCTGTGAGGGGCGGTGGTTGGGGGTGAAGGGATAGAAGCAGTGTGCACCTGGGGAGGTTGGTGCTCTTCAATGGCAATCCCCTCAAGTGAGGAAGATCCCAGATATGTGGGTACCCCTTTTGTGGTTGCTGCAGGCTCCTGTTGAGAGGAAGCCTGAGCGGCTATGGCTGGAGGAGTCATTGTATCCACTAGGGGGTTTGGACAGTGGATATATCCTGCGTTTGTGTTGCAGGGGCATCCTCAGGGGACTCAATTCCCTGAGTAGCCGTTTTGGGTTTCTTTTGGTGGGTTTGGTGGGGACTTTGATTTGGAGGTGGTGGCTGTGGGTTCCAGCTGCGGGGTTTTCGCAGCTTGGCAGCCATTTTAAGTGTCTGGTCAGAGTTGTGCCGGGAGTATACTTCCGGCAGAACAGCCGTAGCAGGGACTCCCAAGCCAACAAGTCCTCAGCATTAAGCTGGTTGTAATAATGGCCATTATGAACCGTGGATAAAGTATCCAACGGTTGGCAGTAGTTTTTGAGCCATATCTTGAGCTCTGAAAATATTATTTCTGAAAAGTTTAGTGGTTGTTGCTCAAGGATAGAATACATACCTGCTGCCATTTCGTCGACATTTGATCCCAAGATGACGTCTTAGGGGCCAAACTACATTCACCATGTGAAGATTAGGCGCTCAGTGTCATTAAAGTGTTCTTCAAGATAGTGAGGCACTGAGATCGCCTTGATATCCATGTTGGGCAAAGGATAGATCTGTGGTGCCCTTCGGATATCCAGCAGGAGAACTAGCATCATTCAGATGAAGAATTTTGCGGATTATTGCAGGAGTGATGACTACTTCTTTGTTTTACGACCGACTGGAGGGATGGTGTGTGTTCTCCCCAGTGGTAATAGTAACGTTCATCCAAAATTGGTGCAAGGATTCGGCATGTAGTATGGGATTCAGAAGAAATGCCGTGTTGTATTGGGACTGAACCATAAGATCGATAGCAGTATCGAACTTAGTCCAGATGGGCGATTTAGTGAGGTAGGCAACACAGTTGTGTCGCGGTTTAATTTGCATGGACGCCATGGAGAAGAGGGAAGTTTTGGAGAGGAACGTTAGGTTTGAAGAAGATGAAGCATTGAGAGCTTAGGTAGGGATATTATAGGGTAGGGTAAGAAAACGACTGAAGGATGTGGTGTTAGTCATCAGTAGTTTTAAACGACCGTTGACATGGTATTATCCTTTCAGACGTTGAAACAGCTGAAGTCGTGGTGTTAGGCATCAGTAGTTTAGAAAACTACTGAAGACCGTGGTTTTGACTTCAGATGATTGAAACAACTGAGGACTTGGTGTTTGTCATCAGTAGTTATGAAACTACTGAAGACAGTGGTTTGTCATCAGCTGTTGTAAACAACTGAAGACTTGGTATTAGTCATCAGTAGTTATAAAACTACTGAAGACATGGTTTGCTTCAGTTGTTTAGAATGAAACAGCAGTGTACAAACGACTGAAGAGAAAGTTCTCTTCAGCTGTTTTCGTCAATTCTTAGCTTTTCAGCTGTTTCATACTGTCCTCTTCATCAGTCTTTTGGCTGAGTTCATCAGTTTGTGATTCAGTGGTTCATAGGATCAGTACTTATCTGTTTTACTGATTGCAGTAGTTGTAACTGCATCAGTAGTTGTAACTACATCAGTAGTTTAGAACAGATGAAGTACTTCAGTACTTGTGAGACATTTAGCCTTCAGTAGTTATAAAAACTACTGAGGGTAAAAGATCTCATCAGTACTTATATGTGACATAGGTACTAATGATCATCAGTACTTATTACTAAGATCATCAGTAGTTGTCACTTATTCTAGCTGCAGCATACCAAGCCTTAACACCAGGTTTTGAAAGTTGAACTATCCAAAGGCTTAGTAAAAATGTCTGCAAGCTCATCAGCACTAGGCACAAACTTAGGATCAATCAGACCTTTTTCAAAACAATCCCTTATAAAATGATGTCTGATCTCTATATTTGGTCCTAGAGTGCTGGACTGGATTTTTGACAATGCAAAGAGCTGAAGCACTATCCATTAACAATGGAGTCTTAGTCTCTGTAATGCCATAATCCAAAAGTTGGTTTTGAAGCCAGAGTACCTGAGATGTACAACTTGCAGCAGCAATGTACTCTGCTTCAGCAGTTGATGTAGCAACTGAGGTCTGTTTCTTGCTCTGCCAAGAAATCAAGCAGTTGCCTAGGAATTGACATCCACCAGAAGTTGATTTCCTGGTCAACTTACACCCTGCATAGTCACTGTCAGAAAAAGCAACTAATTTACCAGAATGTCCAGTAGAGTACCATAAACCTAGAGATGGAGTGCCTTGCAGATATCTAAAGATCCTCTTGACTGCAATCAGATGAGACTCTTTAGGTGCAGCCTGAAATCTAGCACAAACACATGTAGCAAACATAATATCTGGTCTAGAAGCTGTTAAATACATCAAGGACCCAATCATACATCTGTAAAGTGTTTCATCAACCACTTTACCTTTCTGATCTGTATCCAGTTGTGTGGTGCTGCACATGGGAGTAGAACAAGGCTTACAGTTTGTAAATCAAACTTTTGCAAAAGATTTTGTATATTTGGACTGATGAATGAAAATTCCATCAGCCTTTTGTTTGATTTGCAACCCCAGAAAGAATTGTAACTCTCCCATGGCACTCATTTCAAACTTCTGTTGCATCAACTTTGTAAAGGCATCACACAACTTTGGATCAGAGGATGCAAAAATGATGTCATCTACATAAATTTGAACAAGTAGATTATGCTGCCCAGCTTTCTTAATGAATAAAGTTATCTATGGAGCCTCTAGTGAAATTATTTTCCAGAAGAAAGTTTGATAAGTCTCATACCAGGCTCTAGGAGCTTGTTTTAACCATAAAGAGCTTATCAAGCTTATACACCCAATTAGGATGTTTATTGTCCTCAAAGCCCGGAGGTTGACATACATAAACTTCTTCTTTAATTTTTCCATACAAAAATGCACTTTTGACATCCATTTGAAAAACTTTAAGATTTTGATAAGCAGCATAAGCTAAAACAATCGAATTGCTTCCAGTCTGGCTACAAGGGCAAAGGTTCATCATAATCAATACCTTCTTCTTGTGCAAACCCTGAACAACCAGTCTGGCCTTGTTCTTAACAATAAGCCCATTTTCATCAGTTTTGTTCCTAAACACCATTTAGTGCCTATTGCACACTTACCTGGAGGTAGAGGAACCAGTTCCCACACTTGCTGTTTCTTGAACTGAAGAAGCTCAAGCTGCATGGCATCAACCCATCCATTGTCCTTTAAAGCAATGTGATAATTCTTTGGCTCTTGCTGACTGATGAAGAGAGCATAGAAGCAGAAATTTGACAATTGACTTCTTGTTGATACTCCAGCAGTGATATCACCAATGATTTGAGACATAGGGTGATTCTTCAGATCTTGACACAATGAGATCTGTGCAAGTGTTTGTAGCAGGCTCAGCAGTAACAGATGGTGATGGTGAATCATTTCCTTGAAACCAATCAGTGGGTGGTAATTCAAAGGAAGTTGAATTCGAAGATATCTCATCAGCATTTGTTGTGGATGGTGCTACTGGAGCTACAGGAACATCAGGTCTAGCTGAATCAGGCAGCTGATCACTAAACCTGAAGAGGTGAGTACTGCAATCATCATCATCATCAGCAGTACCACCAGGTGGTGAACTGTTGACAGGAGCAACAGCAGGAGTTTGATAAGGAACATATTGCAGTATGTCCAAATCAAATAACTCCACAGGGCTTTGTGGAACTTGTCTTTGGAGATTCATTGAACTTAACATGTAGAGTCTCTTCAACCATCTTTGTTCTGCAGTTGAAGACTATATGCCTTGCAAGTAGATGAATACCCAACAAAATACCCTGCATCCACCTTAGGATCAAATTTATGGAGTGATCCTTTGTGTTGAGAAGAAACAGGGACACCAAATGCTTTGAAAAATGAAATCAGAGGAGCCAAATGATGGAGAACTTCATATGGAGTCTTCATCAACCTCTGATTTACTAAAACTCTATTTTGCACATAGCAAGCTGTGTTGACAGCTTCAGCCCAAAAGGTCAGTGGCAAACCAGAGTCAGCCAGCATGGACCTTGCAGCTTCAATGAGGGTCCTGTTCTTTCTCTCCACTACTCCATTTTGTTCTGGAGTCCTTGGAATGCTGAACTGCCTTTTGATTCCTTTGAAAGATAGAAGTCATCAAGTGTATGATTTCTGAATTCAGTTCCATTGTCACTCCTAATACACTTGACTGGAAGGGAATACTGCTTCTCAATATACAACACAAAGTGAATAATCTTCTGAGCAGCCTCATCCTTTGAATGTAGAAAGAAAGTCCTACAAATCTGGAGTAATCATCCACAATTACCAGACAGTATTTTCTCTTTGCCATGCTCATTACTCTCACAGGACCAAATAGATCCATATGCAGTAATTGCAAGCAGGCAGTGGACTTAGGCACTTCAATAGGAGGGAATGAGACTTTGTGCTGTTTCCTTTTAAACAAGCAGTGCAGGTTTCATCACAGTGGAACTCCTTTATTGGTAAGCCTCTGACTAAACTATTGTGGGTAAGCTGATTCATGTTTTTGAGATGACCAAGCCTCCTGTGCCACAGTTTAGATTCTTGAGAAGAGGCTTTGGAAAATAGGCAAGGATTGCCTTTGAGATCTATCTTCTTAGAAAGATCTAAGGCATACACTCTTCCTGTCCTGTTGGCTTTCAGGAGAGTGTGATCATCCAACACCTTGTCAATCAAGTGCAAAACTTTGGATGACAGAATCCTACAGTTTTGACTGGTGAAAAGGGCAACATGGCCTTTATCACACATTTGACTGACACTCAAGAGATTGTACTTGAGATTTTCCACATGATTAACATCATCAAATTGATTTCTCCATTGGAGACAAAGCCCTTACCGATGATGTAACCCCTAGCATCATTGCCAAAGAGACAAATCCCTTCTTTCCTTGAGAGTAGTCATGAAGAAGAGAGCTGTTCCCAGTCATGTGCATAGATCCCCCACTGTCTACATACCAGATGCTACTTTGGCATGTTGAAGAACCCTGCAATAATAAACAATCAGTTAGTTTTAGAGACCCAAACCTTTTTGGTTTTGGGCCTGGTCTCATCAATAGATGGTGTAAACTAACAGGTTTATTTGAAACAACAGCCTGAGAGGAAGAAGATGGTGTAGAAGAGGAGTCCTTTGGCTTGGACCTCCTTTTCTGTGGTTTCAACATAGGAGTGTCTAGTTGGTTAACTCTACCCAACAGATGTTGAACCATCATACCAGCTGTGTCTGATTTTGTGATAAAGCTTTCAGCTCATCAGACACATTGCCAGTGGAGTTTGATAAGTTCCTATGTTGCACCTTCTTCTTCTGAGCACTCTCAGCTGTCACCTGTTAACCCTCCTTTTGGATTTCTTTGAGGACTTAAGGGTTACAGGATTTGATGTTGCTGATACAAATGTGGTCTCAAACTCAGTTTTCATTTTTACCATTTCTCTTTAATTTCTTCTTTTGTTTGAGTTTGGAACCTCTTTTGTACCAACAATCATCTGTAAGATGATTGAACAGACCACATACTTCACATGGTTTCTTCTTCATCTTAGGTTGATCATCAACTAAAGAGGGTGAAGCAACTGAAGACTTGTTCTTCAATGCTTTGGAAGCGGTTTGCTTTCTTGACTGCCTCTTTAGTGGTCTTCAAACTCTTTCTACTGTCAGTTTTCTTCTCTTCAGTACTGACAGCAGTTGAAGTTTGAACTTCAGGTGTTAGATCCTGCTCTCTAGTCCTTTCAGGACCTTCAGGATTAACTCCTGAGTTGATCAACTCATTAATCATGTGAATGTCAGCATTTGAACCATCAACATCAGCTGATAAGTTCAAAGAGGGTGATGCTGACTTCTACTTCTGATTGTGCTGTATCAGAAGGTAGATCACATGATGTGATGGATTGGTTATCACTCACCATCAGATTCTACCTTGCTCTTGGGGTAAAATCTGTAGGTGGAGCAGTGTGATTGTAACCAATTCCAAACTTCACATTTGAAGCAGATTGCTTACTAAGAAGCATTTCAAAACCTTTGCATGATTGTACCCATCTATCACACTCGACCTGGGTAACTGCAAGGGTTTCTTTGAGATCTTTGTACTTCTCTAGAAGTACTTCTTCTCTAGCCTTATCATCAATTATTTGGCAATTCAGTTTATAAATCTCATCATTTTTATCTTTAAGCACAGACTCAAACTCAGCTTTGTTTTTGGAAATTATTTGTTCTAGCTCAATGTTCTTATTAATTAGAGCTACATTTGCTTCTCTAATGGAAGCAAATGCTGCTATGCATGGTTCAGAACATAATTTGGCTTTTGCTCAGAGGATACCTGTGATACCTGAGGTGTAGAGGCATTAGAAAATGAAGTATCAGCAGACTCCAAAGCCATAAGAGCTAGATCCCAAAAGGACTGTCACCACCATGTTGACCAGCACCTGAGAACAGTTGGTCATGACCAGACATGTCATCTGGTAAACTGCTCCAGTCAACAACTCCTGGGGTGAAGAAGCTGTGTTGTTGAGGTTGAGGTGTTGATGAGATTGGGATGGCTGAGGTTCTGGTAGTGCATGAGGTTGTGGTGCCATAGGAACTTGAACTTGATTTGACTGTGGCATGTAATAACAAGGGTACGGATATGGCATTTGACCCTGAGGAACAAAATATGCCGGAGATTGTTGTTGAGGATGATGACTAGAGGTGACAGGATGTTGCCCTCTGTGTTGTTGACTATTGCCAGGAAAAGTCACAAAGGGTGCAGTGGAGTTAGATCCAGTTGATCTACACTCTCTTGCAAAGTGTCCAAGCCTTTGGCATTTGTGACACCTCAACTTGCTCTTGTCAAAACCAACTTTGGTTTTGCCAGAGAGTCCTGGGAATTTTCTTCAGTTCTTTATAGAACTTCTGAGATCTGATATTTATCAGGGCCATTTGGCTCAAAATATCCATCTCTCTAAGTCATCATCAGCAATCCCCTGAGATCATCCATAATGAAGCATAGATTGTCATTATACACCCAGTAAACTGACCATCAATACTCACAAATGCAGAATCAGAAGTGCTTGAAGAGAAATTTATGCTCATCATACTGGCATTCAGATGAAGCATATTCTGACTCATGACCCACCAAGGCAGTGTTGCCTGGTACAAAGTCTTCAGTGAGCTTTCCAGATGAAGACAGCTTTCTTTCTTCTATCTCTCTCTCAAACGTGAGCAGTTTCCCATGGAGTTGGGTGAGAGATAGTTTGTCCAAACTTGCACTGGAGCGTAGGACAATAGTATATGTGTCCCATCTCTCAGGCAGTGATCTGAGAAATCTGTTATTCATCTGAATATTTGTGTACTCAAGTTTGACCATTTTTAGTTCAGAGATCAAACAAGAGAACCGCTCATATTGTTGAGTCAGTGTCTCACCCTTTCTATGAGAGAATGTCTCATATTGTGGGGCAAGAATTTCTCTATATTTGCCAAGACTCATATGTTCCTCCAAATGTTCTTTCAAGGCATTCCAGAGGTCATGGGCAGTTTCATGATGCATTAGCCCAGAATAGATTTCATTTGGCAATGCCATGGCTAGAATTCCATGGGTTTGCATCAATTTCAAGCAACTTCTTCCTCATCTGAGTATTGCTCCCTCCTCTTCGGAACATTTGATTGGTTTCCGGGTTATTCACCATAGGCTTGTGTGGACCATGTACCACTGATGTCCAACAACCTGCGCTGTTAACAGACAGGTGATGGAGCATACGTCTTTGCCATATGTTATACTCATTCCTAACCAGCATTGGTGGCTTGGTTGAGGAACCAGTATTGTGAGGATCATTGGAGGGAGTGGTCATTTTCAGTTCAAAAAAAATTTAATTCAAGCTTTGAAAGGTTTAAACAGACCATAACAAAACTCAATGAAAACCAAGAGAAAAGATCTCAAGATGAATGACCAGAAATACAGAAAATTCAATCTCTATAACCGTTTCTTGCAAAACAAAAGCTAATTCAATCAAACTTAGATCTTGAATAGCAGTTTCAATGATCAATTATTAGATCGATCAATGATTAACATGGCTCTGATACCATTGACAGGATCAGTGATCACAAGTTCGATGTATTAGAATTCAAAGCAGCGGAATATGAACAAGAATTAGACAAATTGTAGCAAGCAATCGATACTTGTATGCATTAAGAGCGCATACGGTTATAGGGAGAGAAGATATATTTCTGATTCAAGGAATGTTTATAGATGTAGATATTCTAATCAAATCATTCATCATTCCATCATTCATACCTTATTACAATAGGTTGTCACTCCTTATATAGAGTGCAACAATCACTGATGTCACGGAAAGTGACAACTGGCAGATCTAATACAAAAATAACTAACTCTTAACAAACTACTGAAATGTTCACAACTACTGAGAACATATCAGAGTGTTAAGTACAAAATATAAAACTACTGAACTACAACGACTGAAGAACAAGCTCTTCAGTCGTTTTACAAAACTACTGAACATAAAAATATAAAACTACTGATATCACAACTACTGAAGAAGTACTCTTCAGCAGTTGTGACAAACTACTGACGCTTCAGTACTTGATCTTCAGACTTTGACTTCAGATGTTTCATCAGCTGATGACTTCAGTAGATATCATCAGCTGATGTCTTCAGTCTGTCTTCAGACTTTGTACATCAGTTGTTGATCTTCAGCACTTGTAACTCTTCAGCTGTTGTACTTCAGTACTTTGGTCTTTCAGCTTCAGCACTTGTGTTCTTCAGCTGTTCGCTTCAGTACTTGTGTTCTTCAGCTGTTGTACTTAGCACTTTAGTTCTTCAGCTGTTGAAGTCTTCAGCACTTGATCTTCAGCTGTTGAAGTCTTCAGCACTTGTCAAACTGCTGATGATGCTTTCAGCAGTTGTTGTGATACCATGTGGGACTTAGAGGTTTTCTGATCTTGGCTCATTGGTTCTTTTGGTCCAACAAAACATGTATCTTATAAAACTTACACTTGTTAAAATCTGATTACTTGTAAATGCACATGCAATTCATCTTTACTTTGTGTCATGGGTATTGTGTTAATTTAAGTCTTATATGAGATACATATTTTGTTACAATCATAACTATTGGCTAGCTGGCGACGTCTTAGATATCTGGGTCTGACAAGGCTATTTGGTGCTAAAGTCGAGTATTGTCGACTCCTGATGACGTATGCTTGTTCATCATGGAAAAACCAAGTACATACCAATCTTATATACTTGTAATCAAGTCGAGGTTGGTTGTAACGTAGTTGTTTCTATAAGCTTGCTAACTCATAACCATGGATGTGAATTGCTATTGTAAACCCTGTTAAATATATCACTTATGTGTGTGTTTAAACCATGAAAATACTCACCAAATTTATAGTACCTTTATTTTAAACAGTTTCAGGTTTCCCCTTAAACCCTTTTGTGCTCATATAGGACTTGGACTAGAATAAATGAAAGTCTTATGTTACTGTGTGTATCTTGATTGTTTGTATTTACTTAGTGGTCTTGTAAGTGTAATGGAATAAAGACATTAATATTATTTCAACTTAATTAGGTCCTGGCATGAGCAATCGTCTCCCATTGTCAGCCCCGATGATTCCCCATCGGTCGGGGGGGTTGACAGTCAGAATCACCGAACCAGAATCAACAGATTCTGTACTCATGGTGACTCATCTTCAATATCTCAGGTAAGTACTATGACCAGTTGTTTAATAATCATGCTGTTTAGATTGTAATAAATTTAGAAAAAGTATAGATTTAAAATTGCTAGGTTATTAGATCATATGATAACCTACTAAAGGACCTGGAAATATGCACTGAGGCAAATAGAGTGTTAAAACAAAACGAGCACAGTTATAAGGAAAAGATAGACCTATGAATAAACAACTTAGGGAAACAGAGGGTAGTGGCCTTTAACCAAGCAAATGACATTAGGTACTATCTGAACTCCCTAGAGGACACTAAGAAGCAAAAGGCTATTTAGAGTAGAAGTCAACTCTTTAAAACAAAAATGCATAGCTGGACAAGCTCATCACACATTGTCCAACACTTAGTGAGAGAGAGAAAAAATGGGGAGGGGCTGGGATACAAAGTGGTTCCACCACCACATGAGACCTTGATGAACACCAAAAGTAAACCTATTAACAATAACCCATCAAGGATCACGTGGTGTCCACTCCGCTTGTTAGTGATCCAGATTCAGTAAGTAAATCAAATGAATCTGACTCTAAACAAAAGGAGTCCACTTCAAAGGCAAAAGGGAAGATGCCTTGTATTAACCTGGAAAAAGAGTGAAAAGGTTAATTTAAGTCTGGGTCAAACCAAGTCAAACAAGAACCCAAAAAGACTATAAAACCTAATCAATCACGGGTTTCATGTCAAAGTCAAGGTAAACAAGAAATAAAAGATGTAAAACCAGGTAAAGCAATTAAATTTGTAAAACCATATCATACATCTAATAAAGAAGTGTCCAATCCAAACATAATAAGGCCACTGCGTAACTTTTACATCTCCATCAAAAAACAAATAAACCGTAAAGTTGAAAGCAGATCTTGCTATATTTGTGGAGAGTATGGTCACGTAGCGTCTCAGTGTCTTATTATCAGACACGAGGAGGAAAGTAGAACTTCCAGTATCTACACCTAGATCTTTTAAGAGGAACTCTGTGATGCTCCAAAAAGGTCTAGTGAACCCAAAGTTCAATCATCAGCCAGTCTTCTATCTATCACAAACAAACCTTACACAGAGCTGGTTTATGGAAAGAAAAATCCACCTCCGTATCTGAAAATGAAAACAAACTGAAATCTAAGCTTCCCTTAATCTCAAATGGTCAATGGGTTGAATTTATGATGGTGATGCCTCAGGGAACCCAAGCCAGTGAAGGCTTGGGTTCCTAACATGAACTAATGTTTTCATTGAATGTGCAGGGTATTCGCTATAGTGTTGAGACTAACATGTGGATTATAGATAGCGGAGCATCCAGGCACATGATAGGGAATAGATCTCTCTTATCAAATGTCAAACAAATTAAAGCAGGGCATGTTTCATTTGCTGGAAACAAAGGCGGGTACATCACAGCCCAAGGAGAAGTGGGGGAAATGAGAAAGTTAAGTTTGATAGGTAAACTACGTCCAACAATTACAAAATAACTTGCTTTCAGTCTCTCAAATTTGTGATAAAGGATTCAAGGTAGTCTTTGACAACAAGAAGTGCTACGTTCTAAAGAAAAACTACGTGATCTCGGAGGACCAAATTCTAATATCAGCTTCAAGATATATGATCTTATGTTGGATCTCTCAAAGGCCACCACAATGGGATCGTGAAGTTCAAATGCTTCTTGTCCAAAGCTAACTGAAAAGGACTCCATCTCCAGGCATAGGAGAATGGGACACATAAATCCGAGGAAAATGAATCACTTGATCCAGAATGATCTTGTGAGAGGAGTAAATGTCAAAAACTTCCACTCCTAGATTTCTATGTTGCATGAAAAAGGGCAAACAGAGAAGAAGTATCATAAGGAAAAGAAAGTTCATTCTATAGAACTTTCTCTGGAGCTCCTTCACATGGATCTGTTTGGTCCAGTCAGTACAAGAAGCATCGCAGGTGATGTATTGCTATGTAGTTACTGATGAGTACTCAAGGTTCTCTTAGATAATGTTCTGAAATCCAAATCAGAAACATTTGAATCCTTCAAGGAATTGGTAACAACACTGGAATCCCTATACAAGCTGAAGGTACGACGAGTGCGCTAAGACAACGGAACCGAGTTCAAGAATTAGAGGATGGAAGACTATTGCAAGGAAAAGGGAATTGTGCATCAATTTACCTCTGGCCAACACCCCTCAGATGAACGGATTTGCTGAACCGAAGAACCGCAGCTTGATAGAGACGGCACGGACTATGCTGGTAGACTCGAAACTGCCAATCCAATTCTAGAATGAAGCAGTGGCAAATGCATGTTATACGCTTAATCGAGTTCTGGTAGTGAAACGCCATGGAAAAACATTCTACGAGTTATTACAGCGACGTAAACCTAACTTAGAATATCTCGAGCCGTTTGGTGCCCCGTGCACCCTGCTGAAGAAGACTCAGGAGGGAAAATTCAGTGAAAAGGTTGATGAATGGATCATTCTAGGATACAACATACCGAACAAGAGAGTTTACAACAACTCAACGGGTCAGGTAGAGGAGTGGTGTAATGTTGATGTTCAAAGATATATCACACCGCCTGCTGGAAAAGGGCCTACTTACTTCTTCGACTATGATGGATCTTCAAGTCCTTCAACATACCTCTCTCTTCTTCAGAAGACGAGTTGGCAAACAAGATGATGTACGATGTCTTGAACACTCCGTCTCAAGATTCAACAAGTCAATCTCCTACCAACTCAGGGGGAGCACTTGAAGTAAGCGACTCTTTCTCTGATGAAGAAAATGAAGAAAATGATCATATCAACCAGGATGTACAGGTTCTGACTACCACAAGTCCACAAGCATCTGCTAGTGATGCTTCTGAACCTTCAGAACCTCAGACTCTGATTGCCTCAGATCTAGAACCAAATGTTCATAATCTTGACTTGTGGTGGTTATTCTGACAACTCCCGGCTCACGTCTAAACGTCTATCATCCTTTGGATAATATTATAGGAGATGTGAGATCAGGTGTTCAGACTAGAAATCAGTTGTACTCAGCTGATTATGCTCTGTGATGGAAAAGGGATACCTTCACGACGGTGCCTACCACTGCTTGTGTCTCAGTTTGAGCCAAATTATGTTAGTGAAGCACTAAATGATGAGGCTTGGGTGAGGCCATGCAGAAAGAACTTCTATAGTTTAAGAAGTTAGGTGTATGGACACTGGTGGATAGGCCCAAAGGAGCTAAAGTCATTGGCACCAAATGGGTCTGAAATGCAAAAAGGATGATCAGGGAGTGATCATCAGAAACAAGGCTCGGCTTGTTGTTCAGGGTTTTCGACAAGTTGAGGGTATCGACTACAATGAAGTATTTGCACCAGTGGCAAGGATGGAAGCCATCCGCATCTTCCTCCCTACTGCATCTTATATGAAAATCAAACTTTATCAACTACATGTTAAGAGTGCATTTATTCATGGTGAGATCCGAGAGAATAGTGTATGTCAGTCAACCCGAGGGATTTGAGGACCCATATCATCGGGACAGAGTTTACAAACTCGACAAGGTATTATACGGTCTTCATCAAGCTCACGGGGCCTGGTATGAGAAACTCTCGACTCATCTTGTGAAACACGGTTTCGCAGGGGAGTGATGACTGTATATTTTTTATCAAAGAAAAAGATGGAGATTACGCTAGTACAGATCTATCTAGATGACATAATTCGGTTCAAAGAAAGAAGAATAATGCAAATGTTTGAAGCAGTAATGAAGGCAGAGTTTGAGATGAGTGCAATGGAAGAGATGAAGTTCTTTCTCGGGTTACAGGTGGATCAGACACCAAATGGGATCTTCCTACATCAAACCAAGTATGTAGGTGACATTCTCAGTCGGTTTGACATGGAGAAACTTCCAAGCTGGCATGCCACTGGCTACAAACCAGGATGTAGCACCCGACGAGAATGGGGATCTGGTAGATGCCACTATGTATCGAGGGATGATTGGATCTTCATGTATCTTACTGCCTCATGACCTGATATCATGTATGCTATGTTTATGCTCACAATATCAGGCAAAGCCTAAGGTGAACCACCTAATAGGGTCAAAAGGACCTTCGTATATGAAGGGTACGCCACTCTTGGTCATGATGACGACTTTGAGCTTACTGCATATAGCGACTCGGACTACGGCGGCTGCAGAGAAACTACAAGTCTACATCAGCAGGGTGTCAGTTCTTTGGGAGAAGATTAGTAACCGGCAGTGTAAGAAGCAGACCTCGGTTGTATTATCAACTGTGAAGACGAATACGTTGCTGTTGCAAGCTACTGTTCTCAAATCATATGGATTCAATAGCAAATGCGGGATTACGGTTTGAATTTCTCTTCTACTCCTATCTTTGTTGATAACTCTGCTGCGATTGCAGTCACTAAAATACCCAGTCCACATCCAAAGACCAAACACATTGGTATTAAATATCACTTTATCGTGATTGCTTTGAAAAGAAACTTAAACGATATGGTCAAAATAAATAAGATTTTCAATGCGCTGACCTCTATACAAAGGCATTTGATAAACCACGTTTTATATTTGTTAGAGGTCAACAAGGTTAAAAAGAAAAATGAGGTCATACCTGAAAATGACCATGTATAGTCTGATGCGTCGTGTCTAGTCTTTTTATTTTTCAATTTTTTATTTATTTTATTCTCTTGTTTTATTTAATTTCAATTAGCATAAGTACAATTGGTGTCTTCCTTGCCCATTAAATCCTAAAACACTAATCCCTAGTGGTTTTAAATTTAGGGGGAGAATAGGCTAGGAAATAATAATAAAAAAAAAATAAAAAAAAACGAGGGAAAAAGAGAGACGAGCTTAAAATAAATAAGATCGTATGCGTGATACTGATTCAATCTTTGGAATATGATAGTACACAGGTACAAACCATTTGGGACTTTAAAATTCAAAATTGAAAAAGATGCAAAGCTCAAGTATAAGTCTGTGTAGTCTGAGCAATATAAAAGGAAATATGATAGATAAGCTAGCTACTACTAAGGTAACACAACGAAAGTAGACCTAGAGTTGCTAGACCACAGATGATATGTTGGTAGATTCAACACATAGATAACTAGACCTTTTGGTGATCTTAAGATTAAACTAAATGTTTGACTAGCTGTGGGTAACACCTTATCCTTGGTTAACACAATCAACAAGATTCCAATAGGGGTGACGAGCAAAATAAACGCCACAAAAGTGTGCGTAAGACCAAAGCATGAGCAAAAGCACATGAAGAATGAAAATACAATCAAACTGATGACCAATGTTTGGTGAGATCTATGCAAAAAGAATGAAAAATTCCTTAAACAAGAAGATAGGTATGTGCCTCTCTGTTGTGCGGTGGCACTGACCTGAGGATAAGCAAAACCTATATATTCTATAACTCATTGTTGTTTGCCGCCTCTCTGTGTGCGGTGACACTGACTGAGGATGGCTTCTCTTTGAAAATTCTTGAATAGTCTCTTCTTGAATACTACCCTAGACCGCTCAAAATCTCCTGAGGAATGTTGATTACCATATAAGTGTGGGATCCACAAATGCTCATTGAAATAAACAAACCTAAAACTGTCACCAAACTGTGTTGAAAGTCTGTGTATGGATTAAGAGGACAAGTATACTGATAATCACTATGGCTACAATTGTGAAAGTTCAAATTAGGTGGGGACCTAATAGTATAGTATGATTTCCTAAATTTTGCTAAATGACTCTAGATGAAAAACAAGAATAGAGCATCAAAGGTCTTTAGCTAACTTGTCCAAATGATTTGAATATCCTGTATGATTTCAAATGAACTGGTCTGCGTATGTTTTAAATGAATTGAAGCTGCTTTCAGAAAAAATAATTCTATAGATTTACATCTTAGGAGTTAACCCTCACAAAAAAACAACAAAAAAAAACACTCTAGTGTAATTTTCAGTGTATTCTTTTATGTAAGTACAAAGTAGTCTATTTCAGTTTTGTGTAGTATCGGACTATGTCATGGAAGTTGATAAGGGACCTTATCATTTTTTTTAAAAAAGTCAAGTTGAGGTGACCACAAGTGCTTTCAAACAAAAAATTGGGTCACATATGAGGTGACAAAGGGTTTAAAAGGATCACGTCTGAGGTGATCAAAAGCTTTTCAAGTTTAAAATAATCATGTCCGAGATGATCAAATGCTTATAACGTTTATTCAAAGTTAAACAGAGAATATGAGGTATGGTCATAAAGTCAAATTCATGATTCTGACCCATTCGCACGAATGGACCATCTCATGCACTAAACAGCCAAATGGACATGAGAATGAACCATTCAACTGAATGGCTTATCAGAATGACCCATTCGACCGAATGAAAGTGTCCGAATGAGTCAGTCGACCGACTAAGATTTAGTCGGCCGACTGCATGTGATCGACTGAGCCAATCAACCGACTGAGTTTCATTCGCCTGAATAAAATGAGCGAATGAGTCAAGTCAGCCGATTGATTCAGATTCAGTATATAAGGGCCACAGTCGATCGCATTTTCCTCACCACTTCCAATCGCCCTTAAATCGCACATCCTACCGTTAGGCTGCCCAAATTTCGTTAGACCTCAATTATACATCCCTATTGATCTTCTGACGTGTTTTGCGTTATACAGGTATAATAAGATGAAATCTCACAGAAATCAAGAGAAATAGTGCCCTAATTTGGGAGGTTCGATTGAAACAAGAACCGAACCATTAAATGAACTAATAACCTACTGAAGTTGAGTAAAATGTTAAAACAATGTTATTAGGTCATTAGTTAAGAGATTGCGAGTCTAAGAACCATTAAACAACATTTAATTTGATGAATTGGTCAAGATTCGAACCTCAGTCGACGAACAGTGGGTCATGTGACTGGTCATCTGGATGAACTTCAATCGCACGATTGAGCTGGCCGAATGGGTCAATCGGCCGAATGTATCATATGAATAAGTCAGTTGGCCGACTGAGCCAATCGCAGTCTCAGCCAACCGATTGAACTCAGTCGCCTGTTCATTCACCCGAATGAGTCCAGTCACATGATAGGACAACCGACTGAACACAATTGCATGATTCATTCGCATGAATGAATCAGAATGAATTCAATCAAGCTACTTAGAACTGATTTGTGATATGTGATATCTAATGTATGTGTTTCTTGTGTTTCAGATCTATGGTGATAGATGGCTATCAACCTAAGCATAATATATGTGCTCATTTAGACCATACTACTCGAAATGGTGCCGAGTTTATGAGATCATCACTTTTCTCAAGCGATCAAGGATCCACAAGGCCATTTCACTCCATGCACACCCTACAGGTCTTTACTCAGGCATTCTGGGAGAATGACTATGTTGATCGTTCACATGAGCCGTACAAATACGGAGTTCTATCTGTGGCATGGATATATAGGTTACTGCTGTAGACATTAGGAGGGTACTTGATGTTAGGATCTCAGCTTGGTTTAATCGATTGAACAGATATAGCAGCGGAATAGCTCAGAATTAGACAAATTCAAGCAAGAACATTCGATATAAAGCGATTAAAGAATTTTGTTATAGAGAGAGAAATATCTGACAAAAGGATATTGCATTAAGATTGTCGGCCTCAATGGCACGATTACAGGTGAGTCATCCTTCCTTATAAAGGAAAGAATGACGTAGGCTGATGTCACTTGAAAGTGACATGTAACCGTTTTATAACTACTGATGTTTAACAACTACTGAAGATGTCAACAACTGACATCTTCTTACAAATATTCCTAAGTGTTAAACATCTTATTTACAACTACTGAAAAACATAAAATACTGATACTACAACAACTGAAGAACAACCTCTTCAGTTGTTTACAAGTACTGAAAAGGAAACAAAACTATAGAAAAGTAAAAAAACTACTGAAAGGAAAAGAAAACTACTGATGAAGAAAAACCATCACAACAACTGAAGAAGCCCTCTTCAGCTGTTGTCATCAGCTGTTAGCATCAGCTGATGTCTTCAGTACTTGAACATTAGACTTTGTCTTTCAGCTGTTGATCTTCAGTCTTTGTCTTCAGTACTTGTTGAAGTCTTCAGACTTTAGATCTTCAGCTGTTGTCTCAGTCTTTGTCTTCAGTACTTCAGAAATACTTCAGCAGTTGTATTCTTCAGACTTTGTAGAACAGCTGATCAGGTCTTCTTCAGCTGTTGTGATGTCCTATGGGACTTAGAGGTTTCTCTGATCAGGCTCATTGGTTCTTTTGGTCCAACAAACTCCCCCTGAACCAATGCAGCCAAAACCTCTAAGTTATTGACGAGTCCCACTTATTTTTGCAGATAGATTGGTCTTTTTATCCTCTTGATCAGATGAGAAGTGACCCTTTTTCAGCACCGGCCTGGAAGAAGTCTCTGATGATCTGTTTTGCATGATATGGTTGGGAGCTCTGTATTGGGGACTTGGACACTGAGCTGTTACCCCAACCATGAGATCTACTTCCCGTGTATCAGCCTATAGGATTCCCTGGTGTAAGCCCTTAGAAACATGATCTGCTCATCCATTGTCAGCACCTCGGGCACACCATCAAACAATCCTTCTCGCCATACACTTCAGAGATGTACTTGGCCTGTTTTCCATTCTTGAGCTCAACCGTGGTTATTTGTCTGTAAGCAAACTCATCTGGATGAGTCCCTTCTAAGAGCAGGTTGAGCTCATCTTGTTTGAAGTTTTCAAGTCTTTTGTAAACCAATCCCTTCTTTATGATTTTATTCTCCAACATCTTTTGGGGGGTGGTTGTTTGGCTTCATAAGCTTTCTTGAACTCTTCTACAATTTCCCAGGGGGACACTACAAGAACCACAGTGATGTCTTCGTCGACAACCTCTTCACTCGGCCCTTGTATTTTGAAGGAATTTCTTTCTTGACAATCCTGTGTGCCACCCTAGGATCAGGCCATATCCTTACTTTTTCCCTTTGGTATTGAAAGGTATTAGCAAGGGTGTACAATCTTAAGACTTCTTTCTTCATGCTAATCATTGAAGAGGATGTGGCATATGCTTTGTCAATGCTTTTCAGCATTTCCTCATCATGTCTTTGCATCTGTTCCTCTTCAATCTTTATCATCACAGCATGCATTTGAGAAGCAGGAGTGATGGACATTGGATTAGCCTTAGGCAAAGTGATAACTGCAGAGAGTGGCAGTCTGTCTTCATCCTCCTCTTCTTCTCATCAGCCCTCAGTACCTTTCTTTTCTTTTGTCTAGGTACATCACTGGCAGTGGGTTTTCGGGTAAAGGATTGGTTTTGTGGGTTGGATGGTTGGTTTAGAGGGTAAAGGGGTTGTTTTAGTGGGTTGTGGAGGTAGTGATTTTGAGGATAGAGGCTTTTCAGACTGTTTTAGCATTTTGGCTGTAAGGAAGGCTTTAGTAAATTTTGTCAGTTCTTTTCGGTTCCCAACCCCAGCTTCATTTAATGCCTCAATCACTAAACCCTTGGAGTATGCTTCAGACGAACAAATCTTGGTGGTTATTGCCAAGATGTTGTCCCTGGTCCAGGCCCTTATTTCTATCAGAGATCTTCCCAAGTATTTGGCTACAATCTAATCATTATCTCCAGCCTTTCTCTTTCTAAGGCATCATAACTAGCCATCTTGAGTTGATCTCCTCTGTCTCCAACCTTCTGATCTCGGAGTCTAGTTGTGGATGTCAAAACTCTGCCTATATAACTGATCAATGATTTTATCCATTGAACGGTTATGGTTGGCATCAGCTTCTTTCACCATATCATTCAGCTCCTTCTCCTTCTCAGACTCTCCTTCTTCCTCTTTTGATATGTGACATGAAAGTCTTTTGACTTTCATTCACTTCAGCTCTCTTCTCACTCTCTTCTCCTTCTCATGATCAAACTCAGTCCTCCACACTTATAACAGCCAACTCCTTCTCATTTACCTTCTCTGATTCTTTCTCCTTTCCCCATCTGTCCTCTTCCTTTTTCCTTTAACTGACTGACTCTCCCCCTTTTTGGTTGCATTGGGTGCAAGGGTTTGAGCAGTAGAAAGTGATTTGGTCACCAACTCCTCCACCAGGGGTTGTATTATTGTAGGAAGCCTCTCATCAATGGCTTTGATCACTATATCTGTGATCATGGGAGTGATGAGAGGTAGGGATTTTTGAAGGTTAGCAACTGATTGATCAGGATGGTTCTGTTCCTGAGAATCAGTGCCAAAAGCAGAGGCTGGTGGCTTGGAAGTATGTATTGGCTCAGTGTTTAGGGGACCTTCAGAAGAAGGTGCCATCTGTGGGTGTATTGTGGTGGCAGATGGACTTTCATCCTGAGACATCTTGGCCAGCAGCTCTTTGAGTCTGCTAACCTCATCCTCTAGGATGGTGTTTTGAGCAACTACATCATAGAAGAAGCTCAGGTCATCATCAGTTGATACTGAATCACCTGACCTCCTGACAGAGTCAGGATTAACATGCCTTGAGTGTAGATCAATTATAGCATGTGCCCTTGTTCTTGGTTCTGGGGACTTCCAGCCTCAGGACTATGTCCTTCATCAGCTGTTGCCGCTGGTGAGGTCTTAGAGATGTTACCAACTGCACCCTGGTCATTTGCTGAGTCAGAGGCAGAGGTGGAGCCTCACCAGAAGGTCGCACCTCCTTGTCTACACCAGGAGATGGAACATGATAACCCCTGTGCTGTGGGTTGACAGAAGCATTGTGATCCTCCCCCTCAGGTGTTGAGGTTATCCCAGTAGTGATTGGTGTCTGGGTGGGGGGTGAGGAATGCAACTGCGTCAGCACTTTTGCAACAATTATTGTAGGGCTTTGAGGGGCGGTTGCATCAGGAGAGGGTGTGGAAGCAGTGTGCACCCGGGACGAGTGGTGCTCTTCAATGGTAATCCCCTCAAGTGAGGAGGATCCCAGCAGTCTGGCTTCCCTTTGAGTGGTTGCATCAGGTTCCTTTTGAGAGGAAACCTGAGCGGCTTCGGTGGTGGAGTCATAGTCTCTACTGGGGGGTATTCCAGTAGAGATAACCTGCTTTGGTGCAGCAGGAGCATCCTCAGGGGACTCAACTCCCTGAGTAGCCTCTTAGGCTTCTTCTTTGTGGGTTGGAGGGGACTTTGGATGTGGAAGTGGAGGCTGTGGGTTCCAGCTGCGGGGTTTGCGCAGCTTGGCAGCCTGTTTAAGAGTTTGGTCAGTGTTGTGTCGGGAGTATACCTCCGGCAATACAGCCAAAGCAGGGACTCCCAGACCAACTAGTCCCTCAGCATAAAGCTGATTCTCTATTATGGCCATTATAAACCGAGGATATAGTATCCAACGGTAGAAAGTGGTTTTGTGGCCATATCCTTGATTTCAAGAAAAATTATTTCAGAAAAGTTTAGTGGTTCTTGTTCAAGGATAGAGAACAGTACCTGTTGCCATCTGGAAGACAGTTGATCCCAAGAAGAAGTCTTCGAGGCCAGGCAAACATTTACCATATGAAATATCAATCGTTCAGCATCTGGAAAATGTTTCTTCAGGATGGTCGAAGCACTAAGATCGCCTTGATATCCATGTTGTCCAAATGAAAGATCATTTGGCGCTTAGGATATCCAACAGGGTAGGCAGCATCATCTAATAGTAATATCTGGCGGATGGTAGCAGTAGAGATGACCACCTTATGAGAGTGATGGACGAATGGATAGATTCTCCATTAACAGTTGCATTCGTCCAAACTGATGTAGCGAATCGGCATAAATGATTGGATTAGGAGGAAGGCCGTTTTCAGTGGTGATTGGACCATAAGATCTATAGCATTATCGAATTTGGTCCAAAAGGGCGATTTAGTGAGGTACGCGACACAGTTGTGTCGAGGCTTGAGTTGCATGGTCGCCATTAATGAAGGTGAAAGATTTTCAGAGCTTTTGAAATTTTAGGTCGTGAAAGAATGAAAAACTCTGAAAGAGGGATCAGATATATATAGGGTACGGGTTATGAAACGACTGAAGGTTTGGTGTTAGTCAACAGTATTTGAAACAACTGATGACGTGGTATTAACTTTCAGAGGTTTGAAACAACTGATGGTATTGGTGTGGTCAGCAGTTATAAAACAACTGAAGACATGGTGTTTACAATCAGACGGTTGAAACAACTGAAGTCTCTGATTTAGGCATCAGTAGTTTTTAAAAAAAACTACTGAAGACAAGTTGGACTTCAGATGTTGAAACAACTGAGGACTTGGTATTAGTCATCAGTAGTTTTTACAACTACTGAAGACCCTGGTTGTGCCATCAGTTGTTGTAAACAACTGAAGACTTGGTGTTAGTCATCAGTAGTTGTGAAACTACTGAAGACATGGTATTGCTCAGTTGTTTATGAAGAAACAGCAGTTTGTGAACTACTGAAGAGAGAGTACTCATCAGTAGTTGTCGTCAATTCATAGCCTTTCAGCTGTTTCATACTGTCCTAACACGTACTCATCAGCCTTTTTGCTGTTTTCAGTTGTTTCATAGGACATAGTACTTATCTGTTTCTACTGATTCAGTAGTTGTAAGTGCATCAGTAGTTGTACTACATCAGTAGTTTAGAACAGATAAAGTACAGTACTTAAAGCATTTAGCCTTCAGTAGTTATAAAAACTACTGAGGGTAAAATAACTCATCAGTACTTATATGTGACATGGTTACCAATGATCATCAGTAATTACTGAGATCATCAGTAGTTGTCACTTATTCTAGCTGCAGCATACCAAGCCTTAACACCAGGTTGTGGAAAGTTGAACTATCCAAAGGCTTAGTAAAAATGTCTGCAAGCTCATTAGCACTAGGCACAAACATAGGTTAATTAGACCCTTTTCAAAACAATCTCTATAAAATGATGTCTAATTTCTATATGTTTGGTCCTAGAGTGCTGGACTGGATTTTTGACAATGCAAAGAGCTGAAGCACTATCCATTAATAATGGAGTCTTAGTCTCTGTAATGCCATAATCCAAAAGTTGATTCTGAAGCCAGAGTACTTGGGATGTACAACTTGCAGCAGCAATGTACTCGGCTTCAGCAGTGGATGTAGCAACAGATGTTTGTTTCTTACTCTGCCAAGAAATCAAACAGTTGCCTAGGAATTGACATCCACCAGAAGTTGATTTCCTGGTCAACTTACACCCTGCATAGTCACTATCAGAGAAAGCAACTAATTTGCAAGAATGTCCAGTGGAATACCATAAGCCTAGAGATTGTGTACCTTGCAGATATCTAAAGATCCTCTTGACTGCAATCAGATGAGACTCCTTAGGTGCAGCCTGAAATCTAGCACAAACACATGTAGCAAACATAATATCTGGTGTAGAAGCTGTTAAATACATCAAGGAACCAATCATACATCTGTAAAGAGTTTCATCAACAGCTTTACCTTTCTGATCAACATCCAATTGTGTGGTGTTGCACATGGGAGTAGAACAGGGTTTACAGTTTTGTAAATCAAACTTATTCAAAAGAGCTTTTGTGTATTTAGACTGATGAATGAAAATTCCATCAGCTTTTTGTTTGATTTGCAAACCTAGAAAGAACTGTAATTCTCCCATTGCACTCATTTCAAACTTCTGTTGCATTAAGTTTTGGAATTCCTCACACAATTGGGGATCAGAGGATGCAAAATAATATCATCAACATAAATTTGAACAAGTAGCTTATGCTGATCCACCTTCTTAATAAATAAAGTTTTATCTATGGAGCCTCTAGTGAAATTATTCTGTAGAAGAAAGTTTGATAAGGTCTCATACCAGGCTCTAGGTGCTTGTTTCAACCCATAAAGAGCTTTATCAAGCTTATATACCCATTCTGGGTGCTTATTATCCTCAAAGCCTGGTGGTTGACACACATAAACTTCTTCTTTTATGTTACCATATAGAAAAGCACTTTTGACATCCATTTGAAAAACTTTAAGATTGTGGAGTGCAGCATAGGCTAAAAACAATCTAATTGCCTCCAGTCTGGCTACAGGGGCAAAGGTTTCATCATAATCAATACCTTCTTCTTGTGCAAACCCCTGCACAACCAGTCTGGCCTTGTTCTTAACAATTAGCCCATTTTCATCAGTTTTATTCCTAAACACCCATTTAGTGCCTATTGCACACTTACCTGGGGGTAGAGGAACAAGCTCCACACTTGCTGTTTTTTGAACTGAAGAAGCTCAAGCTGCATGGCTTCAACCCATCCATTGTCTCTCAAAGCTACATGATAGTTCTTTGGCTCTAGCTGACTGATAAGAGAGCATAGAAGCAGAAATTGGACAACTGGCTTCTGGTTGAAACACCAGCATTGATATCACCAAGGATTTGAGACATTGGGTGATTTTTCAGCTCTTGGTAAACAATCAAATCTGTGCAAGTGTTTGTAGGACCTTCAGCAGCAGCAGATGTTGATGCAGATTCTTGAAACCATGAAGATGGTGGCAACTCAAATGAAGTTGAGGATGCAGAAATCTCATCAGCATTTGTTGTGGATGGTGCTGCTGGAGCTACAGGAGCATCAGGTTTAGAGGACTCAGGCAGTTGGTCACTAAACCTGAAGAGGTGATTACTACTATCATCATCATCTTCAGCAGTAACACCAGGTGGTGAACTGTTGACAGGAGAGCAACAGCAGGAGAGTGATAAGGAAGATATTGCAGTATGTCCAAATCAAAGAGCTCCACAGGGCTTTGTGGAATCTTGTCCTTTGGAGATTCATTGAACTTGACATGTAGAGTCTCTTCAACCATCTTTGTTCTGCAGTTGAAGACTCTGTATGTTGCCTTCAAGTGATGAATAACCAACAAAGTACCCTGCATCCACCTTAGGATCAAATTTCTGGAGCTGATCCTTTGTGTTGAGAATGAAACAGGGACACCCAAATGCTCTAAAGAATGAAATGAGAGGGGCCAAATGATGTAGAACTTCATATGGAGTCTTCATCAACCTCTGATTTATTAGCACTCTATTATGCACATAGCATGCTATGTTGACAGCTTCAGCCCAAAAGGTCAATGGCAGTCCAGAATCAGCCAACATAGACCTTGCAGCTTCAATGAGGGTCCTGTTCTTTCTCTCCACAACTCTATTCTGTTCAGGAGTTCTTGGAATACTAAACTGCCTCTTTATTCCCTTGGAAAGGTAGAACTCATCAAGTGTATTGTTCCTGAATTCTGTTCCATTGTCACTTCTAATACACTTGACTGAGAGAGAATACTGCTTCTCAGCATACAACACAAAGTTTATGATCTTCTGTGCAGCTTCATCCTTTGAATGTAGAAGAAAGTCCATACAAATCTGGAGTAGTCATCCACAATTACCAGACAGTATTTCTTCTTTGCCATGCTCATCACTCTCACAGGACCAAAGAGATCCATGTGAAGAAGTTGTAAGCAGGCAGTGACTTTGGTTCTTCAATAGGTGGGAATGAACCTTGTGCTGTTTTCCTTTCAAACAAGCAGTGCAGTTGTTTTCACACTTGAACTCCTTCATAGGCATTCCCCTTACTAAACTATGGTGTATCAGCTGATTCATGTTCTTGAAGTTACATGTCCCAGCCTTCTATGCCATAGATTAGATTCTTGAGGAGAGGCCTTGGAAAATAGGCAAGGATGGCCTTTGAGATCTATTTTCTTGGAAAGATCTAAGGCATACACTCTTCCTGTCCTGTTGGCCTTCAGGAGAGTGTGAGCATCCAATACCTTGTCAATCAAACTCAGAACTTTGGATGACAGAATCCTGCAGTTCTGGCTTGTGAAAAGGGCAACATGGCCTTTGTCACACAATTGACTGACACTCAAGAGGTTATACTTGAGATTTTCCACATGGTTGACATCATCAAATCTTATTTCCCCATTGGAAACAAAGCCCTTCCTGATGATGTAACCTCTTGCATCATTGCCAAAGGAAACAAAACCCTTCCTTCCTGGAGAGTAGTCATTAAGAAGTGAGTTGTTCCCAGTCATATGCATAGATCCCCCACTGTCTACATACCAGATGCTACTTTGGCATGTTGAAGAAACCTGTGATACCTGTGTTGAAGAGGTACTTGAGGATGATCCATCAGAGGATTCCAAAGTCATGAGAGCTAGATTTCCAAAAGGATGCTCACCACCATGTTGACCAGCACCTGAGAACAGTTGTTCATTACCAGACACATCATCTGGTAAGCTGCTCCAGTCAACAACTCCTGGTGTGAAGAAGCTGTGTTGTTGAAGTTGATTAGGTTGATGAGATTGGGATGGTTAAGGCTCAAGGAGTGCATGTGGTTGCTGAGCAGTGGGTGCTTGAACCTGGCCTGGTTGTGGCATGTAATAGCAGGGGTATGGATATGGCATTGGCCCCTGTGGAACAAAATATGCAGGAGATTGTGGTTGATGATGATAACCAGAATTGACAGGTTGTTGCCCTCTGTTTTGTTGACTATTGCCAAGGAAAGTCACAAAAGGTGCAGGAGAGTTAGATCCAGATGATCTACATTCTCTTGCAAAGTGTCCAAGCCTGTGGCATTTATGGCACTTCAACTTACTCTTGTCAAAACCAACTTTGGTTTTGCCAGAGAGTCCTGGGAATTTCCTTCCAGTTCTTTTGTAGAACTTCTGAGATCTGATATTTATCAAGGCCATTTGGCTCAAAATATCCATCTCTTCTAAGTCATCATCAGCAATCCCCTTGAGATCATCCATGATGAAACATAGATTGTCACTATTACTACCAGCAGAATAACTATCAACACTCACAAAGGCAGGCTCAGAAGTGTTTGTAGAGAAATCAATATGCTCATCATACTGGCTTTCAGATGACGCATATTCTGACTCTTGATGTCCAATCAGGGCAGTGTTCCCTTGGACAAAATCCTCAGTAAGCTTGCCAGATGAAGCCAATTTCCTTTTCTGCTCTATCTCTCTCTCGAATGTAAGCAGTTTCCCATGAAGTTGGGTGAGAGATAGGCGATCAACATCAGCATTTGAGCGTAGAACAATGGTATATGTGTTCCATCTCTCAGGCAGTGATCTTAGGAATCTATGGTTCATCTGACTCCTGGTATATTCATGTTTAACCATTTTCAATTCAGAGATTAAACATGAAAACCGCTCAAATTGTTGAGTCAGAGTCTCACCCTTTCTATGAGAGAAAGTCTCATATTGTTGGGCGAAGATTTCCCTGTTGTTTGCTAAAACCTCATCAGTACCACCAATTGTTCTTTGATGGCTTTCCAGAGGTCATGAGCAGACTCACAATGCAGAAGCCCAGAGTAAATCTCATTAGGAATAGCCATAGCCAAAATTCCATGGGCTTTTGCTTCGATTTCAAACAACTTCTTGTCCTCATCGGAGTATTGCTCCTTCTTCTTTGGAACCAACTGGTTTGTTTCCGGATCATTCACCATTGGCTTATGTGGTCCATGTACCACAGATGTCCAACAACCTGAGCTATTAACAGACAGGTGATGGAGCAATCTTCTCTGCCAAATGTTATACTCATTCCTCACCAGGATTGGAGGCTTGGTAGAGGATCCAGTATTGAAAGGATCATTCGAAGAAGTAGTCATTGTGGAAATTCAGACAGATTCAAGTAAAATCACAATAAATTTAGCTCAGAACCACACAGAACCTCAAATAAAACGGCCAGAAGCGATACACTCTCAATCTCTATAATAGACCCTTGCGAATTTGCTAATTCGATCAAACTTAGAGCGATTGAACAGTTTCAATGATCAATTGTTAGATCGATCAATGATTAACCTGCTCTGATACCATTTGTTAGGATCTCAGCCTCTTAGTTTAATCGATTGAACAGATATAGCAGCGGAATAGCTCAGAATTAGACAAATTCAAGCAAGAACATTCGATATAAAGCGATAAAAGAATTTTGTTATAGAGAGAGAAATATCTGACAAAAGGAATATTGCATTAAGATTGTCGGCCTCAATGGCACGATTACAGGTGAGTCATCCTTCCTTATAAGGAAAGAATGACGTAGGCTGATGTCACTTGAAAGTGACATGTAACCGTTTTATAACTACTGATGTTTAACAACTACTGAAGATGTCAACAACTGACATCTTCTTACAAATGTTCCTAAGTGTTAAACATCTTATTTACAACTACTGAAAAACATAAAACTACTGATACTACAACAACTGAAGAACAACCTCTTCAGTTGTTTACAAGTACTGAAAAGGAAACAAAACTACAGAAAAGTAAACAAACTACTGAAAGGAAAAGAAAACTACTGATGAAGAAAAACCATCACAACAACTGAAGAAGCCCTCTTCAGCTGTTGTCATCAGCTGTTAGCATCAGCTGATGTCTTCAGTACTTGAACATCAGACTTTGTCTTTCAGCTGTTGATCTTCAGTCTTTGTCTTCAGTACTTGTTGAAGTCTTCAGACTTTAGATCTTCAGCTGTTGTCTCAATCTTTGTCTTCAGTACTTCAGAAATACTTCAGCAGTTGTATTCTTCAGACTTTGTAGAACAGCTGATCAGGTCTTCTTCAGCTGTTGTGATGTCCTGTGGGACTTAGAGGTTTCTCTGATCAGGCTCATTGGTTCTTTTGGTCCAACACTTGAGCTGGATGACGATACTAATCACCCCACCAGACTTCACCCACTGATGGTGAGAGGATGTTTTCTGAGGATTAAGTACGCTGGGGACATCAACTCAGGTGTGCTCAACAAGAGCAACCTATGCCCCCAGTACAAGTACTTGGCACATGTCATTCTGAAGTGCGTAGCTTCCAGAAGGGGTGGGTTTGATGATCTATCAGACCAGATACATAATGCCTACGTGGCACTGGTGCTGAACTACCCCTTCAGCTTCTCCAGCATGATCTTCTCTTACCTCGTGGAGAATCTGGAGGCAAAGGGAAAAGAGGATTTCTGTATGTACCCAAGGTTTCTCTAGATGATCTTTGACGAGAAGCTGCCTTCTCTTCCAAAGGAGCGCCATGATGTTGTGGCTTTAGAGATCATGGATGATACGACTTTGGGTCGTATGAGAGTTTACCGGGGTAAGCAAGTAAAGCCCCAGGTAAAGAGACTGATAGACCATCTGGCCAGTGAGAGTTACGTGGCGCTAGGCGGACGTAAGTGGCGTCACGTGACAGTGACTCAGATGATGAGCAACTACAGCTCCCAGAGCACGACTCTGATGATGATGATAGCGGGGATGCTGGAGATACATTGCTCACTCAACCAAGGGGCCCGACTACTGATATTACATCTCCAGCTTCTGCCCCCACTGAAGATAGAGCTGAGACTGCTGGTTTCCACCAGAGTTTCATACCTGGTGAAGGGGAAGAGGAGTCGGATGAGGAGCCACGAACCCAGACTATGGGAAGTAAATTCGTTCCACAGAACAGGGGCTCCGGGCGGTTGGTGGACGCCCCAGCGGATCGGGAGAGACTGCTGCTGACCCCACATATGCTCCCGATCAGCCGAGCCGTGTTCTAGTGGGAGCATCCTCCTCGATAGGATCGAGGAAGAAGAGGATGCTCAGCCCCACAGCATGAAGAAGAAGAAGCAGCGAAGACTCACCTTCATCACTCACACTACTACCACTACCTCCACCACCACAGCTACCACCACCACTCTACCTAACACCACAGCCACCATCCCTACCACCATTCCTCCTAACACCACTACCACCCTTCCATCCACCACCACATCATTCACACCTACACCACCACTACCATCCTCTATACCACCTCCAATCTTCACCACTGTCACCACCACCACTAGCCATCCTACAGTACCATCTTCTTTCTCTCCATATCCATCAGGATCGCTTTTACCTTCCAGTGGGGTAGAGGAACAGCTCTAAGCACTTAACCAAATGGTGTTAAGGCTATTAGCTGCAGGTGAAGAGAAGACCAATCAGATACAGTAGCTGGTAGACCTGACCACTGTCTAATCTCAGCAGCTGTCTCATCAGGCTCGATTGATCGATGAGCAGGCGCATCGGATGTCTCAGCTCCAGGAGCAACACACCAAAAGGATTGAAGAGCTGGAGGCTGCAAACAAATCTTTGCAGTTAAAGCTCAAAGGGTCCAAAGACGAGCCCTTAAAGATAGGAGAAGGTGATGGAGATGATGATGTTGATGGTGATAGTGATAGTGATGATCACTATGGTGATACTGATGTTAGTGATGATGATGATGATGACTCTTCAGCTACGGGTGCCACATCAGCGAGCGAAAGGAGGACCAAACAAACTCAAGATCCGAGTGCCTCCACATCCAACCCGGCAGCAGAAGAGCCGATGATCCAGGACAAGAGTAATGCTTAGATGTTTTATTGTTATTTAAAATCTTTTCTATTTGGATCATGTATAAAATTAATGAAATGCATGTTTATATGTAATATAAATATTTATGACTTGATTATTATGGTTATGTCTTGATTATTAACTAATGATTGATGTATTACATGTTTAAATCAAGCAGATCCAATTTATAAAAGGGATGAACACGATATTGCTCCTCTCCAACTGATCAAGACTCAACTAACCATGATTCTTGATCTGCAAGGGATTGTCAGAAGATCAGTGAGTTACACCCCTGAAGAAGGGGAAATAATTCATGATCTTACTGATGAGCAACGGGCAGAAATGTTCAAGCTCAATCCCGATGAGATTGTAAAAGACGCTCCAACTGTTAAAGGAGACAGTGACGACGACCTGAAAGACATTGATGAGATAAAGATTGAGGATGTCACAGCAGACCACTATCCAGAGTATGCTGACAAAGAGGGAAATGTGGTCCCCAATCTGGGTGATTCCCTAGTCAGTGATACATTTTATATATTGGATCAGATGGAGCAAAAGACTGAGAAGGTTGAAGAACAACCCCAAGCCTCAAACGCCGATGTTGATATCAGAAAGGGTGAATGTGCTGCATGTTTTAAGGAGATCCGAACACAACGCTCTGCTCCTAAACCGAATGTCTACACCAAGCTCTACAAAGTGAAGAAACATCACAAGGTGTCAAGCAAGATTATTGTGTGGGCTCATTTTGATGATCTTAATGTATACGCGGTAAAGGGAGATATGGGTATCGAGTACTTTAGATTCCCGCATGATCTAAAGTCTCTACCTGGTTTTGAGCTCAACCAGCTGGCTAAACTGAAGCTGTTATATGCTGACCTGAGGAAAATGTCAGGCTGGTTTGAAGTTGCCTTAAAGAAAGAGTACCACACCAAGTGGGTCAACTTCAAACCTCAACAACCTACAAGGTATATTAGACGTTTTGAAGTTGATCCTATAACTGGTAAGCCCAAGATAGTGCTGAAGTGGAGTCCCCCAAGAACAATGTCAAGAATCCCTCTTAGGAAAATGCCACAGGACTTCACTCCACACTTTAAGTGGTGGTACTATGATTGGAGAACAGGGGATGCGGTCATAGTTCTGAACAAAGCGGGCAGAATGGATACTATCAGGGTATTTGACCCAATGTGGCTTACAAACTTGTCAGCTACATATGTCTACACACTATACAAGTGGCCACTGTTCTATGACACGCAAGATATTGTACAAGCCCTCCAATTCCAAAATGTGATACGGATCTGCTTTGCATTTGATATACATGCAGGAGTCACTAGAGAGGAGAAGTACAAGAAGTATGAGGAGGTTATGAAGAAGGTAAGACAATAGATTAATCTAGGTCGAAGGGGGAGTTTGTTGATACATGTGTACCTTGATTCTGATCTTAATGTAATATGTCTATGTTGTCTCACACTTATGTAATAGTTGGATACTTAATGAAATATAAATGTTTGGTTGTGTTTATAATGTTTAATATTTTATTAATTAGTTTTTTAACGCACGTTGACTTGATTATATAGGTTTGTGGTTGATTGAACTAATATAAATAACATTACTATGTTTAATACATTCAAACTAAACAACATGAAGTTCTCATGCGAATGGCCCATGCTAATGGACCATACGCATGAACAACTTCATGCGAATGACTCAGTCGCACGACTGAACCTGGAGATTGGATCAGTCGTATGACTATGACATGAGATTGACTTAGTCGCATGACTGAACACTCAGTCGTGCGAATGGATCAACCACATGGCTCAATCGCACGAATGAACCATACTAATGGTTCAGTCACCCGAATGAGCAACCCTAACCTATAAATACCACCTAATTCGTGGAAAACCGTAAGCATTCAATCCACTTCGACTCCAGACGTACCCTAGCCGTCCAGAAGCCTCTAATTTCGTACTCCAAGTTTATAGAACGCTGTAGATAGATTCCTAATCGATTCTTGACACTAGATCAATACATTATTGTTACTACGTGCGTTCTCACTAATTGGATCGCCAATCAAATAGGATTCCGCACTATTTGGTTTGGTTTAACACGTTAATCAGTTGGTGTTTCGTTCAAATACTAGATCCTAACAGAAATGACTATAATTAATAAAAAATGATAAAAATGACAGAAATAACTATAATTAATAAAAAATGATAAAAATGACTATAATCAGTTGGTTTAACACGCTGTAGATCGATTCCTAATCGTTCAAACACCAAATGACTATAATCAGTTGGTGTTTCGTTCAACTTTTTAAAATTTTTTAAAAATAAACATTTTAAATTTAAAACAAACCGTATAAAAATGTTATTTTAAAAATATTCTTATTACAACTCTCAAATTTGATTATTTTTGTTTTAAAAAATTGACTTATTAAAAATATCAATTTATTCAGAAATAACTTTAATAAATAATTTTCTTTCTTAATTTATTATATATTAAAATGTATTAAAATAATTTTATTTATAATTAAGGTAATTATTTAATAGGACAGAGAAGTGGGAAAAAAATGATGAAAATGATTATGGTACTGACACGTGGCACCCCCATTTACCTTAGATGCATGGGCCACTATTTAGGCGCATGACCCACCCTTGGGCGCATGGCCAACACTTAGACGCATGGCCAACATGCTGGGCGCATGGGCCACTATTTAGGCGCATGGCCAACCCTTGGACGCATGGCCAACACTTAGACGCATGGCCAACATGCTGGGCGCATGGACCACTGTTTAGGCGCATGACCCACTCTTGGGCGCATGGACCACATTCATATTCATCAGAACATTCTGAAATATTTTCTATGCTATCAATTTCACCCGATTATCATTCTAATCATACCCAAGCACAGATCTAACATGCTAAGGCCCTCTAAGCATGCTAAACATCATCACAAACCCATAATCAACACTATAACATACATACATACATACATACATACATACATCATTTCGAACATAAAGCTGAAACTCATGGTTTCTTTCAAAATGTTTACTTAGTATGCATAATAGCACCAAATTAGTTGAAAATTAGTAAAAGAGGGGTTCTAGAAACTCACCTTGAGTAGCCTTTGAGCAACACTCTTCCAGTTCAAGACCCACTTCGATTCAACTCTTTGAATCCCGAAAACAAACACAAACAACCAGAACTTCGGTCAAGAACTCAATACTCAGTTGAAACCGAGCTCATAGAAGAGAATACTTACTTTTTACAGCTTCTTCTTCCTTTTTCTCTCTCTAGAACCGAGAGTCTCTCTCTCTCTCTCTTCTTCTTTTCAGTCGTGAAGAAGAATGAAGAAGAAAGAATGGGTAACCATGCCCCTTAAATCCTTAAAGTAAAAAGGTTTGTACTTTGTACACTTTTTCCCCCTCCACTTGTGCATAATTTCTCTTCCTTCCACTTACTTTTCTATTCCTTTCTTTTGAATAAAAATTCGAGGTGTTACAATACTACACAGGTTGAATAAATAAAATATTGATATAATAAATTTATAATTATAAAATGATATTTTAAGATATGATATGACTAAAATTACGTATCAGAAATGACTATAATTAATAAAACAATGATATCAACTTTTTAAAATTTTTTAAAAATAAACATTTTAAATTTAAAACAAACCGTATAAAAATGTTATTTTTAAAAATATTCATATTGTAACTCTCAAATTTGATTATTTTTGTTTTAAAAAAATTGACTTAATTTCTTTCTTATTTATTATATATTAAAATGTATTAAAATATTTTATTTGTAATTAAGGTAATTATTTAATAGGAGAGAGAAGCGGAAAAAAAATAATGAAAATGAATATGGTGCTGACACGTGGCACCCCCATTTACTTTTTTATTAGAGTAGTAAGAAGTAAGAAGTAAGATATATATATATATATATATATATATTATATATATATATATATATATATATATAATATATATATATATATATATATAAAAGACTATTAGGTTTGACTAGGGCTTATTAATGTTTAGTTTCATGCATGATTATGGTTGTTTTATGATTGTTCCATATTATTATTATTACTATTAGTGTATGACTTTACGTGGTGTGTTTATAATCGTAACGTAAAGTATTACTAATAATAATAAAGAGAAAGAGCAATGACGAAGAGAAGTGGAACTTAAATAAAACGTTAACAAGTTTTGCAAGGTTATAGGAGGTGCACGACCATGTTGTCGTTAGCTCAACCGTGATGCGGGTTAGCTACCCTATTATGCACACGGGGCCAGTCAATTGAGATTGGCGGACCTTTACAGCGTACCCTAGGTGACTGGGCCAGCCTTGTATACAGTATTTAGAGCCTATTGTGGGAACAGAGGGCCCAACGCCATTTCCTCGCGCATATAGTTTAGGGTATTGCTTCTTGGTCCACATAGACAGTGAAAGATAAAGATAAAAGAGTATAGAATAAATAAGGCATACAGTAAAGAGAAAAGTATTATCTGGTTGTATAGTTAATGCGTGCTCACGTATAAAGAGATGGAATTTCACAGAAAATAGTATTTTCATATATATACCTTACAGAAAGTATTTCATTACTTTTAAAACTAAAACTCACTTAGCAACACTGACTTTTATACATTTTCAGTTGGCATGTAAACATTGATGAGGATGGCACGAGGGTGAAGATACTCGGCAGGAAAAGACTGACATCCATTCATACTTGTTATTGTTGTTGTTTTGTAATGCAATTAAACAGTTCTTTTGTATTCAGTTAAACAATAGTGTATTGCTCAACAATAGTGTTTTAATGAAATGAATGGCTTTTGGTAAAATATTTCTGTTGCTTAAGCTTGTAAATTATAATGTTTAATGTATTAATGTTGTGAATGCCCAACTGTGAGGTCTTCGGGAACGAGGCCTTACAGATTACGACTTATTTTGTCTTTCAAAAAATAAAGATTTGATAAGAAGATAATTTTAAAAATTAACCAATAGAATTTGTTAACAGTAAAAGTAAAAGATATATGTTATTTAGTTTAGAATGGAATGGTTTTAATTTATATTCTGTTAATTTTGAAAACAAAATGTGTATTTAAAGATTTAATACAAAAATGGTATATTTAATTCTTTTGGGCGGGAAAAATATTTATTATTAAATGTCAAGTTGACATGTGGCATTAGATGGGTTTACAAAGTGACATGTGACAACCATAGTTACCCTTTTATTAGAATAGTTGGAAGTACGATATATATATATGATGTTGAAGAGATAAATTAAAATAAGATTCTTTTTTTATATAATGATATCAAAAATTACGATGTTCCACGATAAATATAAATACATGTAGAACAACTGAACATAAAAATAAAGAAAAAGTATTAACTAATAAACAAATTTGATAAAATCTATAAAAGTATGTAACGATTATATGTACTAAGACAATGAATAATTAAAATTAAAAAGTAATTGTTCATAAAGATGTAAATACTTATTTACGTAATAATATTTAACGTTATAAAGAATGAGTAAAAGTCACATCAATGAAATGTTGTTAAAAACAAACAATATAAAAAATTAAATAATGTCATGATTTCAAAATTAGTTAAGAGAAAAGTACTATTTCAAAAGAAAATATGACATAAAATTTTATTTTAATAAAACAAAATTTGTTAACGGTAATAATAAAATTAATAACTTTATCATTATTTGTTAACATAATAAAAATTTCTTATAAAAATATAAAATAAATTAAAAAGTAATAATTAATCATTAATATAATATTTATTGTAATTGATATGAGTTAATAGTTTTCAAATTTATATTAACTCAAGATTAAAGGATGTTACGACATGTGGCAATGCACATGTGCCACTTAGATGGACATGCTAGAAAAACGTCAAATGTACCTATAGTTAATATTTTATTATAAGTTATAGATTATAGATAGTAAACCCGTGTATTACAAGAGTTGAATAAATAAAAATATCAAATATCAAATATAATAAAATTTTATTAAGTATAAAACGATATTTTAAAATAAGTTATGATTGAAACTACATATGAGTAAAAACTATAATATAATCAAATAATAATATCAACTTTTTAAAATTTTATTTTTTACTTTTTTGGCCAAAAAAATTAAACACATTTAAAAAAATTGTATTAATTAAATATTATTTTTAAAAGTTTTCTTATTATAACTCTTGATTTTAATTATTTTTTGCTTATAAAAATAAAACTTTTTATTTTTTTCTAAAAGACATCAAGAAGATATCTTTCTTAATTTATTAAAAAATTGACTTGAATCTAAATAAGATTTAAATACTATTATTAGTAATTAAGATATTATTAAATATGACAAAGAAACAAAAAAAATTGATGAAAAAAAATATGGTATTAACACATGTCCTTCCAAGATACTTTTCAATTAGAATATGAAGATATATATAAAAACCATCAATTGTTGTATGGTGTAATCTTGGCTGCTGCTCAGTTTCTTGATACCTAGCTCTTGTTTACTTTTGGACAAAATAATATTAGCTGCTAAAGAATAACAGTAATGAGTTATAAATAAGTTATCATTGACTCTAGTTATAACTAAATTGTTTACTAAAATTACTAGTTTTGTTGACTATATTCGAATTTTGTGAATGATTAACCATGATTGACCAAATATAGTTTGTGATTCACCATAGTGACTTTGGTTGGTCAATATTTCTAATAATGAGTTATAATAAGCCAATCATTTCTTTACAATCCGATATTGACCCTAGCTAATTAATAAATATTAAACTGCAATTGATAATCATTGACCATATAGATGTTTATTCACCATCATTGACTAATATTACCCGTTTTAACAATCATTAACAGACAACATTAACTCTTAGATGATCCTAAATCACAATTATTAACCAGTATAGATGTTTATTCACCATCATTGACTAATAATAATTAAATTATATGTTGTTGATATTTTATATTAGATATAGTTTCATCAATGTTTTTAAACTCAAATACCTTTTATGTACTTCTACTTTTCTGGAATAGCATACCAAAAGCTCCATAAGTTTTTTTAATTAAATTAAATATAACAATACGATATTCTTTATTATAAAAAAGATGCTTTTCTGCAAACAAAATGTTGATCAAGTATAACAAAATGTTTTAATTTCTTTTGGAGATGTAATGGGATACGTAGGTAGCCCGGATGGATTTATAAGGAATTTTATAAAGTAAATTTAATTATTTATGCATTTGTGGGAACCGTTGGTAATTCTTCTATTGGTGATTTGCCATCCTTAACCAATAGAAAGTAAAAGAATATTTTTCTCTTTTTCTGGATTTCATCGTTAAAATTAAAGGTAATTTTGTAAAATAGTTACCAACTTTCAAAAATAAGTCAATTAAGTAACTCAAGTTTTAAAAGTGTTTCAATTAGATCATTCATTTTTATATTTTATACAAATTAAAAGTCATAACATATTTTTTAACATGTTATACTTTTGGATTCAGTTAGAAAATATTTTTTTCTATCTTTTGAAGCTAATATAGAAAGTTGACGTAAATTTTTAAGTATTTTTTTATATTTTCATAATTAACATGTTTTTTTTTATTTTTTAATATAATTTTATATATTAAAAATTCTAACTCCAATGTCTTTTCTATCGTTACTTTCTTGTCATAATAATATTTGGTAATGACTCGATTTGATCGTTTGAAGGTCCATTTGAAAAAAATATGCATGAGTAACTAAATTAGAACACTTATAAAACTTGGTTACTATTCTGTGACATTTTCTCTTAAAATTACTAGATGCCAATTAAAATTTTAATTTTAATTTTTCAATTTCTCCGAGTAGTAAATTTTCACTATGTGTATTGGGATAAAATAAATATTTTGAATAATCAAGTATAATAAGAGTTTTTGCAGTTGATTTAATTTTAAATTTTCTTTTTCCTACGTTTTAATTTCCTTTGTTAAAATATAAGTATGCATGTTTTATGTGTTCTTATGTATATAACTTTAACAATAATTCATAGAGCAATTTAAATTACTAAACGCGTTGATATTTTATTCATAAAACATAAATACATCTAAATCCCAAGCTTATTGTAATTATTTAAAATGTTTTCGGAAAAGAAGTAATCAGAGAAACGAAGTGTTACATGTTGGATGTTAATTAAGTCTTAAATTAATTTAAAACGTTTTTCTTTACTAATTTTACTTTCGGTGAAGTGTATAATTTATTTTTCAATTATGGGATGTGACAATTAATGTTATTGTGACATAATGTACACAGTGGTATTTTGTCCCCTCTTTTATTATTTTTGTGACATGTGATAAGGATTAATGAAGTTGTCGATATAGACGTTCCTATAACAATGGCTTATACAATTTTACTCGTGCGTAAATCATAAAATTCAAAGGAAGTAATCACGACCTCATATTATATGTCGACCAAAATTTTTTAATAGCATTAAAAACTGGCCACGTAAATATTAGAGCAGATCACGGATGTGATACATTACTCAATTAGTAAAATTAACCCGTTAATTATTTCAGTCGTTAAAAGATGTCGCAAATAAAGTGTGAATTTTTAACATGACTAGAAAATATAACATAAACTTAACATAAAGTTTATCGGTTTGTGACTATTTTACATGAGTTCCGCTATATTCTAGGTCAAACCCTAACAAGTTTAGCTAGATTAATGGGTTAATTTGTTATAATGTAAACTGCTTGTTATATTATGTAAATTTCAAAAGGTTAAAAAGATAAACTTGCATACTCATTTTATAATTTCAACATAATTATTTTATACACAAAATGACTTCATCGCGAATGTTCACTTATAGAGTATTAATATGTAAAAGATATAATATCTTCATCAGATTGCGTGTTATATTCATGTCAACTCATGAATACTAATGTTGTAGAGTTCAACCCACCAAAGCCACAAACACATCCCCTCAAATGTCAACAACTCATCTTCTTTCAATTTAGTTTGATTGTAAGTCGTAACAGTAAGTCTATATCTCACCGTCCTTTTGCTTTTTGTGAAATTGAGATGCTATGGAATGTATTATAATATATGCGTATTAAAAATGGTTTCTACATACACAAAATTGAAAAGGATGTAAATGCATCTTAACATTACACTTGCTAGTGCCACAAAATATCGTACGCATGTGAATACCGAAATTGAAAATTACTAATTATTTGGCCTTTAATGTTGAATTGTTGATTCATCAAGCTCCTACAAAATTAGTAGAGATATTTGACCATTTTTGTTAAAGTTTTTTGTATTTTTATGGTGTTTTCCATATAGAAAACAAGACTACCGCTAGACCATGAAATGTAGTGAAATGAAGATCAAATTGTTAGCATGTCACTTCTTAGATTGCTAGTGTTTTCTTAGGTTCATGATGCAAAACAAAGATACAAACCGAATTGTGATGAGTATTATTTATGACTAACTTTGTGAGCGGATATTGGTCCGTATACTTTGGATGTATTGAGACAAATAAAAATACCTTTAAAATTTTGACAGTACAATATGACAAGACCGAAACGCAAGGCAATGTGTGAGATCACTGGTTACAATTTATAATCGATGGGGATGCAGGTTATTTGGTGTAATTGACAATTAACTGGATTAAAATCGTTAGATACAGAACCTTTTGCTTCTATAGAGAGAGAGAGGAGGGGAGCGAGGGGGGAGATGTATATCATACTAAAAATCATTTTTAATATTTTTATTATTTTATTTTCTTTTCTTCTTCACTCAGGTTTTTTATTTTTATTTATATAATTATATTAAAAATTAATTTTTTCTCTCTCATTCTTAACTAAATAATATTTGTAATATTTTTATCATTATATTTTTTTTTTCACTCACAATCACTTTAGAAAATATTATAAAATTATACGAATTGAATAATGATCTCCATATGTAGAGATTTAACTGTAAATTTTATCTATCATTTGTTCAAAAGAGATTTTCTGACCATTTTCTTTGTTCAAATTTGTGGTGAAAAGAAAATAGCGACAAACGACCATTTTGATGGTTTCAATGCTGTGTTCCGTGTATATTAGCATGGTTTTGAAAACCGACCGGACCGGCCGGTCCGACCGGTTGGACCGGTCACCGAACCGGTCCGGTTCGGTTCGATTCGGTGTTTAAAACCGTTTTACTGTTGAACCAGTGGTCGGACCGGTTGAACCGGCCGTCGGACCGGGAACCGGACCGGTTGAACCGATGGTCGGACCGGTTGAACTGGTTTTTTTATATATTTTTTTATTTTTTTATAATTTTTACATATATTTATAAAAAATACTTATAATTTTATCTGGTTCTTATATACAGCCGGACCGGTTGAACCGGTCGGACCATCGGACCGGTAAGACGTCCGGTTCACTGTCCGGTCCAGTTTTAAAAACATTGTATATCAGAGCATTTTGCATTCATCTATAGCATTTGTTTGTCGTTATATTTGGTATTTACATTCCTATGGGAAAAGTTTATAAAATATTAAAAAAGTGTATTCTAAATAGAGCAGTTATAGTGAATTATCTATCATTATTCATATAATTCCCTTAAACTTACTATTTTTTTCTCTCATTTTAATTAAACAATATTTTATATACATTTATCAATATTTTTTTTCTTCTACACTCACAAACACTTTAAAAAATATTAAAATATTTATTGGGACTGAACATGTCACACCCTCAAATCCACGTGCGGAGTTTTACCGCGAGACGTGTGAACAAACCAGGACCACAGTCAATAGTTACTCAGAACGAATCTATATGCCATAATTAAAATAAAATCTCAGAACGACTCTATATGCCATAATTAAAATAAAATCAACCAAAGTATAAACTTTAAACTGTGCGGAAGCATTTTGTAAAACAACCCAAAGAAATAAAAATGTATACTATGGCAAAACATGCGCCAACCCAAAAGAGTAAACATTAACCATTATAAACAGTAAAGATGTCTTGAAGACCGAGTCTCAGAATGCAAGTGAAACCATGTAGTGCTTCTAAGAGCAAGCAAGCTAATGACCTGATAATAGCATACTAAAATGTCAACACAATGGTTGGTGAGTTCAAAAGTGATATTCAAACATATGCAGTTTATTACAGAGATATAAAGTAGTACATTGTAACAGATAGCTAGTCCATTAACAATAAATATTAACTTATAGTGATTTCGCAATTGAAGCTGATTGTGTTACGTTGTTGCCTCCCGTCACGACTTAACAGGTCGTGATAATGTTCAATAGGAAAAATTGCACCCGGTTGACCTCGAGTCACACATGTGGGGCTCGTCAGACCCAGTAGTACTACCCAAATTTCCCCGCTATTCAATATTAACAATTCGAAAGTGTGAGGACTTTTCCATGATATCAACACTATATTAATATTATACACAACTTGAATATATAAAGCGTTTATTGTTTACCAGTATCCTATCTCCCTCAAAAGAGATTAAGTAAAGAGTGGGGTATGAACTCACCTGGTATGCATAATAGATACTTAGAGTTTTACTTGCCAGACAGAGTGGACAGACAACCTTTAGAGGTTACCTAGATCATATAAGTACATGAGTACATGTAAACAGAGAACATGTGAAACCCTAATTACACTACAACCAAGGACTCAAGGTTTCAGAAAACAGACACGTTTGACCTAGTTGACCCGTTTGACCCGTTGGTGACTTTATGTGTTGTAAACCATTCAGGCAATCATACACATATATGATACATGGTTAACATTCAAATGGATCATATGTATGCCATATTATCCAGGTGTATCACTTAGATCATCATACAACCAAGTATCATACAAGTCATGTGAATCTAGAACATTAACATGTCCACTAGTTATAACATAACTAACATGCCACACAAAGATCAAATCACGCACCACGTGCCATGTGAAGCCACTCACGACTTCACATCCTAAACCCTGCCAATCCTACTAAGTAGGGGCCTCAGACTCACACACGTGTATGATGATCACATTCACATTTATTAACCATGTTCATTGCATTCAACATACACAACAACAATCAATTTCCAGTCCCAAACATGATGTCCTAACTACAAACCAACATCAACGTCATACATGATCATCAAAGTCCAAACATCACTCATGATTATCCAAGCATCCCATACAACTAATTTAACATGTTCTATCACATTAGAATTCATCCATGAACATACTAACATGCCCCTAACATCCCAAACATGTTCAAACTATCATCCTTCAAATTTTGTGCAAATAAAGTTTCCCTTTTGGGAAAGTACATTCCAACATCTATCAAACACTCAATGTATTCATGAATTCATTACAATATACCATCTCAAACTCATAACAACATCTAGACATGATTAACAATACCTAATCATCATAATCTATTAATCATCATGAACAAAAGTTTCCACTTTTGGCAAGATATGAACAACAACATTAATTCTAAGATTTCTAGCATTCATATCAACAATCTAACATCTAATTATCATCATGAATAGATCAACAACATCAATCTATCATTAGATCATCATGTCATGGAAATAAAGTTACTATTATTAGTAACCTATGAACACCTACATCAATTCATCAATTCTTTGCAAGATCAATGTATCCTAGCATACATACAACCTACTAATCATCATACATTTATCAAACAATCATCAATCATCCATAATCTCATCAATTTCGAATTAGGGTTTGCCTAGAATCAAAGTTCATGATCAATCCATTAAAAACATACAATTCATGCATAATCAACGTTAAACAACATGTATTCAATCCAACTAACATACTAACATCATCATACAACATCAATTTCGACCACATGAAGAACCATAACGAATTAGGGTTTGGCACTAACAATAAATCCATAAAGACACCTAAACTAACCTTAATTCTTGCCAAGGAACACGATTTTGATGTTGTTAACTTGTTTTATGGCTTGAAACCGAATCAAAATCGCAAGGATTTGCTTGTTCTTGGCTGATTTCGAAGTGGAGATGTATAGGGTGATGATTTGCGGCCGAATGGGGTGGGAGGCTAGGGTTTGGAGTTGTTTTGTTTAATTTAGTTTGCGTAATTACCATTTAAACCCTTGTGTTTTGGTATTTTATAAAAACTAGACTCTAAACTCTTTGTAAAGTATTTTAACTTAATAATATAAAGATATAAACTAATGATAATCATTATATATTTTATCTTTATAAAAACACAAGACATACGAATAAATAGGCACGTTTCCACGTTACGCGATTAATTTCCTAATTAACATTTAAAACATGCAAACACATAAACATAATACCATAATCACATAATCAATTAGATTATCAATAATGTAACATTATTAATTATTATTAGGTCACCAACGTTAAACGACAACTAGTGTGTGCTTACGACACGTGTATGCAAGACTCAACGGAACTAACGGAGTTTGATAACGGAAATTTACCGGATGTCACATTATCCCCATGTTGAAAGAATTTTCGTCCCGAAAATTGCGTTACATGGTGAGAGTGTTCCATCACTAGTCTATTGCATTGGCACACAGAAATCGAAATCGAGTGAGTTTTGGATGAGTTGTCACATCATCCCCATGTTGAAAGAAATTCGTTCTGAAATTTAAATCAATACCTTCGTCTGCTGGCATTGTCTTTTCAAATAGTTGAGGGTACTTAAGCTTCATTTGATCTTCTCGTTCCCATGTGAATTCCGGTCCACATCGCGAATTCCAACGGATTTTGACAATGGGTATCTTGCTTTGCTTAAGTGTTTTCACCTCACGGTCCATCACCTCGACTGGTTCTTCAATAAAACGCAATTGTTTATCCACTTGAACTTCTTCTAGTGGTACGACCATTGTTTCACCAGTTATGCACTTTTTTTGGTTTGATACATGAAATACATCATGGATTCCACTTAGCAAATCAGGTAGGGCTAGACGATAAGCCACTGGACCTATTCTTTCCACTATTTCAAATGGTCCAACGTACCTCGGATTTAGTTTCCCTCGCTTACCAAACCGAACTACGCCTTTCCATGGTGATACTTTCAACAAAACCTTTGTCACCAACCTGAAACTCTAAATGTTTCCGTCTCTTATCAGCATAACTCTTTTGTCTGTCTCGCGTTGCAGCCATACGGTTTCGTATCTGCACAATCTTCTCGGTTGTCTCATGAATTAACTCGGGACCTGTTAGCTGACTATCACCAATTTCTGCCCAACAAACCGGTGATCTACATTTTCTCCCATACAGCGCCACGAAAGGTGCTGCCTGTATGCTAGTATGATAACTGTTGTTATAAGAAAACTCCACCAATGGCAGGTGAATTTCCCAGTTATTCCCGAAGTCAATCACATAAGCACGTAGCATATCCTCCAACGTTTGTATGGTACGCTCACTTTGACCATCTGTCTGTGGATGAAAAGCAGTACTCATATCTAATCGTGTACCCAAAGATTTCTGCAATGATTGCCAGAAATGTGACGTGAAACGAGCGTCACGGTCGGAAATAATTGAGATCGGTACACTGTGTCTCGAAACGATCTCTTTAAGGTATAGTCGAGTTAATTTCTCCATCTTATCCGTTTTCCTAATTGCAAGGAAGTGAGCATACTTTGTCAATCGATCCACAATAACCCATATCATGTCACAACCAGTATTAGTCCGGGGTAACTTAGTAATAAAATCCATAGAGATCTGTTCCCATTTCCATATTGGTATCTCAGGTTTTTGTAACAGTCCGGATGGTTTTTGATATTCCACTTTTACTTTCGAGCAGGTCAAACACTTGCTCACATACGTAGCTACATCCGCTTTCATGTTAGGCCACCAGTAGTGCGCCTTTAGATCATGATACATCTTGTCGGATCCTAGATGTATAGAATACTTAGATTTGTGTGCCTCGCTCATAACTAACTCTTAGATTTCCATAGACAGGCACCCGAAGTCTATCCATGAAATACCGAAGTCCATCCTCTTTCACCACCAGTTGTTTATTAATTCCCCTTAACGACTCAGAACCAACATTTTCTGCTTTTAAGGCTTCTATTTGTGCCTCCTTAACTTGTTCGGGTAGTTGGGTACTGATAGTAAGCTGTAAAGCTCGCACCCGTTTGGGTTTAGCTGTTTCCTTCCTTCTTAAGGCATCGGCAACTACGTTCGCCTTTCCCGGATGGTACTTAATAGCGCAATCATAGTCGTTTAGTAGTTCCACCCAACGTCGTTGCCTCATATTCAACTCTTTTTGCTTGAAGATATGTTGAAGACTCTTGTGATCGGTGTAGATAGTGCACTTGGTACCGTACAAGTAATGTCTCCAGATCTTTAAGGCACAAACCACTGCACCTAATTCTAAGTCATGGGTGGTATAGTTCTTCTCATGAACCTTTAGTTGTCTCGAGGCGTAAGCTATCACCTTTTCTCGTAGCATCAAGACACAACCCAATCCTTGAATGGTTGCATCACAATACACCACGAAGTCATCTGTTCCCTCTGGTAGTGCTAATATCGGGGCAGTACAGAGTTTTTGTTTTAACAATTGAAAAGCTGATTCTTGGCTCTCACTCCATTTGTATGTCGTTCCTTTGTGAGTCACAGCCGTGAGAGGTTGTGCGATCTTAGAAAATCCTTCTATGAATCGTCGGTAATATCCTGCTAATCCCAGAAATTGTCTTATCTCGCTTGGCGTTTTGGGTGTAGTCCAATTCTTTATCGCCTCAATTTTGGCAGGATCAACATGTATCCCTTTCTCATTAACAATATGACCTAGGAATTGCACTTCTCGTATCCAAAAGTCACACTTTGAGAATTTGGCATACAGCTGCTCATTTTTCAATAGTTCTAAGATCATTCGTAAGTGCTCTTCATGATCCTCCTTGGTCCTTGAATATATAAGTATATCATCGATAAACACAATGACGAATTGATCAAGATAGGGTTTGCACATGCGGTTCATGAGGTCCATGAACACAGCAGGTGCATTAGTCAACCCAAAAGGCATGACCAAGAACTCATAATGACCATAACGAGTACGAAACGCAGTCTTGGGAATGTCTTCTTCTCGAACTCTAAGTTGATGATAACCAGATCTTAAGTCAATCTTCGAATAATAGCTTGATCCCTGAAGCTGATCAAACAAGTCGTCGATACGATGTAAAGGGTATCGGTTCTTGACTGTTACTTTGTTTAACTCTCTATAATCGATGCACATCCGGACTGTGCCATCCTTCTTTTTAACAAAAAGAACAGGAGCTCCCCAAGGTGATGTGCTAGGTCGAATAAAGCCCTTATCTAAAAGCTCCTGAAGTTGTGATGATAACTCTTGTAGTTCGTTCGGTGCTAATCGATAAGGTGCCCTAGCAATCGGGGCTACGCCGGATTCAAGTAAATAGAAATTCAAGTAAACACATCTTTAATTTGAAAAAGTAACGAGTCAGCTAACGAATTAGTCAATTAGTAAACACATATTTGAATATATATATATATGTATATAGTGATTGTATTCTTATCAAGTTTATCTAACTATAAACACATAAATGTAAATAATAATATAACATGTATAATTGAATTTTAAAATAGTATAACAGTAAATATCAATAAATGAATATTGAATCACATAATTTCATCAAAAAAATAATACATATGAAAATAGGCAACGAATATTCACTTGGTGTTTGAATAATAACAATGCTAAAATAAACGCCAAGATTCATAACGGGTTAACTTAAGGAACAATGTTTTAATTTAAAAACAATATAATGATTAATGGCTAGATTGATTTGGAAAAAAACTAGGGTTTCAATTTAGGATTTAGGTTTAACAAACGATTTTAAAATAATAATAATGTGATTAACTTATAAGATTTGATTATATAAGATAGGACTATGTAATTAAGTAATTGAATTGAAATAAGAATGAATAATTAGTGAAATATAGTTGTTAAGTATAATTAAATATAATTAAATATTTAATTTCTAATATAGAGTTGGAATATTAAAGTATGAAAATAAAATAATTAATTTTAATAATTAATCATTAACTTTGTCTAATTATTAATTATATAATTATTAAATAATAAGAATGATTTGAAATGATTAATGATATTTTTTATAAATTTAAAACTTGCAAATGCATTTATAATAATTTTATAATATTTGAAATCTTAAAATAAAGGTAATATAAAATTATAATTTTTGAAGTATTTAGAATTTAGTAAATTATATTTATGCTAATATTAATTAACAAACATAATTCTCTAATATGATTTTAATAATGAATTTCTAACTTAAAATTGAATAAAAATTGATTTTTAAAGAATGGATTTTGGGGTGTCCGGGTCGAACCCGGCCTCCTCTACGAAAATTCATGAACCTATATATCCATTGGGCAATAAATTTATAAAAAAATTAACAACTAAAATCTCAATGTAACATCTATTCATTTTCATAATATAAACCCGAACCCGTTGAGATCTTTCATGTGATAAACTTTGATTTTGTAAATTTTTATGCTTAATTACATTAAAACTTTTGCCAATTATTTAATTTACGTTAAATTTTGTAAATTCTAAATTAATCTTTCTAATTTTATAGAATCAAATTATTAACTATGAAATTTGAACTATTTAATTGAAATAAATGATTTAAATAATGACTTTCTCAATTAAGACAAAAGCTTAAATGACATTTATATTATTTTAACTTATTTAATTTCATAAGCTATGAGCTATGAACAATCATTTCACATTTGTTCTTTTGATGATTCCGCTATCGTTCGGGGTGTGACACTCAAATCCTTATGAACCCTAATTTTGATTTGACCAAAACTAAACATCGATTTGATTATGTTAAGCACAATAACCTTAGGGATTTAATTTTCCACATGAAATCTAGTACATGGATGGGATTAATTACCTAGTACGTGTCGAATTGGAAGAGAATGGGAACAAGGACAACTGTGAATGAAGATGATGATTAAATGCTTGGTTTTGTGTGCTTAGAATGAAATTGGGAGTTAAGAGAGTTTTGAAAGATAGAGGTGTTGGACCAAAAGAACCAATGAGCCAGTCAAAAAACCTTTAAGTCCCACAGACACCAAAACAACTAAAGTGGTCTACAACAACTGAAGACAAAGTCTGAAGACAAAGGTGCTGTTTGTTTTTCTGCAGGAAAACGTCTGCAGTCTGCGGACCACATCTGCAGCAGAAGAGGTGGACCAAATGTCTGCAGTCTGCAAGAAAAAGACTGTTTGTTTTTAACATCTGCAGAATACTGAAATATTCTGTAATTAAACTAAATTTATTTTTTAAACTTTAAAAACAACTAATACATTAATATATAAATAAAAGTCATAGAAATACATTAAAATATAAATAAAAGTCATACAACACTATAATAATATTCATAAAACCATACGATTACATTTATAAATCGTTTATTCGACATTCTGCATTATCTGCTCAGCATTTCATCTCTTAATTGACTCATATATTCTCGATCGGATGTGGTACCATGTTCTTCAATATCATTTTCTTCAGCATCAACGTGCATATCACAATTTTCAAAGGACACATTGGGTTGATCGTATTGTGTAAAAAGTCATCGCTAAGACCCCCTTTCCTTATAAAATTATGCAACGCGGAACATGCAACGGTAATGTTCCTTTGTGTAACCAATGGAAATGGTGCCATCCTCTTCAATATAGGGAACCGTGCTTTCAAAACACCAAACGAACGCTCAATAACCTTTCGTAGTTTTGCATGTGCATGGTTAAATTTTTCTTTATCGGTCAATGCACGATTCCTATGAAAATCTCCAAGCCAATACCTTACATTACGATATGGAGCCAAAAATCCTCGTATGTGTGCATAAGTGGCATCACAAAGATAATATTTATCTGTAAGGATATATAAATAATTAGGAAATTAAACTAAAATACCAAACATTTAAAAATAATTTATATACCTAATGGTGGTAACAGGAATGGAGCATTTGTATCTGATAAGGCCTCTGATAATATTCTGGAATCATGTGCTACCCCTTCCCAACCCGCCACAATAAATGTAAAAATCATGTTGAAGTCACAAATTGCTAATACGTTTTGATAACACTCTCCTTTTCCCCTTCCTCTATATAAATCTTGTTTACTAGCAGGGACAACAGCATGTATCAAAGTACCATCAAGGGCACCAACCGCTCCCTTAAAAATTCGCCGAAGTCTTTTGTTATGTCCCGGAATGTTTGGATTTGGATTGAAAGAAGTTGGTACTATCATATCTTTGGCAAAAAGCATCATTTTATCTAACACTTCATAAAAGAATTTATGAATTGTTTGCTTTGAGTGTTGAAATCTACGCTTTATAACCACATAACGTTGATTATGACCAATTATCATTAAAAACATAGCTATCTTCTCCTCAACCGATACATGTTTACTATCCTTTAACGAATAATTTATTCTAAAATGTGCACATAGTCGGACAAATGATTCATGAGACATACGTAGCAATTCAATGCATTGTTTGGGATTTCCTTGCAATAACTCTAACGTGTATTTATGCCCTGTCATTTCTGAATCATTGTCTCGCGTTCGTTTCAAACCTCTTCTCCAAAAAAAACAAACATACAAGTACATAAGAATTACTAGAAGTAATTTCTTATTATAATCCATATGATCCTATGTTAATAATAAAAAAGGTAACCATTAAACATCAAAATGTCATCATAAACATTAACCATAAAACATAACAAAATGTCATCACCAACCAAATACAACCATAAAACATAACAATGTCAACACCAACCAAAAACAACCATCAAAACATAACAATGTCATCACTAACCCAATACAACCATCAAACATAAACAACGTCACGTGCACAATTATATTAGTTTCATACTTTTAGCAGTCATTGTAATCCAGCCTTTTAATACTTCTGGAATTTCTGGCAGTGTCATCCACGCCTCTCTCATGGATGACGACACTCCAAAGATATGAAAAGTAGCTAAAAATAAAGGATCTAACGGGTCTAACCCAACCAATTTTAACCTTTCAGAACAGTCAAGTACTGTTGGTCCATCTTTTCCTTTAATCAAAAACTGAAGAGCCTTTTGCATATCAGATGCTAAATCATCAGATGTGATAGATGATTTCGAGCTTCTGGCCCTTTTGTTTGGAATAGGGTCGGGGGCTGGATCCTCGGTAGGCTCGGGGGTATCCTCTGGAATAGGCTCGGAATTGTGTTGTTCAAAATCAAAAGAGCCAGCATCATCTTTTATGTCATGAAGAATTGTATGTGTAATCATAAGTGGTTTGACACGTTGAGCAGAAGATGATCCAGCAACTGAAGTTGTTTGAGTTGAAGTCCACTTGCAACTTCCAGTGGCAGTATTACCATCAAATAATTCTGCACAAAGTTCTGGAAAAGGCAATGGAGTCGTTTTCAAAGATCCAGCCTTCGGATGCCCCTAAACCCAAAATATAAAATATTATAAGTATATATTTATAAGTAGCCTTTAAATATATATATTTAAGTATATATTTATATGTGAACATACCTTCTTAAATTTTTCCCACTCCTCGTTTGTTAGAAAAAAGTATTTGTTTGAGGATTATATATATTTCCTGTTTTGTTTTTCAAATACACAAATCCGACGTACTTGGCTTTCAGATTGTTATAGGCGTTCTTCATTTGTTTTTGATTCAATTCAAGGTCAAACTTTTCTTTAAGAATTTTTCCTAATCTATTCCAAGAGTCTTTTTGCATACTCAAACCTTTCCTACCTACCTTATTTATTTCTTCAACGCAAGTTTCTAACAAACATTGAATTTGCTCGCTTGACCATTGATGTTTCTCGCTCATTTCTATTAAACAATAAAAACATAATCACAACCAACTAAACCATATACAAACCATATACTAAACCATATACAAACCATATAGAAAGTATTCATACAAACCATATACCAACCAATTAAACCAATTCACTTCTCATACAAACCATAAACAAACTAATCATACAAATCATATACTAACAAACTAAACCAATTTATTTCTCATACAAACCATATACAAACTAATCATACAAACAAACTAATCATAAACATAAACTAATCATACAAACAAACTAACCATATACAAACTAATCATAAAAACAAACTAATCATACAAACAAACTAATCATACAAACAAACTAATCATACAAACAAACTAATCATACAAACAAACTAATCATAAAACTAATCATATAAACAAACTAATCATACAAACAAACTAACCATATACAAACTAATCATAAACACAAACTAATCATACAAACAAACTAACCATATACAAACTAATCATAAAAACAAACTAATCATACAAACAAACTAATCATACAAACAAACTAATCATATACAAACTAATCATATAAACAAACTAATCATACAAACAAACTAACCATATACAAACAAAATAACCATATACAAACAAACTAATGATACAAACAAAAAATAAATAAAAATTTTTTACTTGCAGGTCGATGGTGAGGGGGCCGAACGGGAGGGGCTTTCGGGGAGGGGGGCCGAAGGGGAGAGGAGCCGAAGGGGATGGCGGCGAAGAGGAGGGGGCGAAGGGGAGGGGCCGAAGGGGAGAGGGCCGAAGGAGAGGGGGCCGAAGGGGGGAGGGCGGCGACGGGGCGGTGGCGCGGTGACGACGACGGGGCGGAGGAGCGGTGGCGACGGTGGGGGCCGGCCGAAGATGGGTGGGAAAATGGTTGTGAAGAGCGGGGGAGGTGGGGAAGATGGGTAGGGAATGAATGCAGATGCAGATGTTAGGGCTTGGTTAAGGAAGAGAAGAGGTTAGAAGAGGTGTGAAGACATTGTTCCACCTCTTCTCCATGCAGAGGTGAGGAAGACGTTTTTTAATGAAATGTCTTCCAGAAAACAAACAGTCTGCAAAGTAAAACCTCTTCCTGCGTTTGCGAGCACGCAGATGAAGAGGTGGGGAAGAGGTTTTTTTAAAACAACACCCCCCAAATTCTGAAGACAAAGTCCAAAGACAAAGTCTGAAGACAAAGTCCGAAGACAAAGTCTGAAGACAAAGTCCGAAGACAAAATCCGAAGACAAAGTCCGAAGACAAAGTCTGAAGACAAAGTCCGAAGACAAAGTCTGAATACAAAGTCCGAAGACAAATTCTGAAGACAAAGTCCGAAGACAAAGTCTGAAGACAAAGTCCGAAGACAATGTCTGAAGACAACAGCTGAAGATAAAGTTCTCAGAAGTTGTCATAACAGCTGAAGTAATTTTCTTCAGTAGTTGTGATGGTTTACTTTTCAGTTGTTTGTAATCAGTAGTTTTATATATATAAAACATTTGAAGTTCTTACACTTTAGATGTTATAACTTCAGTACTTGTAATGTTAGCTTGTACTTAGCTTTCTGTGAAGGTGTCCTCAGTTGTTGTGAACATCTTCAGTAGTTTAGTTTACTTTCAGTTGTTTGTATAAATTAGTTAGATGTCACTATCAAGTGACGTCAGCTGATGTCACATTCCTTTATAAAAGGAATGTTGACCTAATTTCCTTGTAACGGAAGGATGTGCGTGAATGAAAACATTCTTTTGCAGAAAACTTTCTCTCTCTATAACCGTTACTGTTTGATTGAATATTCATATTATTCTTGCTAAAATTTGTCTAATTCATGTGATATTCTGCTGCAAATCTTAATCTAATTGATCAAACTAGATCCTGATCCCTTTCAAATGGTATCAGAGTTGGTTAATCATTGATCGATTTAACAATTGATCATTGAGACTGCTCTTTTGATATCTAAGTTTGATCGAATTAGCAAATTTGTAAAAATTGGTTATAGAGTTTGATTTTCTGTTGCTTCCGGTGAATTAATTTGAGATTCGCCTTGTTTAAAACTGTGTTGTTGAGTTTTTGAGCTAGATCTGTTGAAATCTCATTGAACCTGTTTGAATTGGTGAAATTGGCTTCATCAATTAATGATCCTCACAATACTGGCTCCTCAACAAAGCCTCTGATGCTTGTTAGGAGTGATTATAACATATGGCAACGCTGAATGCTCCATCACCTGTCTATCAACAGTTCAGGTTGTTGGAAATCTATGGTTCATGGACCATATAAGCCTATGGTGAGTAATCCTGAAACCAATAAGATGGTTCCGAAGAAGAAAGAGCAATACTCAGATGAATATCTGAAACTGTTTGAAATTGATGCTAAAGCCCATGGAATTCTGGCCATGGCACTGCCTAATGAAATCTATTCTGGACTTATGCATCATGAAACTGCTCATGACCTCTGGGTTGCTCTAAAAGAACAATTTGGAGGAACTGATGAGGTCTTGGCAAACAATAAAGAGATCCTTGCCCAACAATATGAGACATTCTCTCATAGAAAGGGTGAGTCACTGACTTAACAGTTTGAGCGATTCTCCTGTTTTATATCTAAGCTGAAAATGGTTAAATATGAATATACAAACAGTCAGATGAATAATAGATTCCTCAGATCCCTGCCTGAGAGATGGTACACATATACTATTGTCCTACGCTCTAGTGCAAATCTGGACAATCTATCTCTCACCCAACTTCATGGGAAACTGTTAACATTTGAAGAGAGATAGAACAGAAAAGGAAACTGGCTTCATCTAGGAAGCTCACTGATGATTTTGTACCAGGGAATACTGCTCTGGTTGGTCATGAGTCAGAATATGCTGCATCAGAAAGTTCTTATGATGAGCATATAGATTTCTCTTCAAACAGTGGAGATCCTGCTTTTGTTGGTGTTGATAGTAATTCAGGGTGTAATAGTGATAATTTGTGCTTTTTGATGGATGATTTGAAAGAATTGCTGATGATGATTTGGAAGAGATGGATATTTTAAGCCAAATGGCATTAGTCAATACCAGATCTCAAAAATTTTACAAAAGGACAGGTAGAAAATTTCCTGGTCTCTCTGGAAAAACCAAAGTTGGTTTTGACAAGAGCAAGTTGAGGTGTCACAAGTGCCATAGACTTGGACATTTTGCAAGAGAGTGTAGATCATCTGGATCTAACTCTTCTGCACCATTTGTTACCTTTCCATGCAATAGCTCACAAAACAAAGGGCAACATTCTACCAGTTCTGGTCATCATTCACAAATTCAATCATCTCCTGCATATTTTGTTCCTCAAGGTCAAATGCCATATCCTTATCCCTGTTTTTACATGCCTCAGTCCAATCAGGTTCTAGTACCCATAGATCAACAACCACATGCCCTACCTAAGCCTCACCATCTCAATCAAATCAACAATATCAATCTCAATCACATCAAAACTTTTTCACTCATGGAGTTGTTGACTGGAGTAGCTTACCAGATGATCTTTCTTGTTATTCTGAACAAGTGTTTTCTGGTGCTGTTCAACATGGTGGTGAAAATCTTTTTGGAAATCTTTCTCTTATGGCCCTAGAGTCTACTGATGGTTCATGCTCAAATGCTTCATCATCACAGGTACCACAAGTATCTTCTGAGGCTAAGGCAAAGTTGTGTTCTGAGTCATGCATAGCTGCTTTTGTCTCAATTAGAGAAGCAAATATAGCTTTAATTAATCAAAATCTTGACCTAGAGAAAGTGATTTCCAAAAGAAAAGCTGAGTTTGAGTCTGTTTTAAAGGAAAAAGATGATGAGATTTACAAATAAAAATGCCAAATCACTGATGAAAAGGCAAAGGTAGAGGTCATTTTAGAGAATCATAAGAGTCTCAAAGAAACACTTGCAGCTACTCAAGTAGAGTGTGAATGTTGGGTAACATCCTGCAAGGGGTTTGAAATATTTCTGAGTAAGCAAACAGCTTCAAATGTGAAGTTTGGGATTGGGTATAATCACACTGTACCTCCTACAGATTTTACTCCCAAGACAGAAGTAAAATCTGAAGGTGAATCAATTCCCAAACCATATCATCATGTGTCTCATCCTCAAGTGATAATGCAAAATCAGAGGATGAAGTCAGTAATAATACCTCAGCTAATCAATCTGCTGATGGTCTTACTGCTGATAAACACATGATCAAAGAAAAGCTGAGTACTTCAGGTGTTATCTCACAGAGTATTCAAAGCACTGAAGAGCAAGTAACAACACCTGAAGAACATTTCAAACCAAATGAAAACAAACATGGTTGGACAACTGCTGAAGAGTCTATCAGGAAATTCAAAAATACTGATAGAAAACTTCTGAAGAACAAGTCTTCAGTTGTTACAAATCCTTCAGTACTTAACATAAGTACTGAGAGGAAGAAAGTACTGAAGAACACACCTTCAGTAGTTTCATCTTCTTCAGTAGTTGAACAACAGAAGATGAAGAAAAAGCCATGTGAAATATGTGGTATATTCAATCATCTCACTGATGAATGTTGGTACAGAAAGGGTTTCAAATTCAACAAAGATAAAATCATTAAAAATAAAATTAATAAAATGAAAGATGAATTTGAAACCATGTTTGTGCCACAAACATCTCAAACTGATAACCCAAAGTTTTCACAAAAATCTAAAAAGAAGGAAGGGGTTTATCATAAAACAGCTGAAAATATGCCTCATGGAGTATCAAAACACCATACTAAGTCTGTGTCTTTCAAAAATGAGGACATGGCGAGTCACAGGAACCAATCAAAAACAAGTATTGATGTGTCTGTTGAACTGAAGGCTTTAACAACCAATCAGACACAACTTGTTATGATGGTTCAACATCTGTTGGGGAGAGTTAACCAAATAGATGTACCTGTGATTAAACCACTAAAAGAAAAACTAAGCCAAAATCAAAGGAATCCTTTTTAGCACCATCTCCACCTTCAAAGGCTGTTAATCATGACAAATCAGTTAGTATAAAATCTGTTGATGAGAACAGACCCAAAACCAAAATGGTTTAGGTCTCAAAAGCTAACTAGTTTGTTGTGGCAAATGCAGGGTTCTTCAGCATGCCATAGAAGCATCTGGTATGTGGACAGTGGAGGATCTATGCATATGACGGGGAGCAGTTCTCTTCTTCATGACTACTCTCAAGGAAAGAAGGGATTTGTATCTTTTGGTAATGATGCTAAGGGTTACATCATCGGCAAAGGCTTTGTGTCAAATGGTGAGATAAGATTTGATGATGTTAACCATATGGAGAATCTCAAGTACAACTTGTTGAGTGTCAGTCAAATGTGTGATAAAGGGCATGTTGCACTTTTCACCAGTCAAAACTGTCGGATTCTGTCTTCCAATGTTTTGAGAATGATTGACAAGATATTGGATGAATATACTCTCCTGAAGGCCAACAGGATTGGAAGAGTATATGCCTTAGACGTATCAAATAAAATTGATCTAAAAGGCCATCCATGTCTGTTCTCCAAGGCCTCTCCTCAGGAATCTGAACTATGGCACATAAGGTTTGGTCATATGAATCTTAAAAACATGAACCAGCTTATCCATCATGGTTTAGTGAGAGGTCTGCCACTAAAGGAGTTCAAATGTGATAACAACTGCTCTGCTTGCTTAAAAGGAAAGCAACACAAAGTATCATTTCCTCCAATAGAAGAACCAAAGTCCACTGCCTGCTTGCAATTACTGCATATGGATCTTTTTGGTCCAGTAAGAGTGATGAGCATGGCAAAGAAAAATAATGTCTGGTAATTGTGGATGATTATTCCAGATTTGTATGGACCTTCTTCTTACATTCAAAAGATGAGGCTGGTCAAATCATCATCTACTTTGTGTTGCATGTGGAAAAGCAGTACTCCCTTTCTGTCAAGTGTATGAGGAGTGATAATGGCACAGAATTTAGAAACCACACACTTGATGAATTCTATTTCTCTAAGGGAATCAAAAGGCAGTATAGCATTCCAAGAAATCCTGAACAAAATGGAGTGGTGGAGAGAAAGAACAGGACCCTTATTGAAGCCGCAAGGTCAATGTTGGCTGATTCTGGTTTGCCACTAACCTTTTGGGTTGAAGCCGTCAACACAGCTTGCTATGTGCAAAATAGAGTGTTAGTAAATCAGAGGCTGATGACGACAACAACTGATGAGTAATTTTACTCTTCAATTGTTTCAAACAACTGCTGTTTCATTTCTAAACAACTGAAGCCAAAACCAAGTCTTCAGTAGTTTCAAACTACTGATGACTAACACCAGGTCTTCAGTTGTTTACAACATCTGAAAGTTAAAACCATGTCTTCAGTAGTTTTCTAACAACTGATGATTAACACCAAAACTTTCAATTGTTTTCTTTCAGCCATCTCATAACCTATAAATACCTAACCCTAACTTCAAACTTTTCATAAGTCATTTTCCAAACGTTCATCTTCCATTAATGGCTTCCATGCAAATCAAACCACGACACAACTGTGTTGCCTACTTCACAAAATCGGCCTTTTGGACTAAGTTTGATGCTGCCATTGATCTGATGGTTGATTCCCCGTATCAAACTGCTTTTCTTCTGAATCCAACCATCTATCCCAAGACCCTTCGCCAATTCTGGACAAATGTCACTGTCCATACTGGTGAGAATGATGTCGCGATCACTCTCCAGTCATTTGTAAACCAGAAGAAGGTGGTCGTCACTCCTGCTATCATTCGCCAAACCCTAGATCTGAATGATGCCACCTTTGTCACCAAATACTTGAAGGGCACCATTGATCTATCATTCATCAACCATGGATATGAGGGCGACCTAAGTGCTACAACCATTCTGAAGAAGCACTTCCATGATGCCGAACGTCTAATCTTCCACATGATCAATGTCTGCCTTGCCCCCAAATCCTCTTCATGGGATCAAATGTCAACCAGATGGCAGCAGGTATTGTATTCTATCCTTGAACGCCAAAGTTTAAATTTCTCTGAAATTATATTTTTGGAATTAAAAGATCTGGCAATGAAACCTGTGTCTAACAGATGGATATTATATCCAAGGTTTCTTATGGCCATAATCATAAATCAATTAAAATCTGATGGCCCTGTTAGCCTTGGAGTCCCTGCTGTGGTAGTTTTGCCAGAGGTATACTCCAGGCACAACTCTGACCCACACCTCAAACAGGCTGCGAAACTGCTAAAACCCAAGCAGAAGGAACCCACCGTCTCATCCTCCAGATCCAAAGTCCCCTCCAAACCACAATCCAAACAAACCAAAAAGGCTACTCAGGGAGTTGAGTCCCCTGATGATGCCCCTGCAACACAAAGGCAGGATGAAACTATGGATAGTAATCCCCTTGTAGTTTCCATGACTCTACCTACTGAAACTGCTCAGGTATCCTCTCAACAGGATCCTGCTGCAACCAAAAATGGGGAAACCACATTACTGGAATCTCTCTCACTTGAGAATATTTCCATTGAAGAGCACCATTCACCCTAGGTGCAATCATCTTTACACCTATCTCCCACTGAAGCCACCCCTACAAGCCCACTGTGGTTATTACACAAGTGCTGAGTCCACTACATTCCTCTAACCCTCCCCAGAAACCTATTACCACTGGGAAAACCTCAACAGTTGAGGGAGAGGATTATAATATGGCTGATAACCCACAGCACAGGGATTACAGAGTTCAATCTCCCTGTGTAGAAGAGGAGATTCGAACATCTGGTGAGGCTGCCTCTTCTCCTGTTTCAGCACATGACCAGGATGAAGGTGGTATCATTTCTAAGACCTTACCAGAGGAAACTGCCAATGAAGGACATAATCCTGAGGCAAGAAGTCCCCAGTTCCAAGAAATAGGGGCACATGTGAATACTGATCTACACTCAGCACATGTGCATCCTGATTTAATCAGTAGGTCAGATGATTCAGCAAAGACTGATGATGACCTGGGCTTTTTCTTTGATGTTCTAGCCCACAATACCATTCTTGAGATTGAGGTATGCAGACTACAAGAACTGCTTGCCAAAATGTCACAAGAATCAAGTCCATCTGCCTACATTCACCCACAGAGGGCAGTTTCTTTTGAAACTCTCCCAAACACTGAGCCACTTCCACCACCACAATGCCTCCAGCCTCTGATTTAGGCACCATTTCTCAGGGACAGAACCCCTCTGAGCAAATGGTTGCTGCCTTTCAATCCTCCTTACCTCTCATCACTTCCATAATCACAAACATTGTGCATCAAGCCATTGATGAGAGGCTTTCCTCAAATCTTCAAACCTGAGTTGATGTTACTGTTTCTAAGAGACTTTCTGACATTCAAACCCCTGAACCCAATGCAACCAAAAAAGGGGAGTCTAAGTCAATGAAAGTAGACAAAAGAAAGAGAGTTGAAGAGGAAGAAGAAAAAGAGAAGAAAGAAAAGGAGATGATCACCTACAAGAGAAAGAAGAGTTCTGAACAGATTGAAGGTGAGAAAAACTTAGAAGAACTTATCAAAGAAGCTAATGAGAAACATAGCAAATCTATGGATAAGATCATTGATCAACTCTTCACACAGGGTTTTGACACAGCCAAACTTGACTCTGAAATCAGAAGGCTAGAGATTCAAGAAATTGAACATAGATGTGCAAGTTGGAGTGAGAAAGAAAGAGAAAGGCTGGAAGCTATGACAAGATTCATATCAAAGCATTTGGGAAGATCAATCATTGAAGTGAAGTCATGGTCCGCAGATAGTATTTTGGAGATAACCACCAGAATCTATTCTTCTGAAGTATTCAACAAAGGATTGATCATAGAAGCTCTTGATGAAGCTGGTGCTGGGAAAAGGTATGATATGGCAAAGTTATCCAAAGCTTCACTCATAACCAAGATGCTAGAGCAGCCTGCACAATCTCCTACACCAAAACAACCAACTTCACAACCCTCAAAACCAACTCCTTTACCCAAGAAACCTACTCAACCCACTATCAATGATGCACCCAAGAGGAAGAAAAGGGTGTTGAGGATGGAAGAAGAAGAAGATGATGATGAGGATGATAGTTTGCCAATCTCTGCTGTTCTTAAAATAAAGATGCCTGAGCCCAGAAGTCAACCAACAACAATCACACCTAACATCCAAAGGCAAATGGTAAAAGTCAAACTTGAAGAAGAAGAACAACACAAACAACATGATGAGCAGCTGTTAAGGATGATTGATAAAGAGTTTCCTAAGTCTTCGTCTATACAAGCTATGAAGAAACATGCTCAGAGGTTGATGCTCTCAGATTCACATTTCAATATCAGAAAGAGAGAGTGAGAATTTGGCCTGACCCCAGAGTAAGTGACAGAATTCATAAAAAGAAGATTCCAAGTAGATACAATGGCCAAGTAAAGAAGATTGTAGATGCTGTGATAATGCTGACCATTGTAGTGTCACCCTGGGAAATCCTTGATGACTTCAAGAGAGCTTACAAGTCTAAGATGACTCCACAAACTTTACTAGAAAACAAAATGGTAAAGAAGGGGTTGATCTACAAGAAGCTTGAAGAAATAAGAAGAAATGAGCTCCAGTTGTTGCTTGAAGGCACTCATCCTGATGAGTATGCATACAGAGAAATAACTACTGTGGAGCTGAAGAATGGAAAGAATGTTAAGTACTTATCAGAGTACTATGGGCCTGAGTTCTTCTTTGCAAGTGAAGTTGAAGAACTCACAATGGAAGAACAAGTTGTTTTCCTTGAGGCCTATGTCAGAGAGTCTTACAGACTCATCATTGGGAAATAGGTCTCATGGATGGGGTAACAGCTCTGTGTCCAATTCCCTAAGACAGAGTTCCCATTCATCCTTTGCCAATCAAACTTTCTGAAACCTCTTCCCTGGCCTGAGCTTAATTTGAAGATTTCTGAGCTGATCCAGAAAATGTTTCTGCCAATAAGTGGGACTTCAATAATCTTAAAGGTTTTGGCTGCATTGGTTTGGGGGGAGTTTGTTGGACCAAAAGAACCAATGAGCCAGGTCAGGAAAACCTTTAAGTCCCACAGACATCAAAACAACTGAAGTGGTCTACAACAGCTGAAGACAAAGTCTGAAGACAAAGTCTGAAGACAAAGTATGAAGACAAAGTATGAAGACAAAGTCTGAAGACAACAGCTAAAGATAAAGTTCTCAGAAGTTGTCACAACAGCTAAAGTAGTTCTCTTCAGTAGTTGTGATAGTTTACTTTTCAGTTGTTTGTAATCAGTAGTTTTATATTATGTAAAACATCTGAAGTTCTTACACTTCAGATGTTATAACGTCAGTAGTTGTAATGTTAGCTTGTACTTAGCTTTTTGTGAAGGTGTCCTCAGTTGTTGTGGACATCTTCAGTAGTTTAGTTTACTTTCAGTTGTTTGTATAAATCAGTTAGCTGTCACTATCAAGTGACGTCAGCTGATGTCACATTCCTTTATAAAAGGAATGTTGACCTAATTTCCTTGTAACGGAAGCATGTGCGTGAATGAAAACATTCTTTTGCAGAAAACTTTCTCTCTTTATAACCGTTACTGTTTGATTGAATATTCATATTATTCTTGCTAAAATTTCGTCTAATTCGTGTGCTATTCCGCTGCAAATCTTAATCTAATTGATCAAACTAGATCCCGATCCCTTTCAAGAGGGTCCCCCTAAATCATATAGGATGAGCTCGATCTGTTACGAGTCAAATGACTTAATGATTTGATTCGTATTTTTCAGTTTTGATTTGATTATAAAGTCGCTGGTATAACTCAAACTCATTTGATGATTATGGCCACAATGATCACCAATGCGTCTCAAGTTAAGGAATCGAGTCAATGGATCGAGTTTCAAGTGAAACTGATTTGAATTTGATTGCAAACTTCGGTTTTGAGTTAGCATAGTTTAACGAGTGTTTAATCTAAATTAATCTGGGTGCTTGGTTCGAAACTAATGCCCAAGAGTTAAAGGGTGGTTTAATTGCATAGAAATAGAGTATTTTGGATGTGAGGTGGTCGTTGGAGACCCACCACACGAGGATGCCCAGAACTAGAGGGGCGAGGGGGGGGGGTTGTGTTGGGTTTTTAAACTAATTAAAATTAGGACCTTGAAGTTCTTGGGAGTTATTATTTTGCGTTTAAGGCTTTAAAATGAAGTTTCAAAATTGACATTTTAAACCCCAAGTTTTATATAAAATCAAATTTGATTATAAATCAATTTATCAACTTATAAATTTTTTTATAAAATTTATAAAACTTCAAATCTTTGCAATATAACTTTTTTATTTTAAATTAATAATAAAAACCTCATGATTTTTAATAAAACTATATAAATTTGTAAAATTTGATTTATAAATTATAAAATCATATTGAAATGAATAAATAACTTAATTATTGCTTTTGAATCATCATCCAAATAATTAAAATTATTTAAATAATAAAAATGATTTACACAAGTGATTCAATGGATTTGGGTTTATATTTCAAAATAGGTCAAACGTTACAGAATGGTCCAACCAGGATTCAGTTGGGCCACCGATCCTATTGTAAGACCCCGTTCCCGGGCACCTCACAGTTGGTCAATCATAGTAGTTAAAACACTACACATTATAATTATATAAACTTTAAGCAGCGGAATTGATTTATCAAAAACCATTCATTTCATTTAAAACACTGTTGTTAAGCAATACCTCATCATTATCTGTTTACAAAAGAATTGTTTTAACGCATTACAAAACAACAGTAATATAGAATACGAATGGATGTCAGTCTTTCCCCGCCGAGTAGCTTCACCTCGTGCCATCCTCAGCAATAATTACCTGCCAACTGAAAATGTATAAAAGTCAGCATTGCTGAGTGAGTTTTAGTTTTAAAGTGATAAAATATTTCATATGTTGTACAAGAAAATACTCTTTTCTGTAAAATACAACTCTGTACTGTATATGCGAGCATGCATTAACTATATGAACAAATACTGTTTGTTCTCTTTACTGTATGCCTTGTCTGTTCTGTAAACTTTTATCTTTATGTGTCACTTTCTGTATGGACCAATGAGAAATACCCCAACTATATACGCGATGTAAAATGGGTGATGGGCCATCTATATCCCTCGAAAGGGTCAACTGTATCCCTCGAAAGGGTCAACTATATCCCCTGAAAGGGTCAACTATATCCCCCGGAAGGGTCAACTGCATCCCTCGTAAGGGTTCTCTGTACTGTGTACAAGCCCAACCTAATCACCCAGGACACGCTACAAAGGTCCTGCCAATCTCAATTGATTGACTCTATGTGCATAATAGGGTAGCTAACCCGCAGCACACTTGAGCTAACGACAACATGGTCGTGTACCTCCTATAAGCTTGCAAGCCTTGTTAACATTTTCATTAATGTTCGTCTTCTTTTCTTTATTACTCTTTCACTTTATTATTATGATATACTTTACGTTACGATAATAACATACCACGTAAAGTCACATACTATAAGTAATAATAATAATAGCAATAATAATAATAAGGAACAATCATAAGTAATCATATCATGCATGAAACATCATCATTAATAAGCCCTTAGTCAACCTCGATCAAAACCCTAAAGCACAGACTTCCAAAAAATTCTGTAATATTTCTAAGTGCTTAGGCACATGGGAACTATTTGGGCGCATGAGCCCTGTTCGGGCGTTTCATTACTATGAAGGCGCATGAACCAACACTTAAGCATTTTTCTATTTAGGCGCATGAACTATTCAGGCGCATGGGCACTATTTGTGCGTATGAACACTTAGACGCATGGGTAATTCGGACGCATGGACACTTAGGCGCATGAGCCACTTGGGCACATGGGCACTATTGGGGTGCATGGCCTACACTTAGTCGTCCAGCTAACATTTCTAGGCGCATGGACTATTGTTCAGGCGCATGGGCTGTACTTATACATTTATAAGGTAATCTTATGCGCATGGGCTACTGTTTAGGTGCATGGATTACACTTAAATCTTTCTAAGGCATTTTGAGGCACATGGACCTTCTGTTCGACATGTTTCCAGTATATTCCAAACCCAACCATCGAACTCATCTGTTCAAAGCTTAATGTGTCTATTCTAGACATGAAAAACCTATGAGCACTCAAGAATCACATCCAATCATGCACAATACATACGGGCATACATACTCAAACATTGTAAAAATCATTTAATACATTTTCAGCCCCAAAGATGTTTGAAAACAAGTAAAAACCAGGGTCTAGAACTCACCTGATGCAACTTGGGTGCTTCTTCCTTTCTAACCTGCTTGCAATGAGTTCAAACACCTAAAACAACATCAAACACACACACCCGAGCACATACATAAACACATAAGCACATATGCATATAACCGGGATAAAACCCGTCATAAACACATAAAAACCACGAATTCTTACCTTGAATTCGTTCACTTCTTCTTCAAAAAAATCCGAAGTTATGCTCTTCTTCCCTTGTCTCTCTCTCTAAAACCGAAAGTAGTGGTGATATGAAGTGAGGTGGGCGGCCATGCCACCTTTACACCAACTTAATCAAAGTTTTGTCCTTTTGGACACTTTTAGTCCCTCCACTTGGACTTTATTACAATTATTTCTTTTTATTCCTCATAACTTGCCTTTTAAAAAAATAACCGGGTGTTACAAGTCCACCCCCTTATATAGGTTTCATCCCCGAAACCTGTTATTCTTCAAACAGATGAGGATAATGCTGCCTCATCTCCTCCTTAGTTTTCCACGTAGATTCGGATCCCTTCCTGTGCTTCCACTGTACACGCACAAGAGGAACCACTTTATTTCGCAGCTTCTTTTCCTTACGATCGATGATTGCCACTGGTTTCTCCACATAATTGAGCCTTTCATCTACTTCAATGTCCTCCAATGGAACAATCATGTCTTCATCAACTAGTACTTTCTCAAATGAGATACATGGAATGTCGGGTGAATTCCACTTAACTCATCTGGCAACTCCAATCCATAGGCCACCTCCCCTACTCGAGCAATGATTCGGAAAGGTCCTATGTACCTCGGGCTTAGCTTACCTCGTTTTCTGAATTGGATGATACCCTTCCAAGGTGTGACCTTCACATAACCGGTCACCCACCTGGAAATCAATTGGTCTACGTCGTTTATCGGCATACGACTTCTGTCTATCTTTGGCTGCCTTCATGAAGGCTTTGATCCTCTCAAGCTTCTCAGTCGTAGCCTCGATTACCTCGACGCTTCCCAACTCTTTCTGACCAATGTCACCCCAACAAACGGGTGTTCTGCATCTCCTACCGTATAGCATCTCATATGGTGGCATACCAATGCTGGCATGATAGCTGTTGTTGTATGAAAATTCGGCTAACGGTAAGTGGTCATCCCAACTTCCACCAAAATCGATCACACATGCCCGAAGCATGTCCTCCAACGTCTGAATGGTCCTTTCTGACTGACCATCAGTTTGGGGATGATAAGCCGTGCTAATATGTAACCTCGTCCCCATGGCGTCGTGGAATTTCTTCCAGAATTTAGACGTAAACCGGGTGTCACGATCAGACACAATGGACACCGGCACACCATGACGAGTTACAATCTCCTTGATGAACATGTCAGCCAACCTCTCGGATGAATATGTCTCACGAATCGATAGGAAGTGAGAATTCTTCATCAAGCAGTCAACAATCACCCATATGGCATTGTACCCCTTCGGAGTACGTGGTAGCTTTGTAATGAAATCTATGGTGATGTGCTCCCACTTCTATTCCGGTATATCCAAAGGATGGATCTTCTCATACGGCTTCTGATGTTCCACTTTCACCTGTAGGCAAGTAAGGCACTTACTCATATACTCCACCACATCACGCTTCATACCCGGCTACCAATAATCTTTTCATATCTTGATACATCTTTGTGGCACCAGGATGAATGGAGTATCGAGCCTTGTGAGCTTCATCCAAAATCCTCACACGTAGATCCCCGAAACAAGGAATCCACACCCGTCCAAATCGAGTTTTAACACCAAGTGTGTTTTCACCCAATTCCCCAACCAGACCTCTCATTCTTTCAAAGTTTAGATGATATTCTTTTAATGCCTCATCCTGAAGCTCCTTGACTTGCTTCATTACATCAGAGGTCATGATCAGCTGGTATGCTTTCACCTGAATCGGCTCGGGCCTTTCCCTCCAGCTAAGAGCATCAGCCACCACGTTGGCTTTGCCCGGATGGTAATGGATCTCGCAATCATAATCCTTTATAAGCTCCAACCATTGCCTCTACCTCAAGTTTAGATCTTTTTGCTCGAAGAAGTACTTCAAGCTCTTGTGGTCGGTGAAAATGGTGCACTTTGTCCCGTACAGATAGTGCCTCCAAATCTTTAGTGCAAAGACCACAACTGCTAGCTCCAAGTCATGAGTAGGGTAGTTGACCTCATGAACTTTCAATTGTCGGGATGCATAAGCTATAACCTTCCCTCTTGCATTAATACACACCCCAACCCCAAGTAAGAAGCATCTGAATATACCACTAAGTCCTCGCTTCCTTCGGGTAATGACAAGACAGGAGCTTGAGTCAACCTCACCTTTAACTCCTCGAACGCTTGTTCTTGGGCTTGACCCCATATAAACTTAACATCCTTTCGGGTCAACTTGGTCAGTGGAGAAGCGATCTTGGAAAAGTCCTGAATGGACCTTCGATAATACCCTACCAACCCCAAGAAACTACGAATCTCGGATGGCGTCTTTGGAGACTTCCATTGCATCACAGCCTCCACCTTAGTAGGGTCTACCATAATCCCCTCGGGATTTATCGCGTGACCTAAGAATTGAAATTCGTATAACCAGAACGCGCACTTGGAGAATTTGGCATACAACTTCTCCCTTCTTAAGATCTCTAACACCTCCTGAATGTGATCGGAATGCTCCTCTTCGGTCTTCGAATAAATCAGGATATCATCAATAAACACAATCACTGATTTATCTAACATTGGCCGAACACTTGATTCATCAAATCCATAAAAGCAGCCGGTGCATTGGTGAGACCAAATGAATAACAAGGAATTCATAGTGACCGTAGCGCGTGCAAAAAGCTATCTTAGGGATATCCTGCTCCTTCACCTTCAGCTGATGGTAACCAGATCAAAGATCTATCCTTGAAAACCAACTGGCACCTTGGAGCTGATCAAACAGATCGTCTATTCTTGGTAGGGGGTATCGGTTCTTCACCATTAACTTGTTCATCTCTTGGTAGTCAATACACATCCTCATACTACCGTCTTTCTTCTACACAAATAGGACTGGAGCACCCTAGGGAAAGATACTCGGTCTAATGAACCCCTTATAGAGCAACTCTTGCAACTGTTCCATGAGTTCTTTCATTTTTGTGGGAGCTAACCAATACGGTGCTTTGGCAACGGGTTGAGCACCGGGTATCAAATCAATTTGGAACTCAATCTCACGATCCGGTGGCACGCCGGGTAAGTCTTCCGGGAATATGTCCGGAAAGTCACACACGACTGGTACATCAGATAGTTGCGGTGTTGGCGCGTCCACATCCTTTACGTAGGCTAAGTAGGCACTACATCCACGCCTCATGCACTTTCCCGTCACCGCCATCGAGATCATTTTCGGGATCGTCATGACTCGATCACCATAAACTGTCACCTTATTCCCGTCAGGTGCTGTCAATCGGATCATCTTCTTGCGACACATGATGTTTGCTTCATAGGTTGCTAACCAGTCCATCCCTAGTACTACATCAAATCCACCTAGGGGTATCACGTGTAATCTAGCAGCAAACCTATGGCCCTCTAGTTCTATGGCACAGTCCTCTATCACATCAGTAATTCTAGTGGACTTACCAATAGCAGTTTCTACATCGAAGGTGCACTGACCTTGCTAGTACTAACAGGCAACTTAGCACAGAAAGTAGTGGAAATAAAACTCCTGCTAGCACCGGAATAAGAAAATATAGAGGCACAAGTTCGGTTTACTAGAAACATACCTGACACAATATCGGGATCAACTTGGCTTCCTCCCGGGTCATAGTGTAAGCTCTAGCACTTGCCCTCTGCCCTCCTTCCTCCGACTTCTTCTTCTCTGCTCCAGAGCTTCTGCCCTCGGCTCTTACAGTCTCTAGCGATGTGGCCAGGCTGACCACACCTGAAGAATATGTTCATCCCCATCCTGCACTCACCAGTATGCTCCCTTCCACATTTGTCACACCTCATCAGCCCTGATCCAGATGTGACCACACGTTGGTCACCCACCTTTGCCACCTTCTTGTTTGGAGCAGTTCTACCACGTCCAAACCATTTCCCATTCTAGTTCCGGCTACCACCATCCTTCTTATTCACCTCAGCCACCACCACCTCGCGCTCATCATATAATTTGCCAGCCAAGTCAGCCGCCGACCTAAAAGTTCTCGGCCGGGCGGTGATCATATGCCTACGGATATCCGCCGGCAGCCCCTGGATGTATCTCTTAATCTTTCATGATAGTGGTGTCACTTGATCAGGCACCAGCCGCACCATTTCATTAAATTTTATGGTGTACTGCTAGTGTGTCATCGATCCCGCCTCCAGCTGCAGGAATCTCTTTCTACCTTGTCCATCTCTCTGTGAGGACAGAATTCCTCAATCACTAACTTGTTCAGTTCAGGCCATCTCATTCTTCCAATGGACCGGCTACCCTAGGCTTGGACAATGTTGTCCCACCAGTACAAAGCCGAGTCCACAAAAGAGTGGGTAGCAAATTTCACCTTCTGATCTTAACGGCATTCACTGATATCAGAGACAGCCTCCATTTCCCTCACCCACCGGTGAGCAGCTGTCGCAGTGCCGTTTCCATCGAAAGTAGGGGGCTTGCATCTCATAAACACCCTATAATTACAACCTTTAGTCACCTCCGACGCAGGTTCCTCTTCTCCCTCCTCATCATCAGAGAGAATCGTTTCCGGCTTTGGTTGATCCCGTCCTCCCGAGTACCTGTTTCTTTCTTTTCTTTCCCCATCCCTTACGGCCTTGATCACTTCGGTCACCACAGACGGTAGAATCGTCTGCATGACCTGGTGAACCTCTTCCACCACAGCCTCCTTTACTGAGGCTCTCAGATTGGCGCTCTCGTCACCACCCTCCGGATGAGGGGTCTCTAGTTCTTCATGAACCACTTTCTCGGGTCTGGGTCTCCCTCTCTTGGGTCGCTGAGCAGCACCGTGACCTCCACCACGAGAGGCTTTTAAAGATCTACCGCCAGCCATCCTCTAAAAGCACACTATAAGATTCCAACACTAACGTGGTCATTCAAGGTAACACTCAGTTTATGTCAAGTATAGTATGTCCCTAATTATAGTGGCCAGTTGTGATTAGCTACTTACTTTACTCTTCATACCCCAAGTATCTCCTATCCTAACTTAATCAGTATCTAAATCTACTAAGAGCAAATAATCAAATAGCATGCGCACATAGTACCAGTTAATCATTAAGAAAAGACATACCTCATGGCACGTAGCTACTCGGGCTGACATCCCTCCATTTGTCCTATTTTATGTTTAAGCTTAGGTTTTAAAAGTTTATTTAACCCAAATCTCTTAAACTTGGCTCTGATACCAACTTGTAAGACCCCATTCCCGGGCACCTCACAGTTGATCAATCACAGCAGTTAAAACACTACACATTATAATTATATCAACTTTAAGCAACGGAAATGATTAATCAAAAACCATTCATTTTATTTAAAACACTGTTGTTAAGCAATAACTCATCATTATCTGTTTACAAAAGAATTGTTTTAACACATTACAAAACAACAGTAACATAGAATACGAATGGATGTCAGTCTTTTCCTGCCGAGTAGCTTCACCCTCGTACCATCCTCAGCAATAATTACCTGCCAACTGAAAATGTATAAAAGTCAGCGTTGCTGAGTGAGTTCTAGTTTTAAAGTAATAAAATACTTTCTATATGTTGTATAAGAAAATACTCTTTTCTATAAAATACAACTCTGTATTGTATATGCGAGCACGCATTAACTATATGAACAAATAATGTTCGTTCTCTTTACTGATGCCTTGTCTGTTCTGTAAACTTTTATCTTTATGTTTCACTTTCTGTATGGACCAATGAGCAATACCCCAACTATATGCGTGATGGAAAATGGGTGATGGGCCATATATATCCCTCGAAAGGGTCAACTGTATCCCTCGAAAGGGTCAACTGTATCCCTCGAAAGGGTCAACTATATCACCTGAAAGGGTCAACCATATCCCCCGAAAGGGTAAACTATATCCCTTGAAAGGGTTCTGTGTACTGTGTACAAGGCCAATCCAATCACCTAGGGCACACTACAAAGGTCCTGCCAATCTCAATTGATTGACCCTGTGTGCATAATAGGGTAGCTAACCCGCAGCACAGTTGAGCTAATGACAACATGGTCGTGTACCTCTTGTAAGCTTTCAAGACTTGTTCACATTTTCATTAATGTTCCTCTTCTTTTCTTTATTGCTCTTTAACTTTATTATTACGATATACTTTACGTTACGATAATAACATACCACGTAAAGTTACATACTATAAGTAATAATAATAATAGCAATAACAATAATAAGGAACAATCATAAGTAATCATATCATGCATGAAACATCATCATTAATAAGCCCTTAGGTAACCTCAGTCAAAACACTAAAGCACAGACCCCCAGAAAATTCTATAAAAATTTCTAAGTGCTTAGGCGCATGGGAACTATTTGGGCGCATGAGCCCTGTTCGGGCGTTTCATTACTATGTAGGCGCATCAGCCAACACTTAAGCCTTTTTCTCTTTAGGCGCATGAACTATTCAGGCGCATGGGCACTATTTGTGCGCATGTACACTTAGACGCATGGGTAATTCGGACGCATGGACACTTAGGCGCATGAGCCACTTGGGCACATGGGCACTATTGGGGCGAATGGCCCGACACTTAGTCGTCCAACTAACATTTCTAGGCGCATGGACCACTGTTCAGGCGCATCGGCTGTACTTATACATTTCTAAGGTAATCTTAGGCGCATGGGCTACTGTTTAGGCGCATGGATTACACTTAAATCTTTCTAAGGTATTTTCAGGCGCATGAGCCTTATCTAGGTGCATGGACCTTCTGTTCGACATGTTTCCAGTATATTTCCAAACCCAACCATCGAACTCATCTGTTCAAAGCTTAATGTGTCTATTCTAAACATGAACAACCTATGAGCATTCAAGAATCACATCCAATCATGCACAATACATACAGGCATACATACTCAAACATTGTAAAAAATCATTTAAATACATTTTCAGCCCCAAAGATGTTTGAAAACAAGTAAAAACCAGGGTCTAGAACTCACCTGATGCAACTTGGGTGCTTCTTCCTTTCTAACCCGCTTGCAATGAGTTCAAACACCTAAAAACAACACCAAACACCTAAAAACAACACCAAACACCTAAAAACAACACCAAACACACACACCCGACACATACACAACACATAAGCACATATGCATATAACCGGGATAAAACCCGTCATAAACACATAAAAACCACGAATTCTTACCTTGAATTCGTTCACTTCTCTTTCAAAAAAATCCGAAGTTCTGCTCTTCTTTCCTTGTCTCTCTCTAAAACCGAAAGTAGTGGTGATATGAAGTGAGGTGGGTGGCCATCCCCACCTTTACACCAATTTTATTAAAGTTTTATCCTTTTGGACACTTTTAGTTCCTTTACTTGGACTTTATTACATTTCTTTCTTTTTATTCTTCATAACTTGTCTTTTAAAAAAATGACCGGGTGTTACACCTATCTACTCCAAATCGTTTCTTTCTTGAAGAATTGACCTGTTCTAACCGGTTCGGCGGTTAAACCAGAACCGGTTCGGACCAGATTTCCATTTTTTAATTTTTTTATTTTAATGAGTTTAACGAGTATGTTAGATGATGATTTTAGTGTCGGATATATAATTACTATTGAATTTTATATATAACTATATATATAATATAAATATATAATTATAACGTTATCCGGTTATTAAATCTGATCCGACCACCATATATATATATATATATATATAATTATGATACCATCTGCTCTGAAAACATTAGTTCTAATAAGAGCACTCTTATTTTATCTTATATATGAAATGAGAAAGTTCATGAACAATGTTATTTCACCTTTAATGCCTGATGTACACTCTATTAATGCATGCGTAATTTTACAGCTTTTGGTACAACTGTGTTTGTCAACTGTGTTCGTTTGCGTTGTGATTTGTTCGTTTAGCTTTTTTATGAACAAACATGAAAACACAACATTTTTATTTTTTAATGAATGAATATGAACAATATTGCCTTAATCACTTCAATAGTTCCCTATTCCTTCTTTTTGATATATCACCTTAGCACATGGGTTGTGTTCGATTGTATGTTTGTAATCGTGTTCGGTTATTTACTTCATTGTTTAAACAAGTATACGTTCTTGTTTGTTTGGCTCGTTTACAAGCCTAAATGATTGTGTAAAAAATTGAACGAAAAAATCAACAATTGAACTCACAGAAAGATGACACATGTCTTTCAAGTTATTCCTTTATTATATATAAAAGATAGAAGTAGTTTAAAAAATTTTATAAAGAATTTGCTCAAAGTGTTTTGGTTCATAAAAATATTTAAACTCTTATATAGATTTTGTTAGAATTTTATGGAACTTGTTTTTTAAATTCGCAAGACTTTGTTTAAGAATATTGTATTTTATTAAATTTTGTTTTAAGATTTTTAAATTTTATTAATTAACCTTGCATCATAATTTGTTTACATTTACTGATTTTTTTACCTTACTCTTTCATTTTCTTTATTTGGCTTTGTCAACGATTAATTTTGAATGCACATTACAAGGCCAATTTGTTGTTCTGAAAATAAAGAAAAACTCTTGATATTTGAGAATTTTTTAATAATATCTCAAATCTAGCGATGGGTAGAGATTTTGGGTGGTTGATGCATGAACAAACCATGGTATACGAACAGTGGCTAGGCTTACTGTTTACAAGATCCCGTCATGTTAGGTGATGCTTAGACGGTTGATAAGCAACGGAAATTTAAGTTATATTTTTTAGAAATTTTTATATCATTTTATATAGGCTGAAAAAGCACTAAAAAAATAATGAGGATACCCGGGTTCGAACCCGGGACCTCAAAGTTGGGAGATGGACATGGAACCGGTGAACCAAGGCATACAGCCGCGGTTATCATCGGTTTGAAATGAATTTAAACAAAATCCCAAGGATTTCCCCCATTCTCAAGAACCCTAGAACCATATTGAATCAAATTGAGCCCCAAATCAATGTTATCAATCAAATTAAGTTGGGGCTTTTATTTCCATAGTGTAACCGAGTTTGTATATTAGTTTAATTACACGGTTGAATGTGGGTTCGAGATAAACATGACGAAGCACCACCGCGACTAAGTCTTGACTTGATTTGTGGGCAAACGATGATGAACACCAAATTGAATTCGTGTGAAGCTTCGGATGATATTCAGGACTCAAAGCCCCTTACAATTTCAAGTCAAACTGTTCAGAGAGAGGGCCTCGATCAAGTTGCAGACTTGCGATGAGAGGGGAGAGTGAATTCGATGTTTGTGTGCTTCAGGTGAAATTAGGTGTTGGGCAAGTTTAGTACCACTTAGACGATCGTTTAGGTCAGTGTAATTAGTTTATTATTACAATTTATTGTCCAAACGGCTATGGGTTTAAGATGTTTCGGTTATGCACTTGATTGTGTGGTAACCGATGTTTTAATCTCAATTATTAAGTGCGTTCATGCTCGAATCATGCATACGAACCGATTTGGATCGATTTGGAAAGAAAAAAACGGATGGTTTTGGTGCTTTGGAGCTCGCCGGACTTCGGCGGGAGGGTGGCCGGAGTCCAAGCCAGAATTGCGGGTTTAGAAGTTTGGGTTTTGGTTAATTACACAAATGGTCCCTGCAGTTTGGGTTCTTGTTATTTCATATGAAAACATTTTATTTAAGTTTCTAATTTGACATAACAACCCCCTAGACTTATGTAATTCAAGTCTTTAAACATTTTTAAGTTTAACAACTTTATAAATTGTTATAGGTGTTATAGTTATCAATAATATTATTACTAGTATATCATTACTATTATTGTTAACATTATTGTTATTATTACCATTAATTGTATTATTATTATTATTACTATCATTATTATTAATAGTATTATTATTATTAGTGTTATTATAATTATTATTATTATTATTATTTTATTATTATTATTAATAGTTATATTATTAAGTGTTATAAAAAAATTAATGGCAACTAACAAGTAAGCATAAGTAAATCACAATTTCAAAATGGGCATAAATAGTCCCTACAAGAATAAACGACGTTAACTTTTAATTAACGTAAAAATACAGGATGTTACAGTCTCCCCAACTAAAAAGAATTTCGTCCCGAAATTAAAAATGAACTTAGATGAACAGAGGAATTATAATGAAATGTGAGTGTACAACGGCCAGTGATAGACGTTTGACTACAGATGAGATGTTTCATTTCATGGAATCTTACAAGTCTCTTGATATAATGCATGCGAATTTGAACTCTTCCAGCGAAATGCTAGAGTTTTTGAAAATTGGCAGACGAAACGTTAGAAGACGATGACAAGTTACCGTAGTATATTAGACTTATAAGCCACAACTTTTAGAATGTAATTTCGTAGTAAAGTGATGTCTTGAAATCAATAGAAGACCAACAATGATAAGAAAGGTTAACCGTCAGGATTTAAGAATCCCAAACGTCACTATATGAAACGATCTTAACGCATACCTTGTGAATATGTATTTCTCCTTTGACCAACCATCGGTCTAAGAATAATACGATATGCGAAGATTTTGAAATGAGTTCACAACGATGACCAGAAACATTGCTAATAACAGGAAAATGAATTGAACATTAAAATTTACGATCGATATTTACCGACATACCACGGTATACGACTATTTAAAACCACTACAAGTAAATTTCTCGACCCGTTATCCCACATAAATCAAATTGAATTTTAGTCAATCGGTCTATAATGCACCAATTGTCATCATGACAGCTAAGATAAGAGGCACTTAGTGAGTGAAAAGTTAAACAGAAGATCCATAGGATCACGAATGTTAGGTCTTGTCATATGTGAAGGTAAGACACTTGGATACATACCAAGTTACGTCTTGTCCTTTATGCCAAACCCATGACTACAAGTTACGAAGGTTTATGAACCTCCACGTCACAATGTAAGTAATAACGAGTCTCGTTAGTCAAAACCAAGATAGAGTTTTAAAGATTTCCCAAGGTTAAGGGTTCAAAAGTGATTTAAGAAGTAACAAAAACAATAAGACATGCATTTGTAACCATGTTTTGCAAGGTAACAAATTTCCAAATATAGATTGCATACGTAATTCATCAAACCCATAAGTACAGTCGAGAACATTCGTATGACTAGAAAGACATGACCACAAGTTGAATATGTCTTTATTTAGTAGAAAGATTGTTTAAGAATACTACCATCACACAATCATGTGTTGATGATATCTCAAAATGAAAGTTGATAAGTAGGGAAGAAATGGTTCGATATAGCTAGATCAAATCAAAACATAAGGATAAAGGAAAAGAAATCAATTTAAGAATTTAAATGCTCCAAGCTTGAAATAAAAATCAACCTAGAGCGATCAGGTCTCCTTTCAAGTTCAGAGATCATGCTCTGGCTTGATAGGTCGAAACACTAACATTGTTTCACCCTACAAGTTAGTACATGTTTCTCGTCACTTGATTACAAACTTGGTAAGTTGGAGGTCAAGAAATGAGAATAGTCATCAAGATGTGGTTTTCACTCCTAACTTGATGGTGTATTCCCAAAGTATGACCACTAACTTACCAATCAAAAAGCTCGATCCCAACTCATTGTTGAGGGTCCACAGAAATAAAACGAGGTAACTCACCATTAAGGTAAGGGACATCACTCCTATCTTAACGGTGAAGTTTTACAAAAACAAAATATAGCAAGATGAACTTCTTCATCAAAATCCAGAATTCACTCTTACTTTGATGAATCGTCTCATTTGAACAAATACAATTCATAAAGATGATATTATCATCAAGGTATGGAATTCACGCCTATCTTAATGATTGAATTTCATAATAGCAAGAAAACAATCGAAGATTGACATTTGTCACCAAAGTACGGGTTTCACTCCTATTTTGGTGAGATCATGTCATTTGTGAAATGCCATTCCAAAGAAAATAATTGAAGTCAATCCTTAAGATGAGGTAATCACCCCAATCCAGAGGATGTAATTTCATAAAACACGCGATTGGAAACCATTTATCGAAACGAATAGAGAATCATCAAAGTAAGGGAATCACCCCTGTTTTGATGAGTTAGAATCATTTATGAGATACAAATGTTCTTAGTTATAGGTTGACTTACAAAGTCTTGCATCTCCCATGGTGCAAACGGTATGAAGTTTGACATATCGGCGAAAAGAAAAAGAATATCAATTAGAAATTCAGAAAATTTGAAGTTACATCACTGTAACAAAAGAGAAAATCATGCTTACGAGCTTAGGATCAAAGTTCGAGATAACAGAATTTGTTGTGGTGTTCAGATCTTGGATGATTTCAATCGGGAAGACGAAATCAAGGGCAGGAATTATTCAACACCACAATAAGATGTGAACATTCGATTCACAATCGAAAGGAAATACATGGACTTCTCCGGATATGAGGTCAACCAGATCCTTATTGAAGACACGCGTACTTATAAGTGATCACTCATCTCAAGGGTTTCGAGTCAAGTAATGGATTCAATGATTGAGTCAAATCACCATTTACACTTTGCCTAGACAAAGTATCCCGAAATGTAGGAATTCCACCTACAGCATTTCATGTTCTTAGTTATGGGACACATCTTTAAGAAGACTTGAGAACCATAAGAAACGGTTTAAATTTTTGAAGACCATTCGGTTTAGATTCCCAATATCTTTGAATATATTAAGAGTCATGCACACGTTGATCAAGGTATAGGAATAGATACATGAAACGCCCAACGTGTAGCGATGTTTAAATGTAGGAGTTAAAATGTAGAATGGGTTCAATATTACAGGAACATTATATATGTTAAAAATGAGAAGATATTGAAACTTTGGTGATAAACCAGTTCAAGAAAATAAAGGATTTTTAAGATACAAAGAGGATGGTTCCATTTGGTAATGCATTACCATTTGGAGTCGTTGACACGTCAAGGTAAATTGACCCATTTGCCTTAGAGATTTGTGTATATTGACCATAGTTTCTCACCCCAGAAATCCCCAGGTAAGCATAACTGGTCTCACAATGAGATTTATACGATATGCTTGCCTTAGCCCGAAGGCCTTTTGCGAGGAAATCTAGAATACATGTGTCTATGTGTCACATAAATTTCTTTGGTCCATGGAACCAAAACCTTGATGGGATTTTCATAGATTAGACATAGAGTCTAAGGAATTAAACCCAGATGATAAGTGTAGATTCCACATGTCGTTGAGAATAGGTTTAGGAAGTTCGTTTATCGGGGAGAATCAAAGAGTTTAAAGTTAAGTTTAGGGAGACAAGTAACTAAGTTTTAAACATTATGCTAAGGCATCAAGTTGCACAAAAGGCACAACATTATGTAGCATGCAAACAATAAGTAAGCACAAAAGTATAATGATCTTTCTATGAGGTTCATGCAACTATAGTCTAGGTCACCATTTCTAATAACCTAAATCCCTATAGTTATGGGCTCTGATACCAATCTGTCACACCCCAACCTTGACGGCGGAAACGTCGAGATGTGAGGGTTACGATTGTTCACAGCCACATAACGTTATTTATTAAATCCAAATATATTAATCATAAGATTCAATTGTAACATTACAAGAAAAGGTTTCAACAAAGAATACATCATGTACAAATGCTACAAATAATATGAACATCCATTTTATCTCTAAGTCCAATCCTAGATGTGATAAGCTTCAACGAGTAGAACACATACTTGAGGTATTCCTGAAACATGTTAAAAATAAAAGGTCAACATAAAAATGTTGGTGAGCAATCCATAGTTTTTAATACATAGATTATATAAAAGATGGCAATTCAAGTCATAAGTTAGTGAATAAAAGTGATTAGGGATGTTATGGACAATGCAACAATCAACCTCGACAAAGTTTTACAAGTCTCAAACGTTTACAAGATTATACGATCAGCTAGTGTACTTGATCAACCAAAGCAGGCTTGTCTTGCCCATAGATCTATGATTTCGCTGGGCTAGCAATAGTTAATGATTGTACATATAACGCCGTAACATGGTAACCACAAAATCAACTAACCACAACTTTGCATGATGAATTTCCATAAAGATGTAACACCCGAATATTTATTATTTCGAAGCCGGTGAAAAAAGAAAAGAAAATAAAGTCCAAAAGTCGAGGGACCAAACTCGCCAACGAAAGAAAGTCGGGTGAGGGGGAGTATATAAGGGAGAGGGCAGCCCTTACCCTCTCCCTACACTCACAAATCAGCCAAAGAAAGGGGAGAAGAGAGAAAGAAGAGAAAAAGAGGAGAAGTGCCGGTTTAGGTTGGTTCGGGTCGCTAAAAATCGTCATGAAGCTAGCCAAATTGAAGCCCTTAACGTTGTGCTCGTTTGTGTGAGTTCAAGAACCCCACTTTTACTTGTTTTCAAATGATTTTGGGGCTGGCAAAAAATCTGAAATCGGGTTTTTGGGTATGTGTATGTTGACCCGTTTGTGTATGTGTATGTGTATGTATGATGCGTTTGTGGCTTGAGTGTGAGCTTGTGTTTGCTTGAATGGTGTTATGGTATGCATTCCTAAGGTTTAGGTTGGTCGATTTGGGTTAAAATGGGTTTAGATGAGTTTGGAGGCCGAAAACCCTCGGCTGCAGTCGGGATGAACTGCATTCTGCATCAGTTAGGGCTAGGCGACCGACTGGAGGCCGGATGGAGGCCATACGGCCGATTAGGGTGCGATTGGGGTCCATTCGCACGATTGAATGTCCATTCGCACGATTGGGAGTCCAATCGCATGGGGAGTCATGCGACTGAAGGTCCAGTCGCATAAGTGCTCTTCCGCATTAATCCCATTCGCATGAGGTCCATCCGCATTGTCCATTCGCACGACTTGATGTTCATTCGCCTAAATGTTCATCCGCTTGAGTTCAATCGCATGATGTTCAGTCGCATGGAGGCCATGCGACTGACGGCTGTCCATACGCCCGAATAGGGCTGTTGTACCCGAGGAAGGTATAGACTGACTTCTGACTTTCGGGGGAAAGTGCAGATGTAAGTTTTGACGTAAAGGTCCCCATAAGAGCATGTAAAATGACGCTTGAGGCCTTAGAAAGCATGTTGGGCATGATGATGATGATGATGATGTTGCAAGTTTATGCACGTTATGTATGTATGGTGTTGCCATGTATGATTATGATGACTGTGTGTGTTAATGTTCCTTAGTATGATGTATGATATTTCCTATGGCTTTACTTATTATGAGGAATGAACGAAGTATTATGTAACTTAAAGTGAAAGATAATGAAAGAGGAACACGATTTTGAATGCATGCATTAATGAACGAATGAAACGTCTTGCACGCATCGGATAACGGGTCCTTCTTTGTGATTGACCCTTAATGTAGAACCTCTACCGCTCACCCCTAGTACTGTGGCATACGTTTAGCTGTTCAGTTATTGACTTCGGCCCAGTAGCTAAGACTGATGGTTACTCCTAGTACCGTGGCATACGTTTAGCTGTTCATTTATGACTTCGGCCCGATAGCTACGACTAACGGGGTGTGTAGCACATGGTTGGTACGGATGATGTCCGATGCGCAAGTAAAGTCATAAAGAACGAATGAACGAATGAATGAATGAAGAAGATAATATGATATTATCTATGTGTACGTACGATGTGTGATCATGTAAAAGTAACGAATGGTTTTATATGAAAGTAAAGTATGTTTTGTAATAAAACTAGAACTCACTCAGCAACGCTGACTTTTTATATGTTTTCCAGTTGGCAGGTAATGTTTGCTGAGGATGGCACACCGTGAAGCTACTCAGCTCTTTTGGGATGGCATTCTTTTGATTATTGTTTTTGCATTGTAATGCGAACAAGCTATTTTGAAATGAATGTTGTATTAACTTGCAAAAGCTTTTACATGGAAATGAAAGATTGTTTTAGTTTTCCGCTACGATTTATGAAATACAAATGAATTATACGTTTTATGTGCGATGAGAACCCAGCTGTGAGCGTCCCGGGAACGGGGCCTTACAAGTTGGTATCAGAGCCAAAGTTTAAGTGAAATGGGTAAATTTTCAAAATAAACCTAATCTTAAACTGAGAATGGGACGAAAAAGGAATGGGATGCCAATCTGAGTAGCTGCGTGCCATCGGGTATTTTCGTTAAAGTTAACCGGTTTTATGTGCGCATGGTATGTGGTTATGTGTTGTATGTAGATTTAAATACTGATGTAGTCAGGACAGGTAATACTTGGGGTATGAAGAGTAAAGTAAGTGGCTAATCACAACTGGCCACTGTAATTAGGGACTTACTATACTTGACATAAACTGAGTTGTTTCCTTGAATGATCGTGTTGGTGTTTGAATCTTTCAGTGTGCGTGTGATGGCCGGAGGTAGATCTTCGAAAGCTTCTAGGGGTGGAGGTCACGGTGCTGAAGCGCGACCCAAGAGAGGGAGACCCAGAGTTGAGAGGGTGGTTCACAAAGAACCAGAGACCCCCCATCCGGAGGGTGGCGACGAAAGCGCCAATCTGAGAGCCTCAGTAAAGGAGGCTGTTGTAGAAGAAGTCCATCAGGTCATGCAGACAATCTTACCGTCTGTGGTGACTGAAGTTATTAAGGCTGTACGAGAAGGGGAAAGAAAGAAAGAAACAGATCCTCTGGAGAACAGGAACACCAGAGCCTGAAACGGTCATGTCTGATGATGAAGAGGAAGAAGAAGAGCCTGTGCTAGAGGCAGTGCGAGGAATGGCAATGTTACCGCTGCTCACCGATGGGTGAGAGAGATGGAGGCCGTTCTCGACATCAGCGAGTGTCGGGAAGATCAGAAGGTGAAGTTTGCCACTCATTCATTTGTGGACTCGGCACTATGTTGGTGGGACAACATTGTCCAAGCATAGGGTAATCGGGCAATCGGGAGAATGAAATGGCCCGAGTTGAAGAAGATGGTGATTGAGGAGTTCTGTCCTCACAGGGAAATGGATAAGTTGGAAAGGGAGTTTCTGCAGTTGGAGGCTGGAACCATGACACACCAGCAGTATACCACCAAGTTTAATGAAATGGCACGACTCGTGCCTGATCAGGTGACGCCTCTATCTCGGAAAATCAAGAGGTACATTCAGGGTTTACCGGTGGATGTTCGCCGGCATATGATCGCCGCCCGACCAAGCACGTTTAGGTCGTCGGCGTTGATTTGGCAGGGAGGCTGTATGACGAGCGGGAGGTGGTGGTGATTGAAGCGAGTAAGAAGGGTGGTGGTGATTGAACTGGAATGGGAGGAGGTTTGGTCGGGTTGATGCCTCGACGGGTAACAAAAAGGCACGGGTGGATGACCGTCGCGTGGCCACATCGGGAGTGGGATCAAGGAGGTGTGGTAAGTGTGGAAAGGAGCATGCGGGAGAATGTAGGCTGGGTTTGAACGTGTGCTTCAATGTGGGAGACAGGGCATATGGCGAAGGATTGCCTGTCGGGCAAATGTTTTAACTGTGGGGAAACTGGTCATATGAGCAGAGATTGTAAGAAGCCGAGGACTGAGGGTTCAGGGGTGAGGAAGACGGGAAGTAAAGGACCGAGGGCGAGCGCCAGGGCATTCACTATGACACAGGAGGAAGCTAGGACAGACCCTGATGTCGTGTCCGGTACGTTTCTGGTGAACCAAACTTAAGCTTATGTGCTATTTGATTCTGGTGCTAGTAGGAGTTTTATTTCTGCTACTTTCTGTGCTAAGCTGCCTACCAGTAGTAGACGTGTTGATGCGCCCTTTGAGGTAGAAACTGCCATAGGTAAGTCTACCAGGATTTCTGAGATGATAGAGAATTGTGATGTGGAACTTGAGGGTCATAAGTTTCCTGTTAGACCGTTTGCGATGACCTTGGGTGGTTTCGATTTGGTTCCTGGGATGGTGTTGGACCAAAAGAACCAATGAGCCGGATCAGAAAAACCTTTAAGTCCCACAGACATCACAACAACTACTGAAGACCACAACAGCTGAAGACAACAGCTGATTACAAAGTCTGAAGACACAAGTGCTGAAGACAAAGTCTGAAGACACAAGTGCTGAAGACAAAGTCTGAAGACACAAGTGCTGAAGACAAAGTCTGAAGACACAAGTGCTGAAGACAAAGTCTGAAGACACAAGTGCTGAAGACAAAGTCTGAAGACACAAGTGCTAAAGACAAAGTCTGAAGACACAAGTGCTGAAGACAAAGTCTGAAGACACAAGTGCTGAAGACCAAAGTATCAGACGTTGTCACAACAGCTGAAGAGGTCTTCTTCAGTAGTTGTGATGGTTTACCTTTCAGTAGTTTCTTGTTTCAATATTTGTAAAACAACTGAAGAGTATGTTCTTCAGTTGTTATTGTTTCAGTAGTGGTAATAATAGTTAACACTTAGCATTTTTGTAAGAAGATGTCAGCTGTTTGACATCTTCAGTAGTTGTGTTAACTATCAGTAGTTTGTGATAAATTCTGTTAGATGTCACTATCAAGTGACATCAGCAGACGTCACATCTCTTATATAAGAGGTGTCGACCTAATTGTAATTGTGACATTCCGTTACCACGAAAGCGAATATTGAATGAAATATATCTGCAGAATTCTCTCTATCTATAACCGTTTTGTTCTTACATTGAATATCTTTTTGTTCTTGTGATTTGGCTAATTCATTGTTAGAATTCCGCTGCTATACTCTCTAATCAATCAACGTAGATCACTGATCCTAACAAGTGGTATCAGAGCAGGTTAATCATTGATTGATCTAACAATTGATCATTGAAACTGCTAATTGATATCTATGTGATTGAATTAGCATTTTGCAAGAACTGGTTATAGATTATTGAATTTCTGACGCTTTCGTTCGTTTATTTTGAGATCTCTCTTGGTTCAATTGGTTGTTGTGTTTTTGTTTTAAATCTGTTATAGCTTAATTGAATTTGATTGAATCTGAGATGACTACTCCTTCTAATGATCCTCACAATACTGGTTCCTCAACCAAGCCCCCGATGCTGGTTAGGACTGAGTATAACATATGGCAGCGAAGAATGCTTCATCACCTGTCTGTTAACAGTTCAGGTTGTGGACATCTGTGGTACTGGCCACATAAGCCTATGGTGGAACAATCCGGAAACCAATCAAATGGTTCCGAAGAAAGGAAGGAACAATATCTGATGAAGATCGGAAACTCTTTGAGATTGATGCTAAAGCCCATGGAATTCTGGCCATGGCACTGCCTAATGAAATCTATTCAAGGCTTATGCATCATGAAACTGCTCATGATCTCTGGAATGCCCTGAAGGAACAATTCGGTGGCACAGATGAGGTCTTAGCAAACAACAGAGAAATCCTTGCCCAACAATATGAGACATTCTCTCATAGAAAGGGTGAGACACTGACTCAAAAGTTTGAGCGTTTTTCCTGCTTGATCTCTGAGCTGAAAATGTTGAAACAGGAATACACCAATAGCCAGATGAATAACAGGTTCCTCAGATCACTGCCTGAGAGATGGGACACATACACATTGTCCTACGCTCCAGTGCAAATCTGGATAGCCTATCTCTCACCAACTTCATGGGAAACTGCTTACATTTGAAAGAGAGATAGAGCAGAAGAGGAAACTGTCCTCATCAGGAAAGCTCACTGATGACTTTGTACCAGGGTATACTGCCTTGGTTGGTCATGAGTCAGAATATGCTGCATCTGAAAGCAATTATGATGAGCATATTGATTTCTCTTCAAATAGTTCTGATCATGCATTTGTTGGTATTGAGAGTCATTCTGGCAGTAATAGTGACAATCTATGCTTCATCATGGATGATTTGAAAGGAATAGCTGATGATGATCTAGAAGAGATGGATATTCTGAGCCAAATGGCATTGATTAATATCAGATCTCAGAAGTTCTATAAGAGAACTGGCAGGAAATTTCCTGGACTCTCTGGCAAAACCAAAGTTGGTTTTGACAAGAGTAAGTTGAGGTGTCACAAATGCCAAAGGTGGGACACTTTGCAAGAGAGTGTAGATCAACTGGATCTAACTCTTCTGCACCCTTTGTGACTTTTCCTAGTACTAGTCCACAAAACAGAGGGCAACATACTACTGGTTCTGGTCATCATTCACATCCTAGGTCTCCTGCATACTTTGTCCCCAGGGTCCAATGTCATACCCTTATCCCTGCTATTATATGCCTCAACCAAATCCTGTTCAAGCTCCAATTGCACAACAACACACAAGCATTGCCTGAACCACAACCTTCCCAATCTCATCAACAAACTCAACCTCAACAACACAGCTTCTTCACCCCAGGAGTTGTTGACTGGAGCAGTTTACCAGATGATTTGTCTGGTCATGAAAAACTGTTCACTGGTGCTGGTCAACATGGTGGTGACAGTCCCTTTGGAAATCTAGCTCTTATGGCTTTGGATTCTGCTGATACTTCATCCACTAATGCCTCTACACCAAAGGTATCACAGGTATCCTCTGAGGCAAAAGCCAAATTATGTTCTGAAACATGTATAGCAGCATTTGCATCTATTAGAGAAGCAAATGTAGCTTTGATTAACAAGAATATTGAGCTAGAACAAACAATTTCCAAAAGAAAAGTTGAATTTGAGTCTGTGCTTAATGAAAAGAATGATGAGATTTACAAACTTAAATCCCAAATCACAGATTATAAGGCTAGGGAAGAGGTACTTCTAGAGAAGTTCAAAGATCTCAAAGAAACCCTTGCAGTCACCCAAGTAGAGTGTGATCGATGGGTACAATCATGCAAAGGTTTTGAAATGCTTCTTAGTAAGCAATCTGCTTCCAATATGAAGTTTGGCATTGGTTATATCACACTGCTCCACCTACAGATTTTACTCCCAGAGCAGAGGTAGAATCTGATGGTGAGAGTAATAACCAATCCATTTCATCATGTGATCTACTTCTGATTCAGCACACATCAGAAGTAGAAGTCAGCACTAAGCCCTCTCAGAACCTATCAGCTGATGTTGATGGTTCCACTACTGACACTCACATGATCAATGAGTTGATCAACTCAGGAGTTAATTCTGAAAGTCCTGAAAGGACTAGAGAGCAAGATTTAACACCTGAAGTTCAAACTCCAACTACTGTCAGTACTGAAAAGAAGAAAACTGTCAGTAGAAAGAGTTTGAAGACTACTAAAGAGGAAGTCAAGAAAGCAAACAATGCTTTTAAAGCACTGAAGAGCAAGTCTTCAGTTGCTTCATCCTCTTTAGTTGATGATCAACATAAGATGAAGAAGAAACCATGTGAAGTATGTGGTTTGTTCAATCATCTTACAGATGATTGCTGGTACAAAAGAGGATCCTAACTCAAACATAAAGAGGAAATTAAAGAGAAAATGGTTAAAATGAAAACTGAGTTTGAGACCACATTTGTATCAGCAACACCAAATCCTGTAAACCTTAAGTCCATAAAGAAATCCAAAAAGGAAGGGGTTAAACAGGTAACAGCTGAGATTGCTCAAAAGAGAAGGTGCAACATAGGAACTTATCAAACTCCAATGGCAATGTGTCTGATGAGCTGAAAGCTTTATTACAAAATCAGACACAGCTGGTTATGATGGTTCAACATCTATTGGGAAGAGTTAACCAATTAGATGTTCCTATGTTGAAACCACAGAAAAGGAGGTCCAAGCCAAAGGATTCCTCTTCTTCACCATCTTCTTCCTCTCAGGCTGTTGTTTCCATCAAACCTGTTAGTTTACCATCTGTTGATGAGAACAGGCCCAAAACCAAAAAGGTTTGGGTCTCCAAAACTAACTGATTGTTTATAATTACAGGGTTCTTCAACATGCCAAAGTAGCATCTAGTATATAGACAGTGGGGGATCTATGCACATGACTGGGAATAGCTCTCTTCTTCATGACTACTCTCAAGGAAAGAAGGGGTTTGTTTCTTTTGGCAATGATGCTAGGGGTTACATCATTGGAAAGGCTTTGTCTCCAATGGAGAAATAAAGTTTGATGATGTTAATCATGTGGAAAATCTCAAGTACAATCTCTTGAGTGTCAGTCAAATGTGTGACAAAGGCCATGTTGCTCTTTTCACCAGTCAGAACTGTAGGATTCTGTCATCCAAAGTTCTGCATTTGATTGATAAGGTGTTGGATGATCACACTCTCCTGAGAGCCAACAGGACAGGAAGAGTGTATGCCTTAGATCTTTCCAAGAAAATAGATCTCAGAGGCAATCCTTGCCTATTTTCCAAAGCCTCTTCTCAGAATCTAACTGTGGCACAGAAGGCTGGGTCATGTTAATTTCAAAACATGATCAGCTAATCCACAATAGTTTAGTTAGAGACTTACCAATAAAGGAGTTCCACTGTGATGAAACCTGCACTGCTTGTTTAAAAGGAAAACAGCACAAAGTCTCATTCCTTCCTATTGAAGAGCCTAAGTCCACTGCCTGCTTGCAATTACTGCATATGGATCTATTTGGTCCTGTGAGAGTGATGAGCATGGCAAAGAAGAAATACTGTCTGGTAATTGTGGATGATTACTCCAGATTTGTATGGACTTTCTTTCTACATTCAAAGGATGAGGTTGCTCAGAAGATTATTCACTTTGTGTTGTATGTTGAGAAGCAGTATTCCTTCCAGTCAAGTGTATTAGGAGTGACAATGGAACTGAATTCAGAAACCATACACTTGATGACTTCTATCTTTCAAAGGGAATCAAAAGGCAGTTTAGCATACCATGGACTCCAGAACAAAATGGAGTAGTGGAAAGGAAGAACAGGACCCTAATTGAAGCTGCAAGGTCCATGTTGGGACTCTGGTTTGCCACTGACCTTTTGGGCTGAAGCTGTTAACACAGCTTACTATGTGCAGAATAGAATCTTAGTAAATCAGAGGTTGATGAAGACTCCATATGAAGTTCTCCATCACTTGGCTCCTCTAATTTCATTTTTCAAAGCATTTGGGTGTCCCTGTTTTATTCTCAACACAAAGGATCAACTCCAAAAATTTGATCCTAAGGGGATGCAGGGTATTGGTTGGTTATTCATCTACTGCAAGGCATACAGAGTCTTCAACTGAGAACAAAGAAGTAGTTGAAGAGATTGCATGTGAAGTTTAATGAATCTCTATGGACAAGATTCCACAAAATCCTGTGGAGTTGTTGATTTGGACATACTGCAATATGTTCCTTATCAACATCAGCTGTTGAGATCATGTGGAAAAATCATCTTCTGCAGCATGTCTTCCACCTGGTGGTATTGATGATGATGATTATAATATCAATACTCACCTATTCAAGTTTAGTGACCAACTGCCTGTGTCTGCTAAATTTGATGTTCCTGTAGCTTCAGCAGTTCCATCCACAACAAATGCTGATGAGATCTCTGATTCCTCTACATCTTTGAGTTACCATCTAATTCTTGGTTTCAAGAGTCTGCATCAACATTGCTGCTGCTGAAGGTCCTACAAACACTTGCACAGATCTCATGTTTATCAAGAACTGATCTCATTGTTTATCAAAACTGAAGAATCACCCAATGTCTCAGATATTGGTGATATCAATGGTTGGTGTTTCAACAAGAAGTCAATTGTCTAACTTCTGTTCTATGCTCTCTTCCTCAGCCAGCTAGAGCCAAAGAACTACCATGTTGCTTTGAGAGACAATGGATGGGTTGAAGCCATGCAGCTTGAGCTACTTCAGTTCAAGAAACAGCAAGTGTGGGAACTGGTTCCTCTCCCCCAGGTAAGTGTGCAATAGGCACTAAATGGGTGTTTAGGAATAAAACTGATGAAAATGGGCTTATTGTTAAGAACAAGGCTAGATTGGTGTACAGGGGTTTTCACAAGAAGAAGGTATTGACTATGATGAAACCTTTGCCCCTGTAGCCAGAACTAGAGGCAATCAGATTGTTTTTAGCCTATGCTGCATTCCACAATCTTAAAGTTTTTCAAATGGATGTCAAAAGTGCATTTCTATATGGTAAATAAAGGAAGAAGTTTATGTGTGTCAACCACCAGGTTTTGAGGATAATAAACATCCTGAATGGGTGTATAAACTTGATAAGGCTCTTTATGGGTTGAAACAAGCTCTAGAGCCTGGTATGAGACACTTTCCACTTTCTTCTTAAGAATAATTTCACTAGAGGCTCCATGATAAAACTTTGTTTATTAAGAAGGTGGATCAGCATAAGCTACTTATTCAGATTTATGTTGATGATATCATTTTGCATCCTCTGATCCCCAGTTGTGTGATGATTTTACAACATTAATGAAAAAGAGGTTTGAAATGAGTGCAATGGGAGAATTACAGTTCTTTCTAGGCTTGCAAATTAAACAAAAGGCTGATGGAACCTTTATTCATCAGTTAAAATATACAAAAGATCTTTTGAATAAGTTTGATTTACAAAACGTAAGCCTGTTCTACTCCCATGTGCAACACCACACAACTGGATGCAGATCAGAAAGGTAAAGCTGTTGATGAAACACTTTACAGATGTATGATTGGGTCCTTGATGTATTTAATAGCTTCTAGACCAGATATTATGTTTGCTACATGTGTTTGTGCTAGATTTCAGGCTGCTCCTAAAGAGTCTCATTTGATTGCAGTCAAGAGAATCTTAGATATTTGCAAGGTACACAATCTCTGGGTTATGGTATTCCACTGGACACTCTTGCAAATAGTTGCTTTTTCAGATAGTGACTATGCAGGATGCAAGTTAACTAGAAAGTCAAACTTCTGGTGGTTGTCAATTCCTAGGCAACTGTTTGATTTCTTGGCAGAGTAAGAAACAAACATCTGTTGCTACATCAACTGCTGAAGCCGAGTACATTACTGCTGCAAGTTGCACTTCTCAGGTACTCTGGCTTCAGAACCAACTTCTGGATTATGACATTACAGAGACTAAGACTCCATTATTAATGGATAGTGCTTCAGCTCTGTGTATTGTCAAAAATCCAGTCCAGCACTCTAGGACCAAACATATAGAGATCAAACATCACTTTATTCGGGATTGTTTTGAAAAAGGTCTGATTGATCCTAAGTTTGTGCCTAGTGCTGATGAGCTTCAGATATTTTTACTAAGCCTTTGGATAGTTCTACTTTCCAAAACCTTGTGTTTATGGCTTGGTATGCTGCAGCTAGAATAAGTGACAACTACTGATGATTTCAGTCAAAAGTACTGGTGATCATTGGTAACCATGTCACATATAAGTACTCTGATGAGTCTTTCACCTTCAGTAGTTTTTATAACTACTGACGGCTAAATGCCTCACAAGTACTGAGTACTTTATCTGTTGTAAACCACTAATGTAGTTACAACTACTGAAATCAGTACAAACAGATAAGTACTGACGTCCTATGAAACACCTGAAAAGCAGATGCAAGTCTATTGAGTAAGTGTTAAGGACAGTATGAAACAGCTGAAAGGCTATGAATTACGAAAACCTACTGAAGAGAACTTTCTCTTCAGTTTTTTTCTACAACTGCTGGTTCATCCTAAACAACTGATGACAAAACCATGTCTTCAGTTTTCACAACTACTGATGACTGATACCAAGTCTTCAGTTGTTTCATCATCTGAAGTCAAAACCATGGTCTTCATTATTTTTCTAACTGTTGATGCCTAAAACCACGACTTCAGCTGTTTCAACGTCTGAAAGGGTAATACCATGTCAACAGTCGTTTAAAACTACTGATGACTAACACCAAACTCTTCAGTCGTTTTCTAACCCGTACCCTATATATATCCCTGCCCTAATCCTTCAGAGCCTCATCTTCTTCAAACCTAACGTTCATCTCTCCAAACTTCTCTCTCATTAATGGTGTCCTGCAGCTCAACCGCAACACAACTGTGTAGCTTACCTCACCAAATCGCCATTCTGGGCTAAGTTCGATAATGCTATTGATCTTATGGTCCAGTCACCCTACAAAACGGCCTTTCTTCTCAATCCATCCTTCATGCCGAATCCCTTAACTAGTTTTGGATGAACGTCACCCTCACCACCGGGAGAACAACACAGCGTCTCTTCGGTCGGTCATCAACAAGCACGAAGTGGTCATCACTCCCGAATACTTCGTCAAACTCTACACTTGGATGATGCCACTTCTCCTGCTGGATATCCAAAGGGCACAACTGATTTATCCTTTGCCCACCATGGATATCAGGGAAACCTTAGTGCCTCCACCATACTGAAGAAACATTTCCATGATGCTGAACATCTCAAATTTCACATGTAATGTCTGTTTGGCTCCTAAGACTTCGTCTTGGGATCAAATGTCTACAAGGTGGCAGCAGGTAATGTACTCCATCCTTGAGCAACAACCTTTAAATTTTTCGGAAATACTATTTTCAGAGCTCAAGGATATGGCTCAAAAACAAACTGCTAACCGTTGGATATTATATCCGCGGTTCATAATGGCCTAATTACAAACCAGCTTCAAGCTGAGGGACTTGTTGGCATGGTAGTCCCTGCTATGGCTGTTTTGCCTGAAGTATACTCCCGGCACAACTCTGACCAATCACTCAAAATGGCTGCCAAGCTGCGCAAACCCACGCAGCTGGAACCCACAGCCACCACCTCCAAATCAAAAGTCCCCACCAAACCCACTAAAAAGAAAACCAAAAAGGCTACTCAGGGAAATGAGTCCCCTGAGGATGGCCCTGGCAACACAAACGCAGGCTATATCCACTGGTTATAAAACCCCTAGTGGATATAAGGACTCTTCCGGCCACAGCCGCTCAGGATTCCTCTCAAAAGGAGCCTGCAGCAACCTCAGAAGGGGTACCCACCATCTGGGATCTTCTCATTTGAGGAGATTGCCATTGAAGAGCACCATCCTCCCCAGTGCAGACTGCTTTACCCCATCTCCCCATGCAACCGCCCCCCAAAGTCTACATTACTTGTTGCACAAGTGCTGACTCAGTTGCACTCCTCACCCCTCCCCAGATACCAATTACTACTGGGAACACTTCTACCATTGAGGGGGAGGACCAAAGTGCAGCTGAGAACCCACAGCATAGGGGTTACAATTTCCTTCTCCTAGTGTAGCAATGGAGATTGGAACTTCTGGTGAGGCTGCCACTTCTCCTGCGTCAGCATATGAATCAGGTTATAGTTGGTACCATTACTAAGACCTTACCAGAGGCAACTGCTGATGACGGACAAAGTCCTGAGGCAGGAAGTCCCCAGTTCCAAGACAAAGGGGCACATGCTACAACTGACTACACTCGGTGCATGTTCATCCTGATCCTATCAGGAGGTCAGGTGATTCAGTATCTACTGATGATGACTTGGGCTTCTTTTACGATGTAATCGCCCAAAACACCATCCTGGAAGAAGAGGTGAGCAGACTCAAAGAGCTGCTTGCCAAAACTTCTAAGGAACAAAGACCATCTGCCTCTACCACCTCCCAGATGGCACTTCATTTGAAGGTCCCCCAAACACTTTTACCCTCTCACTTCACTGAGCCTCCAGCCTCTGCTTTTGGCACTATCTCTCCGGGACAGAAGCCCCCGAGCAGATGGTTGCTGCATTCCAACAATCCCTACCTCTCATCACTCCCATCATCAATGACATTTTTTATAAAGCCATTGATGAGAGGATCTCCTCAAGTCTACAAAACCACCATTGATGATGCTGTGCACAAGAAACTTTCTGCGGTACAAACCCCTGCCACCAATGCATCCAAAAAGGGGGAGAGTACAGCAGTGAAAGAAAAGAAAAGAAAAAGAACTAAGGATGAGAAGGCATAAGAGAAACCAGGAGTTGGAAAAGGAAAAGGAACAACAACTGATCACTTACAAAAGAAAGAAAAGTGCTGGTGATCAACGAATGCTGAAGAAAAATCCTTGGAAGAGCTGGTAAAAGATGCAGATGAAACACACAGCCGATCCATGGACAAAATCATTGAGCAACTCTTCAAGCAAGACTTTGATATAGCCACACTAGACAGTGAGATCAGGAGGTAGAAGTAGAGGAAATTAAAAACAGATGGGCTGGGTAACAAGTGCTGGAGAAAAGAGATTGGAGATCATGATTCAATTCATAGCCAAATACTTAGGAAGATCACTGATGGAGATTCGTTCATGGACCAGAGACACATTCTGGCTATAGCCACCAGAATCTGTTTGTCTGAGCAATTTCATAAGGGGATAATCATTGAAGCACTTGATGAGGCTGGGGATGGAAAAAGGTTTGAATGGCAAGACTCACAAAAGCCAAACTCACAACCAAAATGCTTGAACAACCTTCCCAATCACCCACTCAACAACAGCCTACCCCTTAAATCTCCAAACCAATCTCAAAACCCAAATCCAAACATCCTCAACCTTCAAAACCAACCTCCCTTACCACCTAAACCATAGCCGATGATGCACCTAAGAAGAAGAAGAAAGGTGTTGAGGCTAGAAGAAGAAGAAGAAGAGGATGATGTGGAAGAAGATAGGTTGCCTCTGTCTGCAGTTCTAACATTGGCGAAAGCCAAACCATGCCCATCACTCCCACCTCACAGATGGAAGTTGTGAGAGTAAAGATTGAAGAAGAACAGCAGCAAAAGCTTCATGATGATGAAATGCGAAAAGCATTGACAAAACTTATGCTGCTTCGTCATCAATTATTAGTATGAAAAAGAAGCTCTGAGGTTGTACACTCTTGCCAACACATTTCAATATCATAAGGAAAAGGTGAGAGTATGGCCTGATCCTAGGGTGGCTCACAGGATTGTAAAGAAAGACATTCCTTCGAGATACAAGGGCCAAGTCAAAAGGATCGTAGATGAAGAGATCACAGTGGTCCTTGTAGTATCACCCTGGGAGATTGTAGAAGACTTCAAGAAGGCCTATGAGACTAAACAACCACCCCAAAAGATGTTAGAGAACAGAATTATTAAAAAGGGGTTAGTCTACAAGAGGCTTGAGAACTTCAAACAAAATGAGCTCAGTCTGTTACTTGAAGGGACTCATCCTGATGAGTTTGCATACCGACGGATTACAACAGTTGAGCTCAAAAATGGTAAACAAGCCAAGTACATCTCAGAGCTGTATGGGCGAGAAGGATTGTTTGATGGTGAAGCCGAGAACCTGACCATGGAAGAACAAATCATGTTTCTCAGAGCATACACCAGAGAATCCTACAGGCTTATACATGGGAAGTGAGTCTCATGGATGGGGGAACAGCTCAGTGTCCAATTCTCCAATACAGAGCTCCCATCCATACATTGCCAACCAAATCTTCAGAGACTCATTTCCAGGCCAGTGCTTATATGGGTCATCTTCTCAACTGATCAAGAAGGAAAAAGACCAACCATTCTGCCAACAATAAGTGGGACCTCAATACAGTTAAAGGTTTTGGCTACATTGGTTCAGGGGGAGTTTGTTGGACCAAAAGAACCAATGAGCCGGATCAGAAAAACCTTTAAGTCCACAGACATCACAACAACTACAGAAGACCACAACAGCTGAAGACAACAGCTGATTACAAAGTCTAAAGACAAAGTGCTGAAGACAAAGTCTGAAGACACAAGTGCTGAAGACAAAGTCTGAAGACACAAGTGCTGAAGACAAAGTCTGAAGACACAAGTGCTGAAGACAAAGTCTGAAGACACAAGTGCTGAAGACAAAGTCTGAAGACACAAGTGCTGAAGACAAAAGTATCAGACGTTGTCACAACAGCTGAAGAGGTCTTCTTCAGTAGTTGTGATGGTTTGCCTTTCAGTAGTTTTTGTTTCAATATTTGTAAAACAACTGAAGAGTATGTTCTTAAGTTGTTATTGTTTCAGTAGTTTCTTTTCAGTAGTGGTAATAATAGTTAACACTTAGCATTTTTGTAAGAAGATGTCAGCTGTTTGACATCTTCAGTAGTTGTGTTAACCATCAGTAGTTGTGATAAATTCTGTTAGATGTCACTATCAAGTGACATCAGCAGACGTCACATCTCTTATATAAGAGGTGTCGACCTAATTGTAATTGCGACATTCTGTTACCACGAAAGCGAATATTGAATGAAATATATCTGCAGAATTCTCTCTATCTATAACCGTTTTGTTCTTACATTGAATATCTTTTTGTTCTTGTGATTTGGCTAATTCATTGTTAGAATTCCGCTGCTATACTCTCTAATCAATCAAACGTAGATCACTGATCCTAACAGATGGATTGGTTGGCGGACTTCGAGGCGAACATTGTGTGTCGCAAGAAGATGATTCGGTTGATAGCGCTGACGGAAGTTTGGTAACGGTTTATGGTGATCGAGTCACGATGATCCCAAGGTGATCTCAATGCCAGTAGTGGGAAATTGTATGAGGCGTGGATGTAGCGCCTACTGGCTTATGTAAAGGATGTAGATGCACCAACACACAACTGTTTGATGTACCGGTTGTGTGTGACTTTCCAGACGTATTCCCGAAGACTTACCAGGAGTACCACCTGATAGAGAGATTGAATTCAGATTGATCTAATACGGGTGCCAAACCGTTGCCAAGGCACATATCGGTTAGCTCCGACGGAGATGAAAGAGTTGATGGAACAGTTGCAAGAGTTGCTTGATAAGGGGTTCATTAGACCGAGTATCTCTCCTTGGGGTGCTCGGGTCCTGTTTGTAAAGAAGAAGGACGGTAGTATGAGGATGTGCATCGACTACCGCGAGCTGAACAAGTTGACAGTGAAGAACCGATACCCCTTACGAGAATAGATGATTTGTTCGATCAGCTTCAAGGTGCCAGTTGGTTTTCAAGAATAGATCTTCGGTCTGGCTATCATCAGTTGAAGGTGAAGGAACAAGATATCCCTAAAACAGCTTTCCGCACGCACTATGGTCATTATGAGTTTCTTGTCATGTCCTTTGGTTTGACCAACGCGCCAGCTGCTTTTATGGATCTGATGAACGTGTGTCGGCCTATGTGGATAAATTAGTGATTGTGTATTGATGATATCCTGATTTATTCGAAGAGCGAGATTGAGCATGCCGGTCACATTCGAGAGGTTCTAGAGACGTTGAGAAGGGAGAAATGTATGCTAAATTCTCCAAGTGCGCGTTTTGTTGCGCGAAGTTCAGTTTTTGGGTCATGTGGTGAATCCTGACGGGATAATGGTGGACCCGCGAAAGTGGAGGCGGTTATGCAATGGAAGTCACCAAGGACGCCAACCGAGATCCGTAGCTTCTTGGGTTGGCGGGCTACTATAGAAGATTCATCCAAGACTTCTCTAAGATTGCTTCTCCACTAACTAAGTTGACCCGAAAGGATGTGAAGTTTGTATGGGGTCAAGCTCAAGAGAAGGCGTTCGAAGAGCTGAAGGCAAGACTGACTCAAGCTCCAGTCCTGTCCCTACCCGATGGAAGTGAAGATCTAGTGGTTTATTCTGATGCTTCCTACTCGGGGTTGGGGTGCGTGTTAATGCAAAGAGGAAAGGTTATAGCCTATGCATCTCGACAGTTAAAGGTTCATGAGGTCAATTATCCTACTCATGACTGGAGCTAGCAGCCATGGTCTTTGCGTTAAAGATTTGGAGGCACTATCTCTACGGGACGAAGTGCACCATATTCATTGACCACAAGAGTCTGAAGTACTTCTTCGAGCAAAAAGACCTGAACATGAGGAGGAGGCGATGGTTGGAGCTTATAAAGGATTATGATTGTGAGATCCATTACCATCCGGGCAAAGCTAATGTGGTGGCGGATGCCCTTAGCCGAAAGGAAAGGCCCGAACCGATTCGGGTGAAAGCTTGTCAACTAATCATGACCTCTGATGTGATGAAGCAAATAAGGAGTTTCAAGATGAGGCATTGAAAGAAGATCACCTTAACTCGGAAAGAATGAGAGGTCTGGTTGGGAAATTGGGTGAAAACACACTCGGTGTTAGAACTCGATTCGGTCGTGTGTGGATTCCTTGTTTTGGGGATCTACGAGTGAAGATAATGGATAAAGCTCACAAGACTCGATACTCCATTCATCCTAGTGCCACAAAAATGTACCATGACATGAAGAAAGATTATTGGTGGCCGGGTGTGAAGCGCGACGTGGTGGAGTATGTGAGTAAGTGCCTTACTTGCTTACAGGTGAAGGCAGAGCATCAAAAGCCGTATGGGAAGATCCACCTTTGGATATACCAGAATGGAAGTGGGAGCACATCACCATGGACTTCATTACGAAGCTGCCACGTACTCCGAAAGGGTACGATGCCATATGGGTGATAGTTGATCGTCTGACGAAGAGTGCTCACTTTCTACCGATCCGCGAGACGTATTCATCTGAGAGGTTGGCTGATCTGTTCATCAAGGAAATTGTAGCTCGTCATGGTGTGCCGGTGTCTATTGTGTCTGATCACGACACTCGGTTTACATCTAAATTTTGAAAGAAATTCCACGATGCTATGGGGACGAGGTTACATATTAGCACGGCTTATCATCCCCAAACCGATGGTCAGTCAGAAAGAACCATTCAGACACTGGAAGACATGCTCCGGGCATGTGTGATCGATTTTGGTGGAAGTTGGGATGACCACTTACCGTTAGCCGAATTCTCATACAACAACAGCTATCATGCCAGCATTGGTATGCCACCATATGAGATGCTATATGGTAAGAGATGCAGAACACCCGTTTGTTGGGGTGATATTGGTCAGAAGGAATTGGGGAGCGTCGAGGTAATCGAGGCTACGACAGAGAAGCTTGAAAAGATTAAAGCCTTCATGAAGGCAGCCAAAGATAGATAGAAGTCGTATGTCGATAAGCGACGTAGGCCAATTGAGTTCCAGGTGGGTGACCGGGTTATGTTGAAGGTCTCACCTTGCAAGGGTATTATCAGATTCAGAAAGCGGGGCAAGTTGAGCCCAAGATATATAGGCCCTTTCCGGATCATTCCTCGAGTAGGGGAGGTGCCCTATAGATTGGAGTTGCCAGATGAGTTAAGTGGGATTCACCCGACATTCCATGTATCTGATCTGAGAAAGTGTATAGCTGATGAAGACATGATTGTTCCACTGGGGGACATTGAAATAGATGAAAGGCTCAATTATGTGGAGCAACCAGTGGCAATCATCGATCGTAAAGAAAAGAGGCTGCGAAATAAAGTGGTTCCTCTTGTACGTGTACAGTGGAAGCACAGGAAGGGATCCGAGTCAACATGGGAGACTGAGGAAGAAATGAGACAGCATTATCCACGTTTGTTCGATGAATAACAAGTTTCAGGGACGAAACCTATTTAAGGGGGGTGGACTTGTAACACCCGAATATTTATTATTTTGAAGCCGGTGAAGAAAGAAAAGAAAATAAAGTCCAAAAGTCGAGGGACCAAACTCGCCAACGAAAGAAAGTCGGGTGAGGGGGAGTATATAAGGGAGAGGGCAGCCCTTACCCTCTCCCCCACACTCACAAATCAGCCAAAGAAAGGGGGAGAGAGAAGAGAGAAGAAGAGAAAAAGAGGAGAAGTGCCGTTCGGGTTGGTTCGGGTCGCCAAAAATCGTCGTGAAGCAAGCCAAATTGAAGCCCTTAACGTTGTGCTCGTTTGTGTGAGTTCTAGAACCCCACTTTTACTTGTTTTCAAACGATTTTGGGGCTGAAAAACATCTGAAATCGGGTTTTTGGGTATGTGTATGTTGACCCGTTTGTGTATGTGTATGTGTATGTATGATGCGTTTGTGGCTTGAGTGTGAGCTTGTGTTAGCTTGAATGGTGTTATGGTATGCATTCCTAAGGTTTAGGTTGGTCGATTTGGGCGTAAAATGGGTTTAGATGAGTTTGGAGGCTGAAAACCCTCGGCTGCAGTCGGGATGAACTGCATTCTGCATCAGTTAGGGCTAGGCGACCGACTGGAGGCCATACGGCCGATTAGGGTGCGATTGGGGTCCATTCGCACGATTGAATGTCCATTCGCACGACTGGGAGTCCAATCGCATGGGGAGTCATGCGACTGAAGGTCCAGTCGCATAAGTGCTCTTCCGCATTAATCCCATTCGCATGAGGTCCATCCGCATTGTCCATTCGCACGACTGGATGTTCATTCGCCTAAATGTTCATCCGCTTGAGTTCAATCGCATGATGTTCAGTCGCATGGAGGCCATGCGATGAAGGGTGTCCATACGCCCGAATAAGGCTGTTGTACCCGAGGAAGGTATAGATTGACTTCTGACTTTCGGGGGAAAGTGCAGATGTAAGTTTTGATGTAAAGGTCCCCATAAGAGCATGTAAAATGACGCTTGAGGCCTTAGAAAGCATGTTGGGCATGATGATGATGATGATGTTGCAAGTTTATACACGTTATGTATGTATGGTGTTGCCATGTATGATTATGATGACTGTGTGTGTTAATGTCCTTAGTATGATGTATGATATCTTTCCTATGGCTTTACTATTATGAGGAATGAACGAAGTATTATGTAACGTAAAGTGAAAGATAATGAAAGAGGAACACGATGTTGAATGCATGCATTAATGAACGAATGAAACGTCTTGCACGCATCGGATAACGGGTCCTTCTTTGTGATTGACCTTAATGTAGAACCTCTACCACTCACCCCTAGTACTGTGGCATACGTTTAGCTGTTCATTTATTGACTTCGGCCCAGTAGCTAAGACTGATGGTTACTCCTAGTACCGTGGCATACGTTTAGCTGTTCATTTATTGACTTCGGCCCGGTAGCTACGACTAACCGGGGTGTAGCACATGGTATTGGTACCGATGATGTCTGATGCGCAAGTAAAGTCATAAAGAACGAATGAACGAATGAATGAATGAAGAAGATAATAATGATATTATCTATGTGTACGTACGATGTGTGATCATGTAAAAGTAACGAATGGTTTTATATGAAAGTAAAGTATGTTTTGTAATAAAACTAGAACTCACTCAGCAACGCTGACTTTTTATATGTTTTCCAGTTGGCAGGTAATGTTTGCTGAGGATGGCACACCATGAAGCTACTCAGCTCTTTTGGGATGGCATTCTTTTGATTATTGTTTTTGCATTGTAATGCGAACAAGCTATTTTGAAATGAATGTTGTATTAACTTGCAAAAGCTTTTACATGGAAATGAAAGATTGTTTTAGTTTTCCGCTGCGATTTATGAAATACAAACGCAATTATACGTTTTATGTGCGATGAGAACCCAGCTGTGAGCGTCCCGGGAACGTGGCCTTACAAAAGATTACAAGTCTCAAATAGGTTTACAAGTGCAATGATAATAAGTTAACATGTTTCACCCCAAAGTGTGAAAATAAACAAAAAGGGGTATGGAAATACTCACATGGATATATGCATTACTAGATGATATAAAAAGTCAAAAGATAATCCAAAGTATCCATCACAAGGCACCTAACATATGTATTACAAGTTTAAGGTTAATAATAAGGTTAACGTTCAAACAAGGATTAGAGTTTTGATAGAATTATGGGGGTTTTTAATAAGTAATAAGTTTATAAAGTAATTATTTACATTTTTAATTCATTAGAAGAATTATATATGTAAATATTTTAGAAATGAATTTAAATATAACAAAGTTGGAGTTCAATATGTAATTAATTCTTTATAGCTTTCTAAGAATAATATAACATTATCATAATTATAAAAGTAAACTTTAAAGAATAAAAATACTATTGTGCCCATTAGTATTTTAAATGATTTTTAAATTATTGCATCAAGTCCATATTCATGTAAATAATTATTCAATTATTTAAAAAAAACCATTTAAATATATAAAAGTTAAATGATCATAGAAAAATAATTAAGTTTTTTTTTAAAGAAAAGCATTTGGATCAATGTTTTATTATTTATTAAAATAAACCAAAACCAAAAAAATCGAATTGTATGTTTGAACCTGTAATGTTTCTATAAAATAAATAATATTTAAATTCTATTTAACAAGATATTTAACTAATTATATTCTTTGTTTTAACAAAATAACATGTTAGGTTATTATAAAAAAAATAAATTTTCAGAAAATAATTGGTTAGCCTTTGAAATAACTAGAATTTATAAGATAGATTTTTAGAATTTTTAGAAATTTTTATATCATTTTATATAGGCTGAAAAAGCACTAAAAAAATAATGAGGATACCCGGGTTCGAACCAGGGACCTCAAAGTTGGGAGATGGACATGGAACCGGTGAACCAAGGCATACAGCCGCGGTTATCATCGGTTTGAAATGAATTTAAACAAAATCCCAAGGATTTCCCCCATTCTCAAGAACCCTAGAACCATCTTGAATCAAATTGAGCCCCAAATCGATGTTATCAATCGAATTAAGTTGGGGCTTTTGTTTCCATAGTGTAACCGAGTTTGTATATTAGTTTAATTACCCAGTTGAATGTGGGTTCGAGATAAACATGACGAAGCACCACCGCGACTAAGTCTTGACTTGATTTGTGGGCAAACGATGATGAACACCAAATTGAATTCGTGTGAAGCTTCGGATGATATTCAGGACTCAAAGCCCCTTACCAATTTCAAGTCAAACTGTTCAGAGAGAGGGCCTCGATCAAGTTGCAGACTTGCGATGAGAGGGGAGAGTGAATTCGATGTTTGTGTGCTTCAGGTGAAATTAGGTGTTGGGCAAGTTTAGTACTACTTAGCCGATCGTTTAGGTCAGTGTAATTAGTTTATTATTACAATTTATTGTCCAAACGGCTATGGGTTTAAGATGTTTCGGTTATGCACTTGATTGTGTGGTAACCGATGTTTTAATCTCAATTATTAAGTGTGTTCATGCTCGAATCATGCATACGAACCGATTTGGATCGATTTGGGAAGAAAAAAACGGATGGTTTTGGTGCTTTGGAGCTCGCCGGACTTCGGCCGGAGGGTGGCCGGAGTCCAAGCCAGAATTGCGGGTTTAGAAGTTTGGGTTTTGGTTAATTACACAAATGGTCCCTGCAGTTTGGGTTCTTGTTATTTCATATGAAAACTTTTCATTTAAGTTTCTAATTTGATATAACAACCCCCTAGACTTATGTAATTCAAGTCTTTAAACATTTTTAAGTTTAACAACTTTATAAATTGTTATAGGTGTTATAGTTATCAATAATATTATTACTAGTATTATCATTACTATTATTGTTAACATTATTGTATTATTACCATTAATTTTATTATTATTATTATTATTACTATCATTATTATTAATAGTATTATTATTATTAGTGTTATTATAATTATTATTATTATTATTATTATTATTATTAATAGTTATATTATTAAGTGTTATAAAAAAAATTAATGGCAACTAACAAGTAAGCATAAGTAAATCACAATTTCAAAACGGGCATAAATAGTCCATACAAGAATAAACGACGTTAACTTTTAATTAACGTAAAAATACAGGATGTTACATATTAATTTGTAATAATTAAAAGTTTGATATTTGTATTGCATCTTATTATTGTTACTCTAAAAGCATGACAAAAGAATAGACTCAACACAAACGAATAATATTATTAGAAAAATCACAAAAAGGAAAATATTTTAAAAAATAACTTAAAATCATTAGCAAAAGATGATTTAAAAACAGAAAACATTTAAAAATGTATAAAGAAAGAAAAATAAGTTAAAAATGGGTGAATATGAATTAGAAAAATTGACATTTTTTATGCAGACAAATGTATCATTGTCGATCTATAATTTATTTTTAATTAAAATAAACCAAAATAGGTAAATTTGAAACTTTTTTCTTTAAGAAAGGGGATATATGCAATTTTGGCTGTGATTTGAGTAAATATGCATTTAAAAAGATTAAAGGAGGGGATATATACAATTTTAATTTTGAATTAGGTAAGTATGCAATTAAGTTATTTTACAAAGGTAAATATGCAATTGTCCCCATTTTAATATACTTTGATTGTAAGTTGTAACAATGTCTATAGCTCACGTTTCTTTTATTTTTTGTGATATTGAGATGTTATGGAATGCATTATATACGCGTATTAAATGTTTTCTACATGCACAAAATTGAAAAGGATGTAAACACAAATTAACATTACACTTGCTAGTGTACAAAATATGGTACACATGTGAATCACGAAATTGAAAATGACTAAATATTTGGCCTTTAATGTTGATTCATTAAGCTCCTAAAAGAAAACTAGCGGAGATATTTGAACAATTTTGTTAGTTAAGACTGGTATTTTAAGGTTTTTGTATTTTTATGGTGTTTTTCATATAAAAAACAAGAATAATGCAAGACCATGAAATGTAGTGATATGAAGATCGAATTGTGAACATGTCAACCCTTAGATTGCTAGTGTTTTCTTAGGTTCATGATGCAAAACAAAGATAAAAAACCGAATTGCAATAAGTATTATTTATGACTAACTTTGTCATCAGATGCTCGTCCATAGATTTCGGATGTATTGTCCGGCAAATAAAAGTAGACCACTTAAATTGGAAATTACAATATGGCAAGACAATAACACAAAGGAATGTGATTTGATGTAATTGACGACTGATTGAGTTAAAATTGTTCGGTACAAACCCAAATATACGAAATAAGATTTGTTGAAGTAAATTCCTTCCATATCTTCATCCGTACTTATAATCTTATCAGCATTGTTTTTTTAATCGATTATAGCTTCAAATTAATCCCAACAGCTTGATTAACTAATAGAGAATTTGCACAACGTATAAACGTTAGGGCAATATAAGAATGAGAATGGGGTGTTCCTCAAAATAACCCTCCAACATAAAAAAGAATATTCATAGTAGATGAAGTTCATAGAGAGATTTTAGAGAAAGAGAGATAAAGGAGAGAGCGCATAACCTTCTTTTTACCGTACCTTCTACTTTTGTAAATTTCTGGATTGAGGATTCGATGAAGATTTCATGAGGGACATAATCTCTACTTACATTTATGTCATTTCTTTCACCTTAGTGGTGGACATATTCATACTGGTTTTGATGTTTTGAGTTTATGGATTTTGGATAATCTATCCAGGTAGGTTATATCTCTTTAGATTTTTTAAATCTTACATTTAATTTTATTATTTGTGTTAATTAGGCCCATTGGAGAACTTGTTATTATGTTTTATATATTAAATAATTAGGTTAGAAACATGTGTATTACACATGTTAAATAGAAAAATACTGAATTGTTAGTAACAAAATTTAAGCTTTATAATATGTTATTTTAAGGTATTATATGATTAAAATTACGTATAGTTAAATAGTTTAAGTAATAAACAATTATTTTATTTTATTAAATTTTCATATTTAAACACTCATTTTAAAATTTTTTTATTGGAAAAAATATCATTTTTAGTAAAACATTTTATTAAAAATTATTTATTTATTTATTTTCGTTGTTTTAAAGATGGTTTTTATGGTATTTCATTGTTTGATTAAAGAAAATTTTAGAAAAACCGATTCAAAATAATTTATTTGTAAAAAATTCAGTGTTTTTTTTTATTTCACATATAAAAATCTACATTTTTAATTATTTTTTGTTTTTATATAAAAAGATATGGTTTTAACTTTTATTAATAATATGTTTAAAACAATTTTGATTTAAAAAAAACCTAAAGAGAGATAGGGATTTGTATTAATTAATTATATTGACTTTTAATAAGAAAGAGAAAAAAATAAAATGTTTCAATGATCACAATATTTTTTTCAAAGGAAAAATAATGTTAAAAGATAAAAAAATATGAAATGTGACAAAACTGAATCTTCCTTTTTTACGTAGTATAGATTTATTGGGCTTCCCTTCGACATATAATAATTACGAATAAGTTTTAAAATTTTAAATATGTTACTCGGATATCTTGTAATTAAACGAAAAAGAGACAAAATAGTTAGGCCCTAAAAGCCAACGAGTCCTAGCTCAACTGGTTTAAGAGTAGACAATTTATGATTATCTAAAGTAAGGTAATGGGTCGGAGTCTCACTAGGTACAATATACTCCTAGTGGGCCAAATGTTTACTAGAGTTGCTCTTTAGGTGGTGGGTTTCCTTTGGAATGGTGGGCGAGCCGGGGACCAGCGTTATCTATGTTCGCAAGCATGGTTGACTTTTTGCCAATACGTTTACCAAGTGACCGAGCTTAAAAATTATTCGTTGCCCTTTAAAAAAGAAATTAGGCCCCTAAAAGTGTGTATCATATGCATTCAATGTTTCTACAACAGACTTAGTGACCACGTGGCAAGAGGTCTTCATACACAGATTGAACAAATAAAAAATTAAATAATTATTAATAAAAAAATTATCTATTATAAAATCATGCTTTCAAGATAAAATATGATTATAAGTACATATAAATAACTATTTTAGGTAAATAAACAAGAATATAATTTTCTCAAACTCTTATTTTATAAAAAAAAATTGAATTTTTGTTTTCAAGAGTGTGTTTTTAATAAAAAATTGTTTTTAATTATTAAATTATATATATTTTATTTTAAAAATAGTATGAGTAATATTATTAGTATTCAATATTATTATTAATAGTATAGAGAAATGAGATGTAAGTATAATGATATCTACAACAGTTTCATCTTATTTTAGTTTTTTTTTAAGATAGATAGATAAGCTAAACACTCATTAAATAAATGGATTAAATTTTAATGTAAAATATATAAGTAAAATAAACATGAATAGTTATAGTATAATATTTTAATATAAAATATAATTAAAATTATATATAGATAATAGTTCAAGAAATAAAACAGTTATACCATTTTTAACTCTGTTATGTAAATAATTTTAATTTTAACATTTGTTTTAAGATTTTTTATAAATATATTTTTTATAAAAATCTTGTTTTTAAAAAAAATATGATTTGTAATTATTCTATTTGTTTTAAGAAGACTGTTTTAAAATATTTTATATGTTTATAATTTTTTTTAAAAACAAAACAATTTTAAATATTTTATTTAGAAAATGTTTAATGTTTTATAAAAAATCATTTTATATAAACTTTAGTTTTTTGTTATTTAGATTTTAATTAAAAGTTGTTATTTTAATTTTCTTCATAAAATTTATTTTAAAAAAGCTAGTTTGATTTAAAAAAAAAGAATATATAAGAGAGAGAAACATTACAATTAATAAAGTTTATTTTTAATAAGAGAGAAATTTATTTGAGTATTTAAATTACTATAACACATTTTTAGAGGGAAAATTAATGTGTAGATGTCTAGAAAAATAAAAAGTGGTAAAAACAAATGTTAAAAGAATCACAAGTGACAAAAAACCTTGTTTTATTAGAAGTTATAGATTGGATTAGCAAAAAGGTTTGGTTATACATGCTCTTTTATATTTATCATACCTCACCGCTAAAATAATATTTTTAATAGTTGTCATATTTTATCCTAAGAAATTCTTTATTTAATTCAAAAACACTTTCATAAAAAACAAAAATAGTATAAATTTGGATTTATAAATATAACATAAAACTATTTTGAAAATTTTAAAAAATCTTCCTTTAATAGTTTATAACTTTTTTTGTAATATATTATAAAGGCTCGTGTAACATCACGAGCTGACTTGAATTCATTTATTAAATGAGGCATAATATGAATTCAAGCTTGGCTCGAGCATATTTATGCTCGGTTGATTTGAGTTTTTTGTTGTTGGATAACTTGATCCTGAGTAGCTTACGAGAAGACTTGATATGTTTACGCCCTTAATATTGTAATAGTTATCTAATTGAAGTCTAGATTGCTTAAATTGAAATATGGCAAGTTTGTCTTATTATAAAGTAAGCTAATGGAGATTTAGTGATTTAGCAAAAGGGTTTATCTGATGAAAGAGATTCACATTAGTTGGTCATTGGGTAATGTTATTAATTAATTTAGGAACGTAATAGAATTTTAAATTTTGGTTTTATATAGATAATAACATTAATATTAATATTGTTATAGCAATATTAATAAAGGTAAACAGTAGAATACAAAATAAACAAAAATTAGAAACAAAATATAAAAAAATTATAAATTTATTAATTTAACATATTAAAGGGATGATATGTTAGATACAAAATATTAGTTATTTGTAAAAGTTAAAGGGAGGGACACAACAAGTAAAAATAATCTAGAGGGGGTATTGGGTATGTATAGCAACACCCGAGATGTTTTTTTTACTATTTTCTTTGTTTCAAATTTGTGGCGAAAAGAAAATAGCGACATACGACCATTTTGACGATGGCAATGCTGTGTTCTGTAGTAGTGAATTTACATTTTATTATTGTTGATTTTAGTTAATAGTTATTGGATTTTAATAAACTCAACTTTCATTATTGGTCGGGATTAATCTCAACTCAGGTAATGTTTACGAACACTCCCAACTTTGAACTTATTTTCTTCAACAATCCCTTACTAACTGAGAGTTAATACCCGTTAGTCTTTTTTTATGAAATGGGACTAACTTTAAGCCATTTTTCAACTCCGCGACCGCCCATCCTCTATTAAGTCCTTTGTTAGTGTCTAGCATTAACCGTCACTTGAAATCCACCTTTAACGAGTTAAGTGATCCAAATAAGAAGGTGAAGATTGACGGGTTTTAGGTTACAGAAGTTTCAAATTGACGGACCCAACAGTTGATTTTAACTTTTTGGCTTAGTGTTTTGGTCGTATAAGTAGTCTACGTCACAAAAAAACTAACGGTGTTAATCTCAGTTAGTAAATGATCGTTGCTGGAAATCAAATTCAAAGTTGGGACTGTCCGTAAACATTTACTGAGTTAGGATTCATCCCGGCTAATATATAAAAGTTTGGATTATTAAAATTCAATAACCCTTTAGTTAACAATTCTTACGGTATTAGACTATTAGTCCGAGATTTAGTATTGTATGTTTCGGTTTGTAACTTTGTATGCTGATTTTATAACGTTAATGAGCGGAAAAACTTTTTAGTATTTTTCTTGTTATTTACTTTTTTTGTGGTATCACAACCTACTCGACTTGTTTTTATATAACATAATTTCTATATTTTTAAAAATAAATCCTAACCTTGAATATTTTAGTTTTAAAACACACCACTTAATTAACCACCAATATATTACAATAAAAATGTTGTTAACTTTTATTACCTTTTGATGAAAACTTCTTGTTTGGGGAAAAATGTTGTTAACTTTTATTACCTTTTGATGAAAACTTCTTGTTTGGGGTGTCTAAACAATCAACATGATTGACAAAGGGCAAAAGGAGTAAAAAGATTTGTAATAAACAATCCCAAAAATGAAAAACCTTCGAAGTTTGTTCATCAAAACTAAAGGTGTCCGATGGCATCTTCCTTTTGTTTTCGACTAGTAAATATGCTCGCGCGTTGTGACGACTTGAACTACTTGAATTATAAAATTTGATTCTAGCTCATACAGTAAATTACTTTTAAATGTTTATCACATTGATGTATTAGAGTATTAGAGAGAATGATTTTGAGAATTACATGGTTAAGTACCTTAAAAAAACATATGCATACACTATTTTAATTGCTACTCAAACCAATACATCTAATTTGACAGCTATATAAACAACATACAGAAGACATACACAAACATTAACCTATTGTATTTGAACCTAAAGACATGTTACCTCCTGTAAACTACAATGTGTTTGAATACAAACTATGTTACTCCTAGAGTGTCTTTTTTCTTGCTAATGAAATTCTAATAGAAACACATCTACATACACTTAATTAATAAAAGATCATGAGATAAATTAACAGACTAATTACCTCTCTAAAGGCTTTCTAGCATGCATCAAATTCATTAGAGGTTCATAGGTTTTATAACAAAAATGGAACATAAAGTTAATGATTCTAAACTAATAACAACATAAACTATAGAAAAGAATGGATTAACAACACTAACAGGTGAAAGCACTGCCAGTTTTTGCTCGCTTATGAGTAACATAAGTGGTCCTTGTTTCAACACCCTCCAGGATTGATTAGTGTTAGCAACTAAAGTAGGTTATACTGAGATGGATGTTTTTCACCTATAAAATCAATTAAATCATAAAGCTCTACGGTATAAAAACATACCAATAGAATGGTGTATTGCTATTCACGTCACTGATCCTTGTTTCAACACGTTGCCGGTCGTTAAAGATCGACATGGCACAAAGGGTGCCTCAAAAGAAAATTAAGTTGTAATGAGTTAGTACACCATGCCAATAGAATGGTAGAATATTGTTATTAACGTCACTTTCGAATGTTATATTATAAATTAAGAGAATTATTATTTTTGCATCTTCTTTTGTCTTTTTGTAACATTTAAAAGGTGACAAGGACCAATTAAAAAACTTGTCGAAATGTTTTATGCATTAAACAAATATATTTTACGTGCATATATGTTACACGTCTAAATCAGAGGATCGTATTGCATATGATAGATGCATAAGCTGTGGTGCATATATTTGTATTTGTGAACCACAAAATTGTGAGCCGTAAATATTAAGATTAACAAAAGCAAAATCTTGAACTATAATATTAACTATCTATTTAAATCTCATCTACCATTTATTTTTAGCCCATATGTTTGAGGTGATGTATTCTAAGACTATATTAAAATAGGTGAAGGTTTTGAATTCAAATTTCACATGTAAAAAAAAATTTAGATTTGATTGAAACTTTTCTCTCACTTATCTTGAATTTTATTTTGATGGTCGTCTTGGTTGCCTACTCGATTAATGGAGATAATCAAGTGGTTTAGTTGTCCGTCAGTGATCTAATTAGTTATTTAAAAAAAATCTATTGAATCTAATCTAACAAACATTTTCCTGAAGATACTAACATTAATTAAGAAGACTGATGGTTAAAAAAATTAATTTCTTACACTTATTAGATTTAAAACCTTTTGTATTTTAACTCTTACCTAAGTTTAGATGTCGATATAGAATAAAGATTGAAGATGAGATGAAATATCATTCCTCATAATAAATATGATTAAATCTCTGTTTTATGATTTTCTCATATTAGCAGATTATCAAAATATAAACACAGAGCTTAATCAGATTAGAAATTGATTTCTAGGTTTCTAAATAATAATATGAATTATTATCCGTCAAATTAAAATATAAACACAGAGGGTAATCAGATTAGAAACTATTATAGTAATAAAGATAAAAGTTGAGATTGTTACTGGCCAAATTAATAATGTGGATTATTATCCGTTAGTTCGTAATAGATTGGTTTATTAGAATTCAGTTTGTTTTTTATTAATCAAACTATTAACTTTAATATCTTAGAAGATAAGAATGAATAAACTTTGTTATCACATGTTTTCTAGGGGTTATCAGATTCAAAAAATTCTCAACTTTTATTTATTGGTTGATATTAATTTTAACTTAGAAAATTTTATAAACACCGCTAACTTTAAACTTATTTTCTTCTTTCATTACTAACTAAGAGTTAACGTCGTTAGTTTAGATTTTAAAAGATTTAAAGTTAAAATTACGTAGGAGTTGGATATTGATTATGATGTCAAGAGTATATCATTTTGAAATTGTCATAAAAATAATTATATAATATGTAAGGTGACATTTTGTATGTAAAAGAAAGTGTTTTGTAAGCGTTGATTAAAGTAATAACCTTAATTGCACAGGTAAATAAACAGTTTTCATAAATTATTAAAGTAATACAAGTATCGTTATAATATTTTTCTAATCTTTATAAAGTGATTTTTAATCTTTTTCACATATCCTCTGCTTTAAAGCTTAGAAGTTTTTTATTTGAGTTAATTACAAAATTGGTCTTTGTGATATGCTCATATTATAGAATTGTTTTTAACTTTTGATAAATTATATTATTGATCTTAACTGTTTGCCAAACGTTAACACGATTGATCCCTATCATCAAATCCCGTTAAATTTCATACTTATGGTGAAAACACCAAAATACTTCTTTCATTTAATTTAAAATAAATAATATACTTTTTATTAATATACGTAGGACCCACTTTTTTTATTATATATTACTATATACACACAGTCAGACACCAAGAGCCCACGCATCATCTTCAACGTGGTGACCTACCACCGCCGGTGATGGGCGACCTACCACCGTCGGCAAAGGTGTGAGGACAAGTGTCATAAGTTGACAAAAGAGAAAAGAACAAACTGAATTTTTTATGATAACTTTCGAGCAGAAGTATTATCATTGGTAACAACCACAAGTATATGTAAAGAAAACAAAACACATGTGTTCTCACACGAAATAAATAATATTTGGAAAACAAGCCAATCAATTGGAACTTTTTTTCTTCTTGTTACGGTTTGAGGACTTTGGGAGTCATTTGTGTATTCATCCTTTCTTTGGGTCTTGTATCTTCAATTTGATTCCAACTAGAAATGTACAGTACGTAGAATATATATATGCTATACCATTACGTATACACACATGCGATGCCAAAAAATAACAGCATCTCGTTGTTTCTATGAGATGCACGTACATAAAGTTATGGATGTGTGCATTTGTTTGTATGCATGTGCATGTGTATGCGTATTGTATGTTTATATGTGTATGGTTTAACAAATTTATTTATTCATTATATGTGTATATTGTAACAAATAATCAGGGGCGGCCCAATAGTATATGTAGGTCAAGCTAGGGCTTAGGACCCACCCAGGGTCCTCATTTTTTGTAAGTCAACATGTATATATTGGGCTATACACTTAGGCCTCGAAATCTTAGATCCGGATATAAAAGAAGTCCGAAAATATCCGTTGCACATGATAATCAATCGGCCCTGCAGATCGATAAATCCCTACTCGATAATATCCGTCGCAGTTAGCAGCAGAAGTGTTCCATTAATCCTACAAAAAAATCAGTTCTTTTTTGTGGGAAAATTACAAGATTTCAATCGTGATTACGTACCTATTACTTTTTTATGTTAATTACAAGCAACGACTACTGTTGTAGGTTAATTTCAATGGCGATTAGCCGGTTAGCGACTTTGTAATTTTCTCTCCTTTTGTTTGAACAACGAGACTACTGCTGAGGACTCACCAACTCAACTTAAGTTTGTGTTTTCCATCTTTTTGATAGGCAGATTTGAAATTAATTATTTGCATATTTTCTACAGTCTACACATTGCTGATAAATTTGCATATTGTTATTTAGCGCTTTGAATTTGAAAAATCTAGATGAAAACTTTGAAAAGGATCATTGTATGTTTGGAGGAAAACATATGATTAGGGCTTCATACCTCCGGTTTTAATTCTCAAGTCTATATCAAAGCTTTCTAATCGATCTTTTTTTACTATAAATTGTATTAGATTAAAAAAAATTGCAATGTGTTGATCTGTTAATTGTTATCAACTGATTTATGATTTATTGATTAGTAGTTTTGAAGTTGTATATCGAGGATGTATTCAACTTAAATAATCACCCAGTAGTTCTACATAGTCACTCCAAAAGTTATTTTTTCAATTATCTAGTCCCTTATCTTCTTATTAGAGAAAAAAAGCAATTGAATATGATACAAATTGGATATAAGATCGTGTTAATTAGAAAGGAAACGTAAAAACTATGAAAAAAAGTCATTCAGAAAGGCTAAAAAGTAAGACTCAAGGGTGCTGACATGATTTTTGCTTTTTTTTCATTAAAAAAATTACTTGGAATTAACAATTATAATTCAAATTAATATGAATTTTTAGAAACACATCTGTTCCCAAAAAAAAATATCGATCAAATTCTATTCTATATATTCACCCTAATTAATCCTACAATTGCAAAAAAAAAAAGTTGAAAGGAACACGAGGTAATAATTACTTCATGTTCATCATCAACTTTTGGTTTAAAATAGTGTATTTTGATATGTATAGTAACAAACTTAAGTGTAGTTATTTAGAAATTTATTGTGATTATCAATTTCATACATGCGAACTCATAACATCTTGAGTTTTTTATTGTTATTGATTTGTTTTAAGAAATTTGTTTTAAGAATTTGTTTTAAGAAATTTATTCTTTAATTCTTTTGTTTAAGGTTGCGACAAGAACACAAGCTTACAACTATTGACTTTTTGTTAACCAACCAATGGATGATTCCTTTTTAGAGTTTACTTTGTCATGACAAGGATAATAATGAAGAATATGCTAATTTGGTTGAAGATTGGAGTGCAAGTGAACAAGATTACGAGAGTAGTAGTGATGAATTGCATGCGCATTTACAAGTTTTAAGATGTTTACAAGTGTAGTTTATAAAGTTAATATGTTTCAACTCAAAATGTGTGAAATAAAATAAAAGGGGGCATGGAGAACTCACATGGTATAATGATTATAGTAGTGTACATAAGAAGCTTGGATGTTTAAGAGTCAAAGGTGTTGTCCTAAATGATAAAAAACAATAAATTGAGTTTCAAATTCATTACAAAAAGTTAGGACGCTTAGGAATGTTAATAAGGGAAAGGTAGATTGATAAACGATTATTGTACCAATTTTAGATTCTGGACAAAATGTTTGGTACGTGTTTGAACAGGTTTTTAAAATAGCAAACGATTTCATAAAATTATAAAAATTTACATTTTACTAGTTCAAAGTCTCCCGGACAACTTTCATTCAGAAATATTTTTATGAAAAGATCTGTAAATAGGTTAAACAAGCAGCACAAGACAGAAGGTGTTGAAATGCGCACTTATCTTGTGAAGGGTATTGTTGAGTCGTGCGATTGAGTTTGAAGACGTATAAACTATTGTTGAAAAGATAATTAAATGAAATTAACATTACAGTCTGAGTTTACTCAAAGTTAGTTTGTTATGATCAAGTTATGGTCTGTTGAAGTAAGATTATATTCTGCCAGAATTGTAGCAAGGCACTTATGTGCACTTTTAAAATCATTAAAGCATGAAACGGGTTAGAACAATTTATTATGTCAATATATGGTATATTAGTCTTCATTTTAGTTATAAAAATATTCTAAGACTTTGTCATAGCCATCATTTAGAAAATTAATCTTGTGGAATAAGCGAATACGGCGGCATAGCCTTCCATATGCAAACGGGATTCTTTGTTTATGTTAGTGTGTTGTTAGTTTGATTTAGGAATATTAGTGATTGTTATAAGGTTAGTGATTATTAAAATGTTAATGATCAAATGATAATGATTAAAATCAAAAGAGATTTGGTAGAAGAAAGAATAATAGTAAGAACATAAAGTCATGAGAACAATTGGATGTTAGGATGATTGAAATGTATAATATAAAAGCAATAAAATATTACCTTAGTATTAAGAATTCTTGAATTTTTTTGTAAAATAAAATTCTTCAAATTAATCAAAACCAATGGATGAAAAAAAGATATGAGAGTGAAATTTTTAGAGAATGAGCAAATGAAAAGTGAGGCCTAAAGCTTGTTTTTATAGTTAAGGTTAGGAGTAGGTTATGAATGGTGTTAATGGTGAGTTATAATTCTTCTAAAATGGAGTTATGATTAGAATTTGAAATAAATATAAAATTAAATAATTTAAATAAATAATAGAATAATTACAATTTAAACTTAAATTTATTAAAATTCTAATTTTAATTTAACAACTTCTGTTTTATTAAATCTTTATAGACTTTATAAATCTAATAAGAACTTGTAATTTGATTATTTATTTTAATTGAATATTTAAAATCTTATAAATATTAAAAACCTTTTATAGACCTTACATATTTGTAAAAATAATGCTCTTTGTATTTTAATCTTTTATTTTAGTTTTATAATTTAAACTCATAAATGACAAATAAACTTCATGAATTTATAAAAATTTATTCTATAAATCATGAAATTACCATAATTGATGTAATAAATGAAAGTTTGTAAGGCCTCGTTCCCGGGACGCTTACAGTTGAATCCTCATCACACATAAAACATATAATTACATTTGTATTTCATAAACCATCGTAACGGAAACATTTAAAAATGACATTTCATTTCAATATAGTAGCTTTTGCAAAATAATACATCGTTAATCAGTTACAACAACAATCACAAAAGCATTATATAAATGGATGCCATCCCAAAAGAGCTGAGTAGCCACCTCGTGTCATCCCCAGCAATCATTACCTGCCAACTAGAAACACATCAAAATTAGCGTTGCTGAGTGAGTTCTAGTTTTATAAAATAAGACATACTTTTTTTTCGTTAAAACCGTTCTTTACTTTCATGTGATCATACAACATACGTACACATAGATAATATCATTATTATCTTCATCATTCATTAACTTCCGTTCATTCATTCATTCTTTCTTTAATTCGTTCGCTCATCATTACATCTTTTCCTTTCGTTATCACCACGAACTTTACCCTTCATGCTCATGATACTGGGCCTAAGCCTATCATAGACCTTCATTCACGGTGCACCACACCTCTGGCCACAGTACCTAAGATAAAGTTCAGGTATACCATTACCATATGCTATGCCCTTCATGCTGATGGTACTGGACCTAAGCCTATAATAGGCCTTCATTCACGGTGCCTAGCACCTCTAGTCACAATACCTAATGCAAGCAATAATGGTTCCATACATATTGTCAATCACAAAGAAAGACCCCGATGTGCATCCTCCCGGGGTAGCAAACCCGCACACCGTTGGGCTAACACCTTTTAATGGCGTGTCCCAACATATAGTGCTTGCAAGACTTTCTTTACCTTCATCATTTATTAATGCATGCATTCTTACATCATGTTCCACTTTTCTTTATCTTTCGCTTTACGTTACATAATACTTTCACTTCATTCATTAACGTTCATCGTAAAGCCACGGAAAGTTAAACATACATCATAACAAGGAACATAACATACACAGGCATCAACATCATACAAAGTAACATCATACATACATAACATGCATAATCATGCAACATCACCATCATCATGCCCAACATGCTCTCTAAGGCCTCAACAGTCATCTTACATGAACTTACGGAACCTTACATCAAAACTTACATCTGCACTTTCCCCCGAAAGTCAGAAGTTAAACTACACTTTTCCTCGGGTGCAACAGCCCTATTAGGGCGTATGGACACCCTTTAGTCGCATGGCCTCCATGCGAATTAGCATCATGCGAATGGACCAATGCGGATGAACACCCATTCGTGCGAATGAAACTAGTGCGGATGGACTCCATGCGGATGAGTCCCATGCGAATGGACCTAATGCGGATGGAACAATGCGGATGAGCATTTATGCGACTAGGCTCCCAATCGTGCGAATGAACTCTCAGTCGTGCAAATGGAACTCAATCGTGTGAATGAACCCCAAACGCACCTCAATCGGCCGTATGGCCTCCATTCGGTCGCCTAGCCCTAGCTGGTGCAGAATGCAGTTCATCCCGAACCTAATCTGCCATTTTCGACCTCCAAGCTCATCTAAACCCATTCTAAGCCAAATCAACCATCCTAAACCTTAGGAATGCATACCACAATACCATTCAAGCACACACAAGATCAAAAGCAAGGCCTAAACAAATCATACGCACACATACACATACACAAACGGGTCAAACACACACACACACATAAAAACCCGATTTTTCAGATGTGTTCTAGCCCCAAATCATTCAAAAACGTATAAAGGAGGGGTCCTAGAACTCACAAAAACGACCACAACGAGAAGAGCTTCGATTTGACCCGCTTCTCAAAGATTTTGCTCACCCAAACCAACTTTTCTCCCTTTTTCTCTTCTTTCTCTCTTCTCCTCTATTGTTTGCTGAAAATGTGAGGGTGGGGAGAGGGGTTATGGCTACCCTCTCCCTACAAATATCACCACATGCCCAACTTTCTCTCGTTGGTGAGTTTGGTCCCTCGGCTTTGGACTTTATTTCTTTTCTTCTTTATTCGTCGGCTTCAAAATAAATAAATAACGGGTGTTACAAGTCAACCCCCCCTTAAATAGGTTTCATCCCTGAAACTTGTTATTCCTCGAACAAGCGTGGGTAATGCTGTCTCATTTCTTCCTTAGTCTCCCACGTTGACTCAGATCCCTTCCTGTGCTTCCACTGTACATGCACAAGAGAAACCGTTTTATTCCTCAGCCTCTTCTCTTTTCGATTGATGATTGCCACCAGTTGCTCCACATAATTGAGTCGTTCATCTACTTTTATATCCTCCTATGAAACAATCATGTCTTCATCTGCCAAGCACTTTCTCAGATGAGATACATGGAATGTCGGGTGAATTCCACTTAACTCATCCGGTAACTCCAATCTATAGGCCACCTCTCCTACTCGAGCAATGATTCGGAAAGGGCCTATATACCTCGGGCTCAACTTGCCCCACTTTCTGAATCGAATAATACCCTTCCACATGAGACCTTCAACATAACCCAGTCACCCACTGGAACTCAATCGTTCTGCGTCATTTGTCGGCGTACGACTTCTGTCTATCTTTGGCTGCCTTCATAAAGGCTTTGATCCTCTCAAGCTTCTCAGTCGTAGCCTCGATCATCTTGACGCTCCCCAACTCCTTCTGACCAATATCACCCCAACAAACGGGTGTTCTGCATCTCCTACCGTATAGCATCTCATATGGTGGCATGCCAATGCTGACATGATAGCTGTTGTTGTATGAGAATTCAGCTAACGGTAAGTGGTCATTCCAACTTCCCCCAAAATCAATCACACATACTCAAAGCATGTCTTCCAAAGTCTGAATGGTCATTTCTTACTGACCATCAGTTTGGGGATGATAAGCCATGCTAATATGTAACCTCGTCCCCATGGCGTCGTGGAATTTCTTCCAGAATTTGGATGTAAACCGGGTGTCACGATCAGATACAATAGACACCGGCACACCATGACGAGTTACAATTTCCTTGATGAATAGATCTGCCAACCTCTCAGACGAATATGTCTCGCAGATCGATAGGAAGTGAGCACTCTTCATCAAACGATCAACAATCACCCATATGGCATCGTACCCTTTCGGAGTGCGCGGCAGCTTTGTAATGAAATCCATGGTGATGTGCTCCCACTTCCATTCTGGTATATCCAAAGGATGGATCTTCCCATACGGCTTCTGATGCTCGCCTTCACTTGAAGACAAGTAAGGCACTTACTCACGTACTCCACCACGTCGCGTTTCATACCCGACCACCAATAATCTTTCTTCATGTCTTGATACATCTTTGTGGCACCTGGATGAATGGAGTATCGAGTCTTGTGAGCTTCATCTAAAATCTTCACCCGTAGATCCCTAAAACAAGGAATCCGCGTTCTCCTGAATCGAGTTCTAACACCAAGCGTGTTTTCACCTAATTCTACGACCAGACCTCTCATTCTCTCAGAGTTAAGATGATCCTCTTTCAGTGCCTCATCTTAAAACTCTTTGACTTGCTTCATCACGTCATAGGTCATGATCAGCTGATATGCTTTCACCCGAATCGGCTCGGGCCTCTCTTTCGCACTAAGGGCCTCAGCCACCACGTGGCCTTGCTCGGATGGTAATGGATCTCACAATCATAGTCCTTTATAAGCTCTAGCCATCGTCTCTGTCTCATGTTTAGATCTTTCTGCTTAAAGAAGTACTTCAAGCTCTTGTGGTCAGTGAAAATGGTGCACTTCGTCCCATAAAGATAGTGCCTCCAAATATTTAGTGCAAAGACCACAGCTGCTAGCTCCAAGTCGTGAGTAGGGTAGTTGACCTCATGAACCTTCAATTGTCAGGATGCATAAGCTATAACCTTTCCTTTCTGCATTAACACACACCCCAACCCCGAACAGGAAGCATCAGAATAAACCACCAAGTCTTTGCTTCCATCGGGTAGTGACAGAATAGGAGCTTGAGTCAACCTCGCCTTCAATTCTTCAAACACCTCCTCTTGAGCTTGACCCCATACAAACTTCACATCCTTCCAGGTCAACTTAGTTAGTGGAGAAGCAATCTTAGAGAAGTCTTGGATAAACCTTCTATAGTAGCCCGCCAAACCCAAGAAGCTACAAATCTTAGATGGTGTCTTAGGAGACTTCCATTGCATCATTGCCTTCACCTTATCCGGGTCCACCATAATCCCGTCAAGATTCACCACATGACCAAAGAACTGAACTTCACGCAACCAGAACGCGCACTTGGAGAATTTAGCATACAACTTCTCCCTCCTCAACGTCTCCAGAACCTCCCAATGTGACCGGCATGCTCAAATTCACTCTTCGAATAAATCAATATATCATCAATAAACATGATCACTGATTTATCCAACATCGGCCGACACACACAGTTCATCAGATCCATAAAAGTAGCTGGCGCATTGGTCAAATGAAAAGACATGACAAGGAACTCGTAGTGACCATAGCGCGTGCAAAAGGTTGTTTTAGGAACATCCTGCTCCTTCACCTTCAACTGATGGTAACCAGATCGAAGATCTGTCCTTGAAAACCAACTGGCACCTTGAAGCTAATCGAACAAATCATCTATTCTTGGTAAGGGGTATCGGTTCTTCACCGTCAACTTGTTCAGCTCACGATAGTCAATACACATCCTCATACTATCGTCTTTCTTCTTCACAAACAAGACCGGAGCACCCCAAGGAGAGATACTCAGTCTGATGAACCCCTTATCAAGCAGCTTTTGCAACTGCTCCATCAACTCCTTCATCTCCGTCGGAGCCAACCGATACGGTGCCTTGGCAACAGGCTGGGCACCCGGTATCAGATCAATCTAAAACTCAATTTCTCTATTAGCTGGCACTCCTGGTAAGTCTTCTAGGAACACGTTCGAAAAGTCACACATAACCGGTACATCAGACAGTTGTGGTGTGGGCGTATCCACATCCTTTACATAAGCCAAGTAGGCGCTACATCCACGCCTCATACACTTTCCCGCCACCGCCATTGAGATTACCTTCGGGATCATAGTAATCCGATCCCCATAAACAGTTACCAAACTCCCGTCAGGTGCTGTCAAACGAATCATCTTCTTGCGACACACAATGTTCACCTTGGAGTCCGCCAACCAATCCATCCCAAGAACCAAATCAAAACCACCTAAGGTCATCATAAACGGTCTAACAGGAAACTTATGACCTTCTAGATCCACATCATAGTTCTCTATCATCTCAGAGATCCTGGTAGACTTACCTATGGCAGTTTTTACATCGAAGGGCGCATCAACACGTCTACTGCTAACAGGCAGCTTAGCACAGAAAGCAGTAGAAATAAAACTTTTACTGGCATCCGAATCAAATAACAAAGAAGCTAAAGTTTGTGTAAAGGTGAGTATGGCAATTTCTACATCGAAGGGTGCATCAACACGTCCACTGTAATGTAACACCCGGTTATTTTAAAAGTCAAGATAAAAAGAATAAAAGCAAGAAAGGCAATAAAGTCCTAGTGGAGGGACTAAAAGTGTTCAAAAAGGACAAAACTTTCAAGAGTTGGTGTAAAGGTGAGTATGGCCGCCCACCCTCACCTCACTTCACCATTTTTTCTCGGTTTTAGAGAGAGAGAGTAGAGAATACTCTCGGATTGAAGAAGAAAAGGAAGAAGAAAAGTGAATTCAAGGTAAGAATTCAAAGTTTTTATGTTTTTATGTCGGGTTTTATCCCGGTTATGTGTTTATTGCTTATGGGTTGTGTTTGTGCTCGGGTGTGTGTGTTTTTGGTGTTGCTTTTAGGTGTTTGAACTCTTTGCAAGCGGGTTAAAAGGAAGAACACCCAAGTTGCACCAGGTGAGTTCTAGACCCCGGTTTTTACATGCTTTAAACTATTCTTTTGGGGATGAAAACGTATTAAAAATCATTTTACAAAGTGTATGTGTGAATACCCGTATGTATTGTGTATGTTGGATGTTGGTTCTTGAATGTTTATGGGTTATTCATGTTCAGAATAGCTACATTATGCATAGAAAAGATGGGTTTGATGATTAGGATTGAAAGCATCCTAGAAACATGTTTCACAGAAGCTCATGCGCCTAGATAAGTGTTCATACGCCTGGAATTGCCTTAGAAAGAATTAAGTGTAAGCCATGCACCTAAACAGTAGCTTATGCGCCCAAAATTTGCCTTAGAAAAGTCTAAGTATAGCCCATGCACCTGAATAGTGATCCATGCGCCTGGAAATGTTAGTCGGATAACTAAGTGTAGGGCCCTGCGCCCCAATAGTGCTCATGCGCCCAAGTGGCCCATGCGCCCAAGTGGCTCATGCGCCTGAATAGTACCCATGCGCCTAGAAACTGGGCTGGATTTGACTAAGTGTTTCCCCATGCGCCTGCATAGTGCTCATGCGCTTGAAAGTGGCCCATGCGCCTAAGTGTTCCCCATGCGCCAGAATAGTGTCCATGCGCTTGAATAGTGCCCATGCGCCTAGGACTTAGAATATTTTTCTGATTTTTGGGGAAAATGTATAAAGTAGGCTTTGACTTGGGAGATTCCCGGGGGACTATATAAGTTGACTTTTGGGATCATAGATGGTATGAGGGGCATGTTATGCATTGTGATTGATGCTTATGATGATGATGATGATATTGCATGAATATGCATGATGTATGTTATGTATGTATGATGCCCTATGTGATGATGTATGAATGATGTGATATGTTCCTTATGATGATGTATGATTATCTTTCCATGGCTTTACGTGTTATGTTAATGAATGAACCGAAAGTATTATGTACGTAAAGTGAAAGATAATGAAGAGGAACACGATGAATGAATGCATGCATTAACGAATGAATGAACGTAAAAAGTCTTGCAAGCAAATGTATGGAGGTCCACATCAATGAAGGGTGTTAGCTCAACTATGTGCGGGTTAGCTACCCCAGAAGGATGCACACTGGGGTCCAATCCTTGTGATTGACCATATGTATGGGATCCTTGCCGCTTGCCCCAGGTACTGGAGTCAGCTTCGTGCATAATGTTCGGGGTCTATGAAAGACCTCAGGCCAGTAACCAGCTTCGTGCATAATGTTCGGGGTATAGCATATGGCATTGATCCGGAATGAAAGAAGAAAGATAAATGGTGAATGTACTTACCCTAAGTACTGGAGTCAGCTTCGTGCACAATGTTCGGGGTCTATGAAAGACCTCAGGCCCAGTTACCCGCTTCGTGCACAATGTTCGGGGTAATGTACATGTCACAAGATGTAATGAATGAATGAAGGTTAACGAACGAAATAGAAGATAATAATGATATTATCATTATGTATGTATGATGTATGATCACGAACGACTAAAATGTATAGTATGGACTCTGAAAGGAAATAATTAACGATTTTATGTATGTTTTACTATAAAACTAGAACTCACTCAGCAACGCTGACTTTTATACGTTTTCAGTTGGCAGGTAAACGTTGCTGAGGATGGCACGAGGCGGCTACTCAGCTCTTTTGGATGGCATCCATTTATTTAAAGCTTTTGTGATGTAATACAATAATGTAATTTTGTAACCAACAAATGATGCATTATTTTGCAAAAGTTTTTAGGATGAAATGAAATGCCATTTGTTTTATGTTTCCGCTGCAATGTTTTAATGATTAAATGCAAAGTATATGTTTTATGTGCGATGATTTACCAGCTGCGAGCACCCCGGGAACAGGGCCTTACATGTAAGATCATTAATTAGAATTTTGATAAACTTTTGTATTTTAGACGGTTCAAGATGATTAGGAAGGTTTTGTCACGAGTACAACATCAAGTTTTAGATCAATACAAGACTTGGCTTGACAACATGAGAAATACGTTCAAGACACTTTTGGATAGGATATGGAGTTGATAGGAGCTTCTCAAAGCAAATAACTTCGACATGGTTCTTAAAGTTGATACGAGAATCGTATTTTTAAAGATTAATGGTTTAGTTCTGTTTAAGAGTATCATTGAAATGAGTTTTCAAAATAGTGTGGTTTTTAAGGGAAAGACATTCAGAAAGATTATTAAAAGTCGTTATGAGAATTGGGTGATGAGTTTTAAGATCCAAATAAGACAAGATCAATAATAAGACGATTAAAAAACAACAAGATGTGTCAAGTGTAATGTTTGGTTTACAAACCAAGGCAAATTATTTACGTTGACTCATCGAAGTATTAGGTCAACCATAACCTTAATGACGACATGCGTACCTATAAGCGGACCCTCACCCCAAGGGTTCCTAGGTAAGGTAAACGGATCAATCGGTTGATTTGGATTTATATGAATACCTCGCCTAGACAGAACACCTCGAGATACATGCATCACGCTCTTCCAGCATTTCATCTTTCAAGTTGTAGGACACAAACTTTGACGAGACTTGAAAACCACGAATAACGATTCAAAGATCATTTTGAAAACCATTTGATTTAGACACATAATGCCTTAGAATATGATTTAAGATTTGTGTGTGCATTGATAAGATTCAAAGTATAAGAAGGATCACATAAGGCATATAATCACATAATCAAGTATAAGCATATAAGAACATAAGATCATATCTAAGCATATAAAATACATGAGAGGACTCATGTGTAAGGGTATTTAGTTATAGTCTAGGTCGTTCCATTTTTAATAACCTAATTCCCTATAACCATGGCTCTGATACCAATCTGTCACACCCTAACCGACAGTGGAATGTAAGGCTCCGTTCCTGGGATGCCTACAGTTGGTCATTCAGCGCACATAAAATATATAATTTCATATAACTTCCATAAAACATTGCAGCGGAAATGACAAAATAGACATCTCATTTCATTATAAGAGCTTTTGCAAAATAATACATCGTAATTTGATTACAAAACCCAAGTTGCATTACATCACAAAAGCATTATAAACATGGATGCCATCTTAAAAGAGCTGAGTAGCCGCCTCGAGCCATCCTCAGCAACTATTACTTGCCAACTGGAAACGCATCAAAGTCAGCGTTGCTGAGTGAGTTCTAGTTTTATAAAATAAAATATACTTTACTTTCATTAAAACCTTTTCTTTACTTTCATGCGATCATACATCATACGTATACACGGATAATATCATTATTATCTTCATCATCCATACGTTAACTTTCATTCTTTCATACATTCTTGCTTTCATTCGTTCATTCATTACTTCCAGTGACATGTACATTACCCCGAACATTGTGCACGAAGCGGGTAACTCGGCCTGAGGTCTTTCATAGACCTCGAACATTGGGCACGGAGCTGACTCCAGTACCTAGGGCAAGTACATTCACCATTTATCTTTTCTCTTTCATTCTGGATCAATGCCATATGCTATACCCCGAACATTATGCACGAAGTGGGTAACTAAGCCTGAGGTCTTTCATAGACCACGAACATTATGCATGAAGCTGACTCTAGCACCTAGGGCAAGCGGCAATGATCCCATTCATATGGTCAATCACAAAGATTGGACCCCAGTGCATCCTTCAGGGTAGCTAACCCGCACACCGTTGAGCTAACACCTTCATCGGGTGTGCACCTCTATACATTTGCTTGCAAGCCTTCTTACATTCATTCGTTCATTAATGCATGCATTCATTCATCATGTTCCACTTTCATTATCTTTCTCTTTACGTTACATAATACTTTCGGTTCATTCATTAACATAACATGTAAAGCCACGGAAGATAAAAATGCACATGATAAGGAACATCAACATACACATTCATCACATCATACAGGGCAGCATCATACATACATAACATGCATAATCATGCAACATCATCATCATCATGCCCAACATGCTCTCTAAGGCCTCAATCGTCATCTTATATGCTCTTATGGGAACCTTTACATCAAAACTTACATCTGCACTTTTCCCCGAAAGGCAGAAGTTAAACTACACTTCTCCTCGGGTGCAACAGCCCTATTCAGGTGTATGGACACCCTTTAGTCGCATGGCCTCCATGCGACTGAGCATCATGCGAATGAACCAATACGGATGAACACTCATGCGAATGAACACCCAATCGTGTGAATGGACTAATGCAGATGGACCTCATACGAATGGGACTAATGCGGATGAGCACTTATGCGACTGGACCTTCAATTGCATGACCTCCATGCGACTGGCCTTTCAATCGTGCGAATGGACCTCAATCGTGCGAATTGTTGATACATATGTACCTAGATTTGGATCTTAATATAATATGTCTTGAATGTCTTACGCTTATGTAATGCTTGGGTACTTAATGAAATGAGAATGTTTGGTTGTGATTTATAATGTTTAATATTTCATTAATGAGTTGTGTAACACATATTGACTAGATTATATAGGTTTATGATTGTTTATGCATAATTTTATAATAATGAATACATTCAAACTTGGTTAAGTGAAGTTCTCATGCGTCCGACTGGACCTTGCGCCCCAACAGTGGTCATGCGTCCGAATGGCCATGCGACTGAGTGTCCATGCGCCTAAATAGTCCATACGCCTAAACAACTTCATGCGACTGACTCAGTCGCACGACTGAACACTCAGTCGTGCAAATGGATCAACCGCATGGCTCAATCGCACGAATGAACCATGCAAATGGTTCAGTCGCACGAATGAGTAACCCTAACCTATAAATACCACCTAATTCGTGGAAAAACGTAAGCATTGTACACACTTTGACTCCAGACGTACCCTAGCCGTCTAGAAACCTCTAAGATATACTCCAAGTTCATAGATCGCATTAGATCGATTCTTAACGTTAGATTCAATCACAAAATTGTTTCTACGTGCGTTCTCACTGATTGGATCACCAATCAAATAGGATTCCACACTATTTGGTTCGGTATACACGTTAATCAGTTAGTACATCGTCCAATACACGATCCTAACAAGTGGTATCAGAGCCTTGGCTCTTGATTACGTGTTGATTCAATCGTTTTTGATACAAAAATTGTGTTTTTTCACTAAAAACGCAATCTTTTTGTGTCAAACGGAGTCTTAGACGTTTCCTGACCATAAAGTTTAGTTTTTCCGGCATATGGCAATTAGGGTTTGTGAAAATTCGAGTTTTTGCGGCCAAAACACGTTTAACCTACGAATTTTCAAACTTCAGTAGGTTCAGTCGCACGATTGGCTCAATCGCACGACTGAGGTCATTCGCATTCCCCAAACGCACGATTGGACTGATTCGTACCCTCATTCGTACAACTAAGAACCCTATTCGGACTGTTCAACCGCATTAGTTCATTCGGCCGACTGACTCATCCGCATTAGTTCAGTCGCACGATTGAACTATTCGCCTAGTTAAATCGCCTGAATAAGCCCAATCGCATACCTTCATACGCACACATAAACAGTTTGTTTAATAGTAAAGTTAAGTGAAATGAAGGACCAGTTTTCAGCATACACAGCAAGTAGAGACACTCGTATTCAAAATCTACTGCTATTGGAGAACGAAGTGGGAATTCATAATAAACCCTCGAAGCTTATCACGTTAGACGACTACCCACAATGGAAGCAACGTTTTGAAATCTACTTAAATGGAGTATATACAAATTTGTGGGAGACAATAGAGTCGGTGTACAGCATGCCAGTAGGAGCTGACGGTGTCAAACTTACGTTACGTGGCATGTCTGATGCACAAAAGGTAAAATACAACGCTGAGAAAAAAGTCTACGCTTTGCTTACCCAGTCTATTTCGAAGGACATCTTCCATCAGTACTTGAAATATACTCAAGCAAAGAAACTATGGGATGCGTTGGAGAAGAGGTATGACGGAAATGCCTCACTCAAGGCCATTAAGGCCAAATCTTTGAAGAAGGCGTTTGACAACTTCTCTTCAATGGGAAAGGAAGGCATGGACGATATGATCGACAGATTCTACCACTTGATGAGTGAGATGCACACTCATGGAGTAACTTTGTCTATGGAGGATAAGGTATCCAACTTTGCTGATGGACTACCGGAGAAATGGGCTTCCTTCGTTTCAAATCTCAGCCAGAATGGGATGCTCTCGAAGTTAGATATAAATGATTTCATTTTGAAACTGAGAGAGGAGGAACTAAGGATGAAGTATAAAGCCCAAAAGGCCAACTATGATCAGAATCCAACGCTTTACAACGCGAATCCTCAGGCAAAGACATTTGGAGCACCACTGCAGACTGCCTTCGTCTCAAGCTCAGCAAATCCAACACAAATATCTACTTCAGGATCCGAAACGTCAGGGTCGTCTGGTACCCAGTATATTATACCTGAAGCCAATGCAGCAAAATTAAAGACCGGTAACTTCGGTAACATGAATGTTGAGGTGGCCAGAGAACACATGGACCTCTTAGCTGCTGTAGTCCAGTTTTATGATGGACTAATTGCTGGAAAGATAGGAAATTGCCACCTGGCAGATGAGGATTATGAATAGGTGGATGAGATGGAGTTGGAACGAATGGATATTATGTGGGCCTTGGAAAGTGTTGTCCGACGAGCTAAGAAGTTTTTCAAAAAGATCGGACAGAACTTGGTTGCAACCAAGGACACAACCTTTGGCTTCAATAAATCAAAGGTAACATGTTTCAACTGTGGTAAGAAGGGACACTTCAAACGGGAGTGTGTGAAGCCAAATAAGACTGGTAATGGCAATCCTTTCTCGTCCTTTAATCGTAAGGACAAAGCCACATCTAGTAGTTCTACTTCATCAAGCAAGGATCCTAAAGCCTTGACTACGAATGAGGATGAAGGATAGGACTGGAGCTTTCGGTTTGTCTCACCGGGAGAGACCAACATAGCTAGTGTGGATGACATAGATGACGATTCTGCCAGTGAGGGAGATATAGCAGTAGAGCTCGCGATGCCAAATTCTAAAGACACTGCACCTGTGGTCAACCACCTGCCTGAAAAACAATCTACATCAACGTCAGAATCACCAGAACCAGAGACAACAGATTCTACACACATGGCTGATTCCTCTTCAACATCTCAGGTAAGTACCACTAACCAGTTGTTTAATAATCATGCTTGTACTGATTGTAATAAATTTAGAGAAAGCATAGATTTAAAATTTGCTAGGTTATTAGATCATAGATAGTTACAAGGAAAAGATAGACCTATTGAACAAACAGCTTAGGGAAACAGAAGTAGTTGCCTTTAACCAAGCTAATGACATTAGGTACTATCTTAACTCCCTAGAGGACACTAAGAAGCAGAAAGCAGTTTTAGAAGTAGAAGTCAACTCCTTAAAACAAAAACTGCATAGTTGGACAAGCTCATCACATATTGTCCAACACTTAGTGAGAGAGAGAAACAATAGGGAGGAATTGGGATACAAAGTGGTTCCGCCACCACCTGAGACCTTGATGAACACCAAAAGTAAACCAATTAATAATTACCCCATCAAGGATCATGTGATGACCACTCCTCTTGTTAGTGACCCAGATTCCACAAGTAAAACAATTGACTCTGGCACTAAACAAGAGAAGTCCACTTCAAAGGCAAACGGAAAGATGCCTTGTGTTAACCTGGAAAAAGAGTTTGAAAAGGTTAATTTAAAGTCAGGTTCAAACAAAGTCAAATTAGAACCCAAAAAGTCTATTAAACCTAATCAATCACACATATCATGTCAAAGTCCAGGTAAACCAGAAATAAAAGATGTAAAACCAGGTAAATCAATTAAGTTTGTAAAACCTGACTATACATCTAACAAAGAAGTGTCTCTATCTAAACAAAATAAGGTCATCCATGTGACACCTACATCTCCACAAAAACATTTAAACTGTAAAGTTGAAAGCAGATCCTGCTACAATTGTGGAGAGTACGGTCACATTGCGTCTATTGCCCTTATTATCAGACACTGAGGAGGAAAGTTGAACTTCCTACATCTAAAACTAGATCTTTTAAGAGGAACTCAATGACGCCTCCTAAAAGGGATAGTGAATCCAAAGTTCAACCCATCAGCCAGTCGTCTGTTTATCACAAACAGGCCTTACACAAAGCTGGTCTATGAAAAGAAAATCTGCCTCAGCGTCTGAAAATGAGAACAAACAGACATCTGAGCTTCCCTCAACCTCAAATGGTCAATGGGTTGATTTTATGTTATGTGATGCCTCGGCGAAACCCAAGCCAGTGAAGGCTTGGGTTCCTAACATGAACTATAGTTTTCATTGAATGTGTAGGGTGTTCGCTATAGTGTTGAGACTAATACGTGGATTGTAGATAGCGAAGCATCCAGGCACATAACGGGAAATAGAGCTCTCTTATCAAACGTCAGACAAATCAAAGGAGGGCATGTTTCATTTGCTGGAAACAAAGGTGGGTATATCACAGCCCAACAGAAGTAGGAAATCAGAAAGTTAAGTTTGACAAGGTAAACTATGTCCAACAATTACAAAATAACTTACTTTCTGTTTCTCAAATATGTGATAAAGGCTTCAAAGTAGTCTTTGACAACAAGAAGTGCTGCGTTCTGAAGAAGGACTACGTGATACTAGAGGACCAAGTTCTAATGTCAGCTTCAAAATATAATGATCTTTATGTTTTGGATCTTTCAAAGGCTTCCATAACGGATCGTGAAGTTCAGTGTTTTTTGTCCAAAGCTACTGAAAAGGATTCCATCTCCTAGCATAGGAGAATGGGATATATAAATCCAATGAAGATGAATCACTTAATCCAGAATGATCTAGTGAGGGGAGTGAATGTCAAAAACTTCCAACTCCCGGATTTATGTGTTGCGTGCAAGAAGGGCAAACAGACAAAGAAGTCTCATAAGGAAAAGAAAGTTCATTCCATAGAACTACATCTTAAGCTTCTTCACATGGATCTGTTTGGTCCAGTCAGTACAAGAAGCATCGCAGCGACTTGTACTGATATGTAGTTACTGATGACAACTCAAGATTCTCTTGGGCAATGTTTCTGATATCCAAATCAGAAACATTTACATCCTTCAAGGAATAGTAACTACACTAGAATCCCTATACAAGCTGAAAGTAAGACAAGTGCGCTCAGACAACGGAATGAGTTCAAAAATCAGTGGATGGAGGCCTACTGCAAGGAAAAGGGAATTGTGCATCAATTTACTTCTGCCTACACTCCTCAGATGAACAGTGTTGCTGAACGGAAGAATCGCAGCTTGATAGAGACCGCACGGACTATGCTAGCAGACTCGAAACTGCCTATTCAATTCTGGAATAAGGCAGTTGCAAATGCATGTTATACGCTCAATCGAGTTCTGATAGTTAAACGCCATGGAAAATGTGCTACGAGTTACTACAACGATGTAAACCTAACTTAGAGTATCTCGAGCCATTTGCTGCTCCGTGCACCTTGCTGAAGAAGACTCAGGAGGGAAATATTGCGAGAAGGTTGATGAAGGGATTTTTCTAGGATACAGTATACCAAACAAGAGAGTTTATAATAACTCAACGGGTCAAGTAGAGGTGTGGTGTAATGTTGATGTTCAGTGATACACCACACCACCTGTTGGAAAAGGGCCTGCTTATTTCTTTGACTATGATGGATTCTTCAAGTCCTTCAACATACCTCTCTCCACTTCCGAAGATGATTTAGAAAACAAGATGATGTACGATGTCTTGAACACACCATCTCAAGATTCAACATCATCCGGTTCACAAAGTCAATCATCTACCAACTCAGGGGGAGCACTTGATGTGAGTGACTCTTTCTCTGATGAAGAAAATGATCAGAACAACCAGGGTGAACAGGTTCCGACTATCACAAGTCCACAAGCATCTGACAGTGATGCATCTGAGCCTTCTGAACCTCAGACTCCTATTGCCTTAGATCCAGAACCAAATGTTCACAATCATGATTCTGAGGTGGTTGTTCCAACAACTCCCAGCTCACGTCTAAACATCTATCATCCGTTGGATAATGCCATAGGAGATGTGAGATCAAGAGTTAGACCAGAAATCAGTTCTACTCAGCTGATTATGCCTCTGTGATGGAAAAGGGATACCTTCATGACGGTGCTTATCATTGCTTTGTGTCTCAGTTTGAGCCAAAGTATGTTAGTGAAGCCCTGAATGATGAGGCATGGGTGAGTGCCATGCAAGAAGAACTTCTTCAGTTCAAGAAGTTGGGTGTATGGACTCTAGTGGATAGACCTAAAGATGCTAAGGTTATTGGCACCAAATGGGTCTTGAAATGCAAGAAAGATGATCAAGGAGTGATCATCAGAAACAAGGCTCGGCTTGTTGTTCAGGGATTTTGACAAGTTGAGGGTATTGACTACAATGAAGTGTTTGCACCCATGGCAAGAATGGAAGCAATCCGCATCTTCCTTGCCTATGCATCGTATATGAAGATCAAAGTATATCAACTAGATGTGAAGAGTGCGTTCCTTCATGGTGAGATCTGAGAGACAGTGTATGTCAGTCAACCCGAGTTTGAGGATCCATATCATCGTGACAGAGTTTACAAACTCGACAAGGCACTATACGGGCTTCATCAAGCTCCGAGGGCCTGGTATGAGAAACTCTCGACGCATCTTGTGAAACATGATTTTCGCAGGGGAGTCATTGACTGTACATTGTTTATCAAAGAAAAAGATGGGGATTTACTGCTGGTAATCTATGTCGATGACATAATCTTCGGTTCCAAGAACGAAGTATTATGTAAAGAGTTTGAGGCAGTAATGAAGGCGGACTTTGAGATGAGTGCAATAGGAGAGATGAAGTTCTTTCTCAGGTTACAGGTGGACCAGACACCAAATGGGATTTTCCTACATCAGACCAAGTATGTAGGTGATATTCTTAGTCGGTTTGACATGGAGAATGCTTCAACAGCTAGAACTCCACTTGCTACAAACCATGATGTAGCACCTGACGAGAATGGTGATTTGGTAGATGCCACTATGTACCGAGGGATGATTGGATCTCTCATGTATCTCACTGTCTCACGACCTGATATCATGTATGCTACATGTGTATGTTCACGATATCAAGCAAAGCCTAAGGTGAACCATCTTATTGGGGTCAAAAGGATTTTTTGTTATCTGAAGGGTACACCCACACTTGGGTTGTGGTATCCTCATGATGATGACTTTGAGCTTACTGTGTATAGCGACTCGGATTATGGAGTCTGCAAGATGAACTACAAGCCTACATCAGCAGGGTGTCAGTTCTTTGGGAGAAGATTAGTAACCTGCCAGTGTAAGAAGCAGACCTCGGTTGCATTGTCAACCTATGAAGCCGAATACGTTGCTGCTGCAAGTTGCTATTCACAAATCATATGGATTCAACAGCAAATGCAGGATTACAGTTTGAAGTTCTCTTCTACTCCTATCTTTGTTGATAACTCAGCGGCAATTGCAGTCACTAAAAACCCGGTCCAACATCCAAAGACCAAACACATCGGGATTAAATATCACTTTATACGTGATTGCTTTGAAAAGAACTTAATCGATATGGCAAAAATAAACACAGATTTTCAACGCGCTGACCTCTATACAAAGGCTTTTGACAAACCACGTTTTCTATATCTGTTAGAGGTCAACGACGTTAAAAAGAAAAGTGAGGTCATTCCTGAAGATGACCATATGTAGTCCAATGTGTCGTGTAAATTTTCTTTTATTTTCAATTTTTTTAAATTATTTGCTTAACTTTAAGTTGGTTAATTAAAATTAGTCTTATTGTTTTTGCCTATTAAAATCCTAAAATGCTAATCCATTACGGTTTTAAAATTTTAGGGGGGAGAATAGGTTTAGACAGTAAAAAAAACAAAACAAAACAAAAAAACAAAAAAACGAGGGAGAAGGAGAGGTAGCTGATAAAAATAAGATCGTATGTGTTATACCGATTCAATCTTTGGAATATGATAGTACACAGGGGCAAACCATTTGGACTTTAAAAATATAAATTGAAAAATATGCAAAGCTCAAGTATAAGTCTGTGTAGTCTGAGCAATATAAAAGGAAATATGATAGACAAACTAGCTACTACTAAGGTAACACAAAGAAAGTAGACCTAGAGGTTGCTAGACCACATATGATATGTCGGTAGATTCAACACAATAGATGACTAGACCTTTTTGGTGATCTCAAGATTAAACTAAAATGTTTTACTAGCTATAGGTAACACCTTATCTCTGGTTAACACAATAAAAAAGATTCCAATAAGGGGTGACGAGCAAGATAAACGCCACGAATGTTTGCGTAAGACCAAAGCATGAGTAGAAGCATATAAAAAAATGCAAATACAAGCAAATTGATAACATATGTTGTTGGTGAGATCTGTGCAAAATGAATGAAATTGCTCAAACAAGAAGATAGGTTATGTGCCTCTCTGTTGTGTGGTGGCACTGACATAAGGATAAGCATAACCTATATATTCCAGAATCATTGTTGTTTGCCGCCTCTCTGCTGTGCGGTGGCACTGACCTGAGGCTTGGTTTCTCTTTGAAAGTTCTATGAATAGTTTCTTCTTGAATACTACCCTGAGACCGCTCAAAAATCTCCTGATGAACGTTGATTACCATATAAGTGTGGGATCCACAATGCTTGTTGAAATAAACAAACTTAAACCATCACCAATCTGTGTTGAAAGTTTGTGTATGGATTTAAGAGGACAAGTATACTGACAATCATTGTGGCTACAATCTTGAAATTTCAAATTAGTGTGGGGACCTAATAGTACTAGTATGATTTCCTAAATTTGCTAATGACTCTAATGAAAAACAAGAATAGAGCATCAAAGGTTTTAGATAACTTGTCCCGAACGATTTGAATATCATGTATGATTCCAAATTGAATTGGTCCATGTATGTTTTAAATGAATTGAAGCTGACTTTTCAGATAAATACTTTCTTAGATTTACATCTTAGGATTTAACCCTTAAAAAACACAAAAACATGTCTTAGTTTTAAGTTTCAGTTTTATTTCTTTTATAAAGTTTGTCAAGTTCAGTTTTGTTCAATATCGGACTATGTCATGGAAGTTGATAGGGAACCTTATCATCTAAACGGTCACGTCTGAGGTGACCACACGTGCTTTCAAATAAAAAATGGGTCACGTCTGAGGTGACAAAGTATTTTAAAAGGACCACGTCTGAGGTGGTCAAAAGTTTTTCAAGTTAAAAGAATCATGTCTGAGATGATCAAATGCTCATAATGTTTAATCAAAAGATAAAAGTGTGGGATGGTCAAAAAGTCAAAATCATGAGTATGATCCATTCGCACGACTGGACCATGAGTATGGACTAGTCGTACGGTTGGAGGATACGAATGTGCCCAATCGCACGACTAACCCACGCGTTTGGGACATATATGCTATTGGACCATCAGGATGTGCAAATCGCATGGATTAAGATGACCGACAATGACCCAGTCGCACGACTGACTACTAGTCGCACGACTGAAGGTGACCGAATGTGCTAGTCGCACGACTGATCTTCAGTCGCACGAAATAACTATGCGACTGGACTCAATTGCATGACTGAAGGAAACCCTAGTATAAATAGAGGGGGATTCGGTCGCAGTCATTCATCACTCCCAAAATCGCCCTAATTCGCACGAACAATCGTTACTCTGCCAAATTTTCATTTGATCATTCTATACCATTGATTGTTGTTTACTGACGATTTCCACTTATTATACAGGTATAATGTGGTGCAATCCACCCAAATTTCAATCAATTTGATTCCAAAATCAAGATATTCGGCCCTAACCAAGAACCGATACTTGTTTGGACAAATAACCTAACAAAACTAAGTAAAGTATTCAAATCAAAGTTATTAGGTGCTAAATAGAGTGATTGCGAGTCTGATGAACCAAAACACGATGGCTAATCTTAAGAATTGGAATAAACTTGAATTTGAATTGAACAGTTAGTCTGTCATGCGAATGGACAGTTTGATGAACTTCAATCGCACGACTGAGTTATGCGAATGGCTAAACCGCATGATTGAACCATGTGTATGAGTTCAGTCGCACGACTGGTGTAAAAGCATGAGTTTGCATACGTATGAGCCTATTCACATGTTCAGTCTTACGTATGAGGTCATTCGCACGACTAGAACTCAGTCGCACTGCTCATTCGCACGACTAGATCTCAGTCGCACAGTCTCATTCGCACGACAGAACAGAAAAAATTTCAAGTCCAAATGATTCAAGTTGTTACTCATCGACGGTTACTAACGTTTATATTCATTGTGTAACAGATGGCTAGTCGTTGGATTATGAGCACTAAGCACAACATTTGTGCTTATCTGGATCTGACATCCAGAAATGCTTTAGACTCTTCTGGCATTATCACTTTTCTGCAGAGATCGAGGATCTTCCATGCCATCTCGACTCCTTGTACACCATATCGCTCGATTTAGCAGGCCTTCTGGGAAGGTGCAGTTGTTGATAGATCCTCAGAGCCCCATCGCATCAGGAGTTTGATATTTGGAGAGGCTATAGAGATCACCGAGGATGATCTTCGGACGGTGCTACAGTTCGAGGATGATGCTGACTGTCCCACTCGATTACACCCCCTTACTGTTCGAGGATGTTTCATGCGAGCTAAGTACTCTGGGGACATCAACGCAGGGGTGCTCAACAAGAGCAACCTATGCCCCCAGTTCAAGTACCTCGCACATGTGCTGCTGAAGTGTATTGCTTCTCGGAAGGGAAGGTTTAACGAGCTCTCAGATCAGATGCAGAATGCTTATGTAGCGTTGGTGCTGAACCACCCGTTCAGCTTTTCCAGGATGATCTTCACCTGCTTGGTGGAGAACATTAAGGGGAAAGGGAAGGAGGGCTTCTGCATGTACCCTCGATTCCTGCAAATGATCATTGACCAGAAGCTCCCTTCATTGCCAAAGGAGAAGGAGGATGTCATGGTACTTGAGGTGATGGACGACACCACACTGGGTCGTATGAAGGTTTACAGGGGGAAGCAGGTGAAACCCCTGTGAGGCGACTGTTTGGGCATTTGGCCTGTGAAGACTACATGGCGCCAGGCAGGTGTAAATGGCGTCACGTAGACAGTGACTCTGATGTCGAGCAGTTACAGCTCCCGGAGGATGACTCCGACGACGACAGCGGTGATGGTGGAGATGCAGGGTCCACTCAACCAAGGGCCCCTACTGCCGATATAGCATCTCCGGCATCTACCCATGATGGAGCGGAGGCTGAAGGATTCCATCAGGACTTCATACCTGATGAGGAGGAGGATACAGATGAGGAGTCCCTCACTCGGACTGTTGGTAGCAAGGTGGTTGCCACAGAGCAAGGGCTCCGGGCGGTTGGTGAACGCCCCGGCAGATCGGGAGAGACTGACACAGATCCTACCTTTGCTCCGATCAGCCAAGCCGTGTTCTAAGGGGAGCATCCACCTCGAAAGGATTGAGGAAGAAAAGGATGGCTCAGCCCCATGGCCTGAAGAAGAAGAAGAGAAGACTGACCTTCATAACCACCACCACTACTACCACCACTCCACCTACCACCTCCACTACCACCACTACCACCACTCTACCTACCACCACCACTACAACCACTCCACCTACCACCACTACTACCACACCCACACCACCACCACCTTCATCTATATTACCCCCAATCTTCACCACTGCCACCACCACTACCACTAGCCATCTAGCTACACCATCATCCTCCTCTCCATATACATCTGGATCACCTCTACCTCCCTTTGGGGTAGAGGAACAGCTGTCAGCGCTGAACCGTATGGTGATGCGTCTGTTAGCGGCCGATAACAAGAAAACTACACATATTCGTCAGTTATTAGATTTTACTGCTGCACAATCTCAACAGATTTCTCAGCGGGCTAGATTGATTGATCAGCAGGCTCAGCAGATGTCTCAGCTCCAGGAGCAACATGCCAAGAAGATTGAGGAGCTGGAGGCTGCAAACAAGACTATCTTTCTAAAGCTCAAAGGATCCAAAGAAGAGCCATTAAAGATAAGAGAAGGAGACAGAGACGATGATAATGATGATGGTGATAAGAGTGATGATGATGATGGTGATAAGAGTGATGATGATGATGATGGTGATGATCACAAGGGTGATACTGATGCAGATGTTGATGATGATGAAGACGATTTTCTGATGCGGGTGCCACATCTGCGAGCGAACGGAGGACCAAAAGGACTCAAGATCAGGGTGCCTCCACATCCGCCCCGGTAGCAGAAGAGCAGAGGATACAGGATAATAGTAATATTTAGTTATTTACTGTATTCAAATCATATGTATTCGAATCTTGTATCTCACTATCTTAATGAATGTTTATATATTTAATTGTGGTATTTCTGTCTTGATTATTAACTAATGATTGTTGTGTTACATGTATAAATCAAGCAGATCCAAACTTTCAGAGGGATGAACATGATGTTGCTCCCCTCCAACAGATCAAGAGTCAGCTCACAATAATTCTTGATCTGCAAGGTATTGTTAGGAGGTTGGTGATGTACACTCCTAAAGAAGGAGAGATCATTCACAATCTCACTAATGAGCAAATTGCAAAAATTGTTCAAGCTTAATCCCGATGAGATTGTCAAGGACGCTCCAACTTTTGTAGAAACCAGTGACAACGAGCTGAATGAGATTGATGAGATAGAGTCGAGGACGTCACTGCAGAGCATTATCCCAAGTACGCTGACAAAGAGGGAAATGTGGTCCCTAATTTGAGTGACTCCCTAGTCGGTAATACATTTGAGATATCAGATAAGATGGAGCAAGAGTCCGAGAAGGTTGAAGAACAAGCCCAAGCCTCAAACACTGATGTTGATATCAGAAAGGCTGAATAGGCTGCTTGTTTTGAGGAGATCCGAGCCCAACGTGCTGCTCCTAAACAGAATGTCTACACCAAGCTCTACAATATGAATAAACATCACAAGGTGTCAGGCAAGATTATTGCGTGGGCCCATTTTGATGATCTTAATTCGATGTAGAAACTGCTATTCGTAAGTCCACTAGAATAACTGATGTGATAGAGGACTGTGCCATAAAACTAGAGGGCCATATGTTGCTGCTAGATTACACGTGATACCCCTAGGTGGTTTTGATGTAGTACTAGGGATGGACTGGTTAGCAACCTATGAAGAAAACATCGTGTGTCGCAAGAAGATGATTCAATTAGTTGCGTCCGATGGGAGTTTGGTTACGATTTATGGAGATCGCGTTACTACGATCCCGAAGATGATTTCGATGGCGGTGGCGGGGAAGTGCATAAGACGTGATGTAGTGCCTACTTGGCCTACGTAAAAGATGTGGATGCGTCGGTACCGCAATCATCCGAAGTACCAGTGGTGTGCGACTTTCCGGACATATTCCCGGAAGACTTACCCGGCGTGCCACTGGATCGCGAGATTGAGTTCCAAATTGATTTGATACCTGGTGCTCAACCCGTTGCCAAGGCACCGTATCGGTTAGCTCCGACAAAAATGAAAGAACTGATGGAGCAGTTGCAAGAGCTGCTCGATAAGGGGTTCATTAGATCGAGTATCTCTCTCTGGGGTGCTCCAGTCCTGTTTGTGAAGAAGAAAGACGGTAGCATGAGGATGTGCATCGACTACCGTGAGCTGAACAAGTTGACGGTGAAGAACCGATACTCCTTACCAAGAATATATGATCTATTTGACCAGCTCCAAGGTGCCAGTTGTTTTCAAGGATAGATCTTCGATAGTTACCATCAGCTGATGGTGAAGGAGTAGGATATCCCTAAGACAGCTTTTCGCACGCGCTACGGTCACTATGAATCCTTGTTATGTCATTTGGTCTGACCAATGTGCTAGCTGCTTTTATGGACTTGATGAATCGAGTGTGTCGGCCAATGTTAGATAAATCAGTGATTGTGTTTATTGATGATATCCTGATTTATTCAAAGAGCGAGGAGGAGCATGCCGATCACATTCGGGAGGTGTTAGAGAACTTAAGAAGGGAGAAGTTGTATGACAAATTCTCCAAGTGCACGTTCTGGTTACCCGAAGTTCAATTCTTAGGTCACGTGATAAATCTCGAGGGGATTATGGTAGACCCTGCTAAGGTGGAGGCTGTGATGCAATGCAAGTCTCCAAAGACGCCATCTGAGATTCATAGTTTCTTGGGGTTAGCGGGGTATTATTGAAGGTTCATTCAAGACTTTTCCAAGATCGCTTCTCCACTGACCAAGTTGACCGAAAGGATGTAAAGTTTATATGGGGTCAAGCCCAAGAACAGGCGTTCGAGGAGTTAAAGGTGAGGTTGACTCAAGCTCCTATCTTGTCATTACCCGAAGGAAGCAAGGATTTGGTGGTATATTCAGATGCTTCTTACTTGGGGTTGGGTTGTGTGTTAATGCAGAGAGGGAAGGTTATAGCTTATGCATCCCAATAGTTGAAAGTTCATGAGGTCAATTATCCCACTCATGACTTGGAGCTAGCAGCCATGGTCTTTGCATTGAAGATTTGGAGGCACTATCTATACGGGACGAAGTGCACCATTTTCACTGACCAAAAGAGCTTGAAGTACTTCTTTGAGCGGAAGGACCTGAACATGAGACAGAGACGATGGTTGGAGCTCATAAAGATTATGATTGTGAGATCCATTACCATCCGGGCAAAGCCAACGTGGTGGTTGATGCTCCTAGCCGAAAGAAGAGGCCCGAGCCAATCCGGGTGAAAGCATATCAACTGATCATGACCTCTGATGTAATGAAGCAAGTCAAAGAGTTTCAAGATGAGGCATTAAAATAAGATGATCTAAACTCTGAAAGAATGAGAGGTCTGGTTAGGGAATTGGGTGAAAACACACTTGGTGTTAAAACTCGATTTGGACGGGTGTGGATTCCTCGTTTCGGGGATCTACGTGTGAGGATTTTGGATGAAGCTCACAAGGCTCGATACTCCATTCATCCTGGTGCCACAAAGATGTATCAAGATATGAAGAAAGATTATTGGTGGCTGGGTATGAAGCGTGACGTGGTGGAGTATGTGAGTAAGTGCCTTACTTGTTTGCAAGTGAAGGCCGAACATCAGAAGCCGTATGGGAAGATCCAACCTTTGGATATACCGGAATGGAAGTGGGAGCACATCACCATGGATTTCATTACGAAGTTGCCGCGTACTCCGAAAGGGTATGATGCTATATGGGTGATTGTGGACCGTCTGACGAAGAGTGCTCACTTCCTACCGATCCACGAGACATACTCATCTGAGAGGTTGGCTGATCTGTTCATCAAGGAAATTGTAACTTGTCATGGTGTGCCGGTGTCTATTGCGTCTGATCGTGACACCCGGTTTACCTCCAAATTCTAGAAGAAATTCCACGACGCCATAGGGACGAGGTTACATATTAGCACGACTTATCATCCCCAAACTGATGGTCAGTCTGATAGGACCATTCAGACATTGGAAGACATGCTTCGGGCGTGTGTGATTGATTTTGAGGGAAGTTGGGATGATCACTTACCGTTAGCTGAATTCTCGTACAACAATATCTATCATGCCAGCATTGGCATGCCACCATACGAGATGTTATACGGTAGGAGATGTAGAACACCCGTTTGTTGGGGTGATATTCGTTAGAAGGAATTGGGGAGCGTCGAGGTCATTGAGGCTACAACTGAGAAGCTTGAAAAGATTAAAGCCTTCATGAAGGCAGCTAAAGATAGGCAGAAGTCGTATGCCGATAGACGACGCAGACCGATCGAGTTTCAGGTGGGTGACCGGGTTATGTTGAAGGTCTCACCTTGGAAGGGTATTATCCGATTCAGGAAGCAGGGCAAGTTGAGCCCAAGATATATAGGCCCTTTCCGAATCATTGCTCGAGTTGGAGAGGTAGCCTATAGATTGGAGTTACCAGATGAGTTAAGTGGAATCCACTCGACATTCCATGTATCTCATCTGAGAAAATGCTTAGCTGATGAAGACATGATTGTTCCACTGGAGGATATCAAAGTAGACGAAAGGCTCAATTATGTGGAGCAACCAGTGGCAATCATCGATCATAAAGAGAAGAGGCTGAGAAATAAAGTGGTTCCTCTTGTGCGTGTACAGTGGAAGCACAGGAAGGGATCCGAGTCTACATGGGAGACTGAGGAGGAGATGAGGCAGCATTATCCTCATCTGTTCAAGGAATAACAGGTTTCAGGGACGAAACCTATATAAGGGGGTGGACTTATAACACTCGGTTATTTTAAAAACGCTAGACATGAAGAATAAATGAAAGAAAAGCAATAAAGTCCAAGTGGAAGGACTAAAAGTATCCAAAAGGACAAATCTTTGAAAAAGTTGGTGTAAAGGTGGGCATGGCCGCCCACCCTCACTTCACATCACCATTTTCTTTTGGTTTTAGAGAGAGAGAGCAGAGGAACTCTCGGCTGTAGAAAAGAAGAAGAAGAGAAGTCGAATTCAAGGTAAGAATTCGTGCTTTTTTAAGTGTTTATGATGGGTTTTATCCCGGTTATATGCTTATGTGTTTGTGTATGTGCTCAGGTGTGTGTGTTGGTGATGTTTTTTGGCGTTTGAACTCAATTACAAGCGGGTTAGAAAGGAAGAAACACCCAAGTTGCATAAGGTGAGTTCTAGACCCTGGTTTTTACTTGTTTTAAACTATCTTTGGGGCTGAAAATGTATTAAAATGATTTTACAAAGTTTATGTATGTTTACCTGTATGTATTATGCTTGTTGGATGTTAATTCTTGAATGCTTATAGGTTGTACATGTTTAGAATAGCCATATTAAGCTTAGAACAAACGGGTTTGATGATTGGGTTTGAAAACATACTAGGAACATGTTACACAGAAGGTCCATGCGCCTAGATAAGGCTCATGCGCCTGGAAATTCCTTAGAAGGATTTAAGTGTAATCCATGCGCCTGAACAGTAGCCCATGCGCCTAAAATTGCCTTAGAAATGTTCAAGTATAACCCATGCACCTGAACAGTGGCCCATGCGCCTAGAAATATTAGTCGGACGACTAAGTATAGGGCCATGCGCCCCAATTGTGCCCATGCGCCCAAGAGGCCCATGCGCCTAAGTGTCCATGCGTCCGAATGACCCATGCGCCTAAGTGTTCATGCGCCTGAATAATGCCTATGCGCCTAAATATTCATACGCCTAAGTGATAAATGATTAAGTGTTGGCTGATGCGCCTATATAGTGATGAAACGCCCAAACAGGGCTCATGCGCCCACATAGTGCCAAAACGCCTAAGCACTTAGAAATTTTTACAGAATTTTCTGGGAGTCTGTGCTTTTAGGGTTTTGACCGAGGGTTGACTGGGGCTTATTTATGATGATGTTTCATGCATGGTTATGATTGTTTCTTATTATTATTATTGCTAATATTATTATTACTTATAGTAAGTGACTTTGCGTGGTATGTTTATTATCGTAACGTAAAGTATATCATAATAATAAAGAGAAAGAGCAATAAAGAAAAGAAGAGGAACATTAATAAAAATGTTAACAAGTCTTGCAAGCTTACAGGAGGTACACGACCATGTTGTCTTTAGCTCAACTGTGCTACGGGTTAGCTACCCTATTATGCACACAGGGCTAATCAATTGAGATTGGCAGGACCTTTGCAGCGTGTCCTGGGTGATTGGTTGGCCTTGTATACAGTACACAGAACCCTTTCGAGGGATATAGTTGACCCTTTCAAGGGAGATAGATGGCTCATCACCCGTTTTCCATTGCGCATATAGTTGGGGTATTGCTCATTGGTCCATACAAAAAGTGAAAGATAAAGATAAAAGTTTATAGAACAGACAAGGCATACAGTAAAGAGAACGAACATTATCTGTTCATATAGTTAATGCGTGCTCGCATATACAGTACAGAGTTGTATTTTACAGAAAATAGTATTTTCATATACAACATATAGAAAGTATTTTATTACTTTAAAACTAGAACTCACTCAGCAACGCTGACTTTTATACATTTTCAGTTGGCAGGTAATTATTGCTGAGGATGTCACGAGGGTGAAGCTACTCGGCAGGGAAAGACTGACATCCACTCGTATTCTATGTCGTTGTTGTTTTGTAATGCAGTAAAACAATTCTTTTGTAAACAGTAAAATGATGATGTATTGCTTAACAACAGTGTTCTAAATGAAATGAATGGTTTTTGATAAATTATTTCCGCTGCTTAAGTTTGTAAAATTATAAGGTTTAATGTTTTAGCTGCTGCGATTGACCAACTGTGAGGTCTCCGGGAACGGGGCCTTACACATCCCCCTTAAATAGGTTTCGTCCCCGAAACCTGTTATTCCTCGAACAAGCATGGGTAATGTTGTCTCATTTCTTCCTCAGTCTCCCACGTTGACTCGGATCCTTTCCTGTGCTTCCACTGTACACGCACAAGAGGAACCACTTTATTTCTCAGCCTTTTCTCTTTTCGATCGATGATTGCCACTGGTTGCTCCACGTAATTGAGTCGTTCGTCTACTTCGATATCCTTAAGTGGAACAATCATATCTTCATCTGCCAAGCACTTCCTTAAATGAGATACGTGGAATGTCGGGTGAATTCCACTTAACTCCTCTGGTAACTCCAGTCTATAGGCCACCTCTCCTACGCTAGCGATGATTTGAAAAGGGCCTACGTACCTTGGGCTCAACTTGCCCCGCTTTCTAAATCGAATGATACCCTTCCAAGGTGAGACCTTCAACATAACCCGATCACCCACCTGGAACTCAATCGGCCTGCGTCATTTATCAGCATATGACTTCTTTCTATCTTTGGCTACCTTCATGAAGGCTTTGACCTTGCTGGCATGATAGCTGTTGTTGGATGAGAATTCAGCTAACGGTAAGTGATCATCCCAACTTCCCTCAAAATCAATCACACACGCCCGAAGCATGTCTTCCAATGTCTGAATGGTCCTATCAGACTGACCATCAGTTTGGGGATGATAAGTCGTGCTAATATGTAACCTCGTCCCTATGGCGTCGTGGAATTTCTTCTAGAATTTGGAGGTAAACCGGGTATCACGATCAGACGCAATAGACACCGGCACACCATGACAAGTTACAATTTCCTTGATGAACAGATCAGCCAACCTCTCAGATGAGTATGTCTCGTGGATCGGTAGGAAGTGAGCACTCTTCGTCAGACGGTCCACAATCACCCATATAGCATCATACCCTTTCGGAGTACGCGGCAACTTCGTAATGAAATCCATGGTGATGTGCTCCCACTTCCATTCTGGTATATCCAAAGGTTGGATCTTCCCATATGGCTTTTTATGCTCGACCTTCACCCGTAGACAAGTAAGGCATTTACTCACATACTCCACTACGTCGCGCTTCATACCCAGCCACCAGTAATCCTGTTTCATATCTTGGTACATCTTCATGGCACCGGATGAATGGAGTATCGAGTCTTGTGAGCTTCATCCATTATCTTCACCCGTAGATCCCCAAAACAAGGAATCCACACACGACCGAACCGATCTAACACCGTGTGTGTTTTCATCCAATTCTGTGACCAGATCTCTCATTCTCTCATAGTTAAGATGATCTTCCTTCAATGCCTCATCTTGAAACTCTTTGACTTGCTTCATCACATCTGAGGTCATGATCAACTGATAGGCTTTCACCCGAATCGGCTCGAGCCTCTCTTTCTAACTAAGGGCATCAGCTACCACGTTGGCTTTGCCCGAATGGTAGTGGATCTCACAATCATAATCCTTTATAAGCTCCAACCATCGTCTCTGCCTCAAATTCAGGTCCTTCTGCTCAAAGAAGTACTTTAAGCTCTTGTGGTCAGTGAAAATGGTGCACTCCGTCCCGTAAAAGTAGTGCCTCCAGATCTTTAACGCAAAGATCACGACTGCCAGCTCCAAGTCATGAGTAGGATAATTGACCTCATGAACCTTCAACTGTCGGGATGCATAGGCTATAACCTTCCCTCTCTGCATTAACACGCACCCCAACCCCAAATAGGAAGCATCAGAATAAATCACCAGATCTTCACTTCCATCGGGTAATGATAGAACAGGAGCTTGAGTCAACCTCGCCTTCAGTTCATTGAACACTTTCTCTTGAGCTTGACCCCATATAAACATTACATCCTTTCGGGTCAACTTGGTTAGTGGAGATGCAATCTTGGAAAAGTCTTAGATGAATCTTCTGTAGTAGCCCGCCAAACCAAGAAGCTACGAATCTCGGATGGCGTCTTTGGTGACTTCCATTGCATAACCGCCTCCACCTTTGTCGGGTCCACCATAATCCCGTCGGGATTCACCACATGACCCAAGAACTAAACTTCGCGTAACTAGAACACACACTTGGAGAACTTGGCGTACAACTTCTCCTTTCTTAGCATCTCCAGAACTTCCCGAATGTGACCTGCATACTCCTCTTCATTCTGTGAATAAATCAGGATATCATCAATAAACACAATCACTGATTCATCCAACATAGGCCGACACACACGGTTCATCAGATCCATAAAATCAGCTGGCGTATTGGTCAAACCAAAAGACATGACAAGAAACTCGTAGTGACCATAGCGCGTGCGAAAAGCTGTTTTAGGGATATCCTGCTCCTTCACCTTCAACTGATGGTAACCAGATCGAAGATCTATCCTTGAAAACCAACTGCCACCTTGAAGCTGATCGAACAAATCATCTATTCTTGGTAAGGGGTATCGGTTCTTCACCATCAACTTGTTCAGCTCTCGGTAGTCAATACACATCCTCATACTATTGTCTTTCTTCTTCACAAACAAGACCGGAGCACCCCAAGGAGAGATACTCGGTCTGATGAACCCCTTATCCAGCAGCTCTTGCAACTGCTCCATCAACTCCTTCATCTCAGTCGGAGCCAACCGATAAGGTGCCTTGGCAACAGGTTGGGCACCCGGTATCAGATCAATCTGAAACTCAATCTCTTTGTCAGGTGGCACTCCTGATAAGTCTTCTGAGAACACGTCTGGGAAATCACACACAACTGGTACATCAGACAGTTGTGGTGTTGGCGTATCTACATCCTTTACGTAAGCCAGGTAGGCGCAACATCCACGCCTCATACATTTTCCCGCCACCGCCATCGAGATCACCTTCGGAATCGTGGTAACCCGATCTCCATAGACAGTTACCGAACTCCCGTCAGGCGCTGTCAGAAAAATCATCTTCTTGCGACACATAATGTTCGCCTCGAAGTCTGCTAACCAATCCATCCCAAGAACCAAATCAAAACCACCTAAGGTCATCACGAACGGTCTAACAGGAAACTTACGACCCTCAAGTTCCACATCACAGTTCTCTATCATCTCAGAAATCTTGGTAGACTTACCTATGGCAGTTTCTACATCGAAGGGCGCGTCAACACGTCTACTACTAACAGGCAGCTTAGCACAGAAAGCAGCAGAAATAAAACTTTTACTGGCACCAGAATCAAATAAAACCGAAGCTAAAGTTTGGTTTACTAGAAACGTACCGGACACAACATCAGGGTCCGTCCTAGCTTCCTCCTGTGTCATAGTGAATGCCCTGGCGCTTGCCCTTGGTCCTTCACTCCTCGTCTTCTTCGCCCCGGAACCCTCAGCCCTTGGCTTGTTACAATCTTTACCCATATGACCATTTTCTCCATAGTTGAAACACCTCACACCCCTGCAATCTCTAGCCATATGACCAGGCTTCCCACATTTAAAACAAACATTCAACCCCCATCTATACTCGCCACTGTGCTCCTTCCCACACTTGCCATACTTTTTCGATCCCATATCCGGTGTGGCTACACGGCGGTCGTCCACCCATGCCTTCTTGTTACTCGTCGAGGCACCACCTCGACCAAACCTCTTCCCATTCTAGTTTCTATCACCTCCACCCTTCCGACTACCTTCAGCCACCACCACCACAGTCCTCTCATCATACAATCTCCCTGCTAAATCCACCGCTGACCTAAATGTGCTCGGTCGGGCAGCGAACATGTACCTGCGAATATCCGCTGGAAAACCCTAAATGTATCTTTTAATCTTTCGTGACAAAGGTGTCACCGATCCAGCATCAGACGTGCCATCTCGTTGAATTTCATGGTGTACTGCTGGTGCGTTATAGTTCCCGCCTCCAGTTGCAAGAACTCCCTTTCGACCTTATCCATTTCCCGATGAGGACAAAACTCCTCAATCACCAACTTTTTCAGTTCAGGCCATCTCATTCTCCTAATGTCCCTGCTACCCTCAGCTTGGACAATATTGTCCCACCAACATAGAGTTGAGTCCACATAAGAGTGGGTAGCGAACTTCACCTTCTGGTCCTCTCGGCACTTGCTGATATCAAGTACAGCCTCCATTTCCCACACCCACCGGTGAGCAGCAATAGCAATGCCGTTACCGTCAACAGCAGTAGGGGCTTGCATCTCATAAATTCCCCATAGTTACAGCCTCGTGCCGCCTCCAGCGCAGGCTCTTCTTTTTCATCTTCTTCATCATCAGAGAGAATCGTTTCTAGCTCCGGTTCCTCTCGCTCTCCCGAGGACCTGTTTCTCTCCTTTCTTTCCCCTTCTCTTACTGCCTTGATCACTTCGGTCACCACAGATGTTAGGATCGTCTGCATAGCCTGATGAACTTCTTCCACCACAGCCTCCTTTACTGAGGCTCTTAGATTGCGCTCTCGTTGCCACCCTCCTGATGAGGGGTCTCTGGTTCTTCATGAACCACCTTCTCAACTCTGGGTCTCCCTCGCTTGGGCCGCGATTCAGCACCGTGACCTCCACCCCGTGAAGCTTTCAAAGATCTACCACCAGCCATCACACGCACACTAAAAGATTCAAACACCAACATGGTCATTCAAGGGAACAGCCCGGTTTATGTCAAGTATAGTAAGTCCCTAATTATAGTGGCCAGTTGTGATTAGCCACTTACTTTACTCTCCATACCCCAAGCATTACCTATCCCGACTACATCAGTATTTAAATCTACATACAACACATAACTACATACCATGCGCACATAATACCAGTTAACTTTACGAAAATACCTGATGGCACGCATCTACTCAAATTGGCATCCCATTCCTTTTCCATCCCATTCTCAGTTTAAGTTAAGGTTTATTTTGAAATTTTACCCATTTCACTTAAACCTGGCTCTGATACCAACTTGTAAGGCCCCGTTCCCGGGACGCCTACAGTTAGTCATTCATCGCACATAAATATATAATTTCATATAACTTCCATAAAACATCGCAGCGGAAATGAAAAAATAGACATCTCATTTCATTATAAGAGTTTTTGCAAAATAATACATCGTAATTCGATTACAAAACCCAAGTTGCATTACATCACAAAAGCATTATAAACATGGATGCCATCTCAAAAGAGTTGAGTAGCCGCCTCAAGCCATCCTCAGCAACTATTACCTGCCAACTGGAAACACATCAAAGTCAGCGTTGCTGAGTGAGTTCTAGTTTTATAAAATAAAACATACTTTACTTTCATTGAAACCTTTCTTTACTTTCATGCGATCATACATCATACGTATACACAGATAATATTATTATTATCTTCATCATCTATACGTTAACTTTCATTCTTTCATACATTCTTGCTTTCATTCGTTCATTCATTACTTCCAGTGACATGTACATTACCCCGAACATTGTGCACGAAGCGGGTAACTGGGCCTGAGGTCTTTCATAGACCTCGAACATTAGGCATGGAGCTGACTCCAGTACCTAGGGCAAGTACATTCACCATTTATCTTTTCTCTTTCATTCTGGATCAATTCCATATGCTATACCCCAAACATTGGGCACGAAGCGGGTAACTGAGCCTGCGGTCTTTCATAGACCACGAACATTATGCACGAAGGTGACTCTAGCACCTAGGGCAAGCGGCAAGGATCCCATTCATATGGTCAATCAAAAATATTGGACCCCAGTATGCATCCTTTAGGGTAGCTAACCCACACACCATTGAGCTAACACCTTCATCGGATGTGCACCTCCATACATTTGCTTGCAAGTCTTCTTACATTCATTCGTTCATTAATGCATGCATTCATTCATCATGTTCCTCTTTCATTATCTTTCGCTTTACGTTACATAATACTTTTCTTTTATTCATTAACATAACACGTAAAGCCATGGAAGATAAATATACATCATGATAAGGAACATCAACATACACAATCATCACATCATACAGGGTAGCATCATACATACATAACATGCATAATCATGCAGCATCATTATCATCATGCCTAACATGCTCTATAAGGCCTCAATCATCATCTTACATGCTCTTATGGGAACCTTTACGTCAAAACTTACATCTGCACTTTCCCCCGAAAGTGAGAAGTTAAACTACACTTCTCCTCGGGTGCAACAACCCTATTCAGGCGTATGGACACCCTTTAGCCGTATGGCCTCCATGCGATTGAGCATCATGCGAATGAACCAATGCAGATGAACACTCATGTGAATGAACACCTAATCGTGCGAATGGACTAATGTGGATGGACCTCATGCGAATGGGACTAATGCGAATGAGCACTTATGCGACTGGACCTTCAATCGCATGACCTCCATGCGACTGGCCTTTCCATTGTGCGAATGGACCTCAATCGTGCAAATGGACCTCAATCGTGCGAATGGACCCCAATCACACCTTATTCGGCCGTATGGCCTCCATTCGATCTCCAGTCGGTCGCCTAGCCCTAGCTGATGCAGAATGCAGTTCATCCCGACTGTAGCCGAGGGTTTTCGGCCTCCAAACTCAACTAAACCCATTCTAAGCCCAAATCGACCATCCTAAACCTTAGAGATACATACCACAACACCATTCAAGCACACACAAGCTCACAAACAAGGCTCAAACGCATCATACACACACATACATACACGCATACAGGTCAAACATACACACACTCAAAAACCTGATTTTCAGATGTTTTCCAGCCCCAAATCATTCAAAAACGTTTAAAGGAGGGGTCCTAGAACTCACACAAACAACAACGAGAAGTGGAGCTTCGGTTTGACTTGCTACACGACAATTTTGGCTACTCGAACCAACCCGAACCAACTTTTTCTCCTTTTTCTCTCTTCTCCTCTTTCCTTGGCTGAAATATTGGTGTGGGGAGAGGGTAAAGGGTTGCCCTCTCCCTTAAATACTCCCACTTCCCCAACTTTCTCTCGTTGGTGAGTTTGGTCCCTCGGCTTTGGACTTGATTTCTTTGTCTTCATTCGTCAGCTTCAAAATACATAAATAACCAAGTATTACACAGAATCATCGAGGCGGACGAATGTAAAACGATTGTACATAGATCATGAAATTAAATAAGTTGAAATAATATTAAATTTCATTTTCCATTGAATAATACTAGACAATTAAGTCATTACAATACAACAAAGAATTAAACAACAACACAAGATATTTAATTAAACTAAGTCCAAGTCCTATATGAGCAAGAAGAAATCCTCAAGTAGCAATCCTGAAATATCTTAAAAATAAGGATCAACTATGAAAGTCGGTGAGTTTCCAAGGTTTGATATACATAAATATATCAAAAGGTTTACAAGTAGCAATTCATGTCAAGGGTTATGAGTTATGCAAGATTATAGAACACATATAGCAACAATCAAACCTTGACCAAGATTAAGATTACAAGTTTATAACGATTAGCTAAGTGTATTTGGTTTCCATGATAAACAAGTCATATGCCATCAGGAGCCGGCAATACATCGGTTTTAGCACCAAATAGGCTTGTCAGGCCCATAGATCTATGACATCGCCAGGCTAGCAATACTTAATGATTGTTAACATATAATGTATCTTATATAACACTCACAATAATACAAATAACCATGACAATAAGTAAAGATGAATTGCACGTATGTTATAAATATACAAAGTTTACAAGTGTAAGTTGATAAGGTTAACATGTGTCACCCCAAACGGTGTGAAATAAAGTAAAAGGGGGCATGGAAAACTCACATGGTATAAGGTGCACTTAAGATAACAATAAGAAGATAATATTACTCCAACGTTTTCTTCACGATTCAACCTAATGGTCGATGTCTTAGAATTAGAATAAAGATAAGATTAATGACTAAATATGAATTAGGGTTTCGATTGGAATTTGGAGGTTTTAATAATTAAATCAATTAAAATAACATAATACAATCAATTATGTTTTGGTTTAATAAAGATGGAATAAAACCTTTAAAATTAATTTAATAATTCATTAATTAATGACTTGATCAAAATAATCAATTAAATAATCAATTATTTAAATTAGTTATAACATAACTTATTTGATTTAAAGAAAACCATTATAAAGTAATAAAAGACAAACTTCTAAATATTTTTTATCATGGTTTTTATAATTTTAAACTATGAAATTAGAATCTTATTTTGTTTAAAAAATTTTAGAAATTAGATTAATAACTTCTGGATTAAATTTAATTAACAACAATAATTTTATTTTGATTAAATAATATACTAAGAATCTATGAAATTTAAAATGACTAAAAACCTAATATTAAAATAACTTGTGGGTGCCCGGTTCGAACCCGGGACCCTATGTGTGTAGTTCATGTATGTTACCGTTGGGCTATAAGCCCCCTGTCTGTTAAAAGTACAGTTATAGAGTTTAAAAACATTAAATACAAAATCCCTTAATTTTATAGAAACCCTAGAAATAATTTGATTCCAATTGAACATTAAATTAATGTTGTTAATGAAATTAATAATAGGGATTTGATTGCCCATGTGAAACCGAGTGTAGGAGTGTGTTTAATTACCCGTTTTGAATTAGAATGGGGATGAACAAATGAGATGAGAAGTCTCAACTGGTAGGGAATCATTTGAGGATGTTTATGATGTTCTGATTCAGTTAAATGTTTGAAAGGCTTCTTGAAAGGCTTCTTATGATGATGATAATCAATTGCCCTCTGTCAATTTTGGGTAAAGGAACACAGAAAATGGACAGCGGCTAAGTTGTAGGTTCGTGATGAAGGTGATGATCGATTGGGTTGATTGTGTGTTTATGAGTGAAATTAAGAGTTTAGAGGAGTTTGGGTAACTGAATGGGATGTTCATCTTCTATTAAATCGCTTCCGTTTGGTCAATGGTTCGATCAACGAGTTATTACTCCGAAACAGGTGTCGGTTTCGATCGAATCCCCTTAATGCAATGATTATAAGTGAATTGAATCATTAGCTTGGTTCGAAACAGACGAGGAAACGATTCAATTGTGTTTAATTGGGATTAAATCGATTGGGTTGTGATTTAAAGTACTCGTTGGAGCTTGCCGAAGCTGCCGGAGTTGCGGTCGAAACATTGGTCGAGGGTGGCCGGGAAAACGGAGAGGGGTTGGGTTTTGTTTCAAGTTTTACGAACTTATAGGTTTGGTCCCTGTAGTTTTAAGGGCTTATTATTTTATGTCCAAACTTTTAAAACAAAGTTTCATGAATTACATTTTTAACCCCAAACTTATTAAGCCCAATTTATAATGAATTTTTTGTTGTCCATTAAAACTTTATAAAGTTTATAATTAATAAAAAGTATTTTTCTCAATAATTATTAATTTTAATTAAATCTCAAACCTCATAAATGGCAATTAAACTTTGTAAACTTATAAAGCTTACTTTATAAATTATAAAATTATTATATATTGTTTAAATGGTTTAATATTTTAAATAAAACAATTTTTTATGTTGCTTACATTTATAATCTATATGATTGATTAGAGAAAATATGTTTAATAAAGAAATTTATATCATATGAATGTTCAAAATGAGTTCGGGTTCAGGTTTATAATTTAAAAATGACGGACGTTACATCTAAAAAACTTAAGCCGACCCTGCAAATAATTAGGTACGCGAGTTGCATTTCCAAATAAAAGTGTTGCAAATTATATGCGAAACTTAGAATACTCTAACGCAAACACATTAAACTCAACTTCACAATGGACGAAGAGATAAGGAGGTGATGGCAAAACAATATGCCCATTTTAGTAGATTTGGTAGTTTCTCTAGCAATTTTTCACAATAGTTCATGTTTATTGTTTGAGGAAACTTTATAAAAATGTAATCAAGTTTTATAACTGTTTAAATCAAGTCATTTAAATTTTTTTCAATTTAGTCACTCAACTTAGAGGTAATGTGCTATTCTTATATATTTTACATATGTAACAAATTAAAGTCCTGACATGACTTTTGTTTTTTTTTTTTCCTTTTTTTTTAAAAAATTTACTTGGAATTAACAATTATAATTCAAATTAATATGAATTTTTAGAAACACATCTGTTCCCAAAAAAATATCGATCAAATATTATTCTATATATTCAATTGATCCTACAATTGCAAAAAAAAAGCTAAAGGGAACAAGAGGTAGTAATTACTTCATGTTCATCGTCACCTTTTGGTTTGAAATAGTGTATTTTGATATGTATAGTAACAAACTTAAGTGTAGTTATTAAGAAATTTATTGTGATTATCAATTTCATACATGCGAACTCATAACATCTTGAGTTTTTTTATTGTTATTGATTTGTTTTAAGAATTTTATTCTTTAGTTCTTTTGTTTTATGGTAGCGACAAGAACACAAGCATACAACTATTGACTTTTTTTGTGAACCAACCGGTGGATGATTCCTTTTTAGAGTTTACTTTGTCATGACAAGGATAATAATGAAGAAGATGCTAATTTGGTTGAAGATTGGAGTGCAAGTGAACAAGATTATGAGAGTAATAGTGATGAAGATTATGAACGTGATGATGGTATACTTCTTATAATCCTACTGTGGCTGGAAATTGATGAATCCTGCAATAGGAATGAAATTTAAGAGCACCGCACAACTTATAGAAAGCTTAATTGACTATGGGGTTTTAAATGATTATGTGATAGTGTTTTTGAATTGCTGTAAATTCAACAACTAGCAACATTTCTATGAGAAAATGGAAGAGCTGAAAATCATTAGCAAAGGTATGTGTACTCATCTTATGAGGAAGACATGTTCAAGGAAGCATATAAGCATTCTATCAAACCACTAACTGGAAGTATACATTAACCAAAAACCAAAGATATCAAACCCTTACCTCCAATAAAAAGATGGATGCGTGGTAGACCAACAGTAAAAAAAATAGATTTTTTAGAGAAAGTGAAAAAGAATTTGAAAGTTGGATTTGAAAGAAAAATGACATGTCAAAATTCTAAAGGAGTTGGACACAATAACAAGCCTTGCAAAAATAAGAAATAGACCTACAAGCAAAAGATACGAGACCAAAAGGTACACGTAAAAAAGACGATTTAACAAGCGTCACCGTGATAATATGTTGACTAGTAGAACGATGTTTATTTGTTTGGAATTTTGGATATTATGGCAATTGTTTATGAAGTTTGGATATTTATTTATTAGATTATTAGAGTATGAATTGGAATTTTGATTTTGAAAAATTAGCTTTAGACTTTTTTATTTAAGTTTGAAAAAATACGAATTAGCGATCTTTTCTCAGAACTTACTATTTGACATTTTTAACATGATTTTTTTAAAATGTTCAGTAAGCACAGATATATATATTAATTTGAATTATTGATTAGTAACAAATATGTTTTTAAAACTTAATATTCATTTAAATAAACTAATTTGTTCATGCGAAGTCAATTAGTTTTAAAAAAGAAAAATGAAAAATGCCAAATAAGCACTTTAAACTGTTAAACAGGTAAAATGTATAAGGTTAGCACATTGCCTCCAAGTTGGATGATTAAATTGGAACAAAATATATTTGAATGACTTGATCGGAATAAATATAAAAGTTGGTTATATTTGTATAAAGTTTTATCTATTTGGTTTTATGGTTGAACTTAAAACAATATTTGATAATTGTATTAGTTACGTAAACATAATCATAATCATAATCATGATCATACCTAGTGCATCTTATTCATAGCAAAACCACCTTGCGACATTATAAGAAGGGTAGTTATGTAAACATGATTTTTTATAATTTGTATTTAATTTCTTAAACATTAACTTCATTTTTTTTCCTACAAATTAAGTTGAAACCTATAATATTGTACATTATACTTGGTCTTGTCACCGTCACCTTTCACAATTGACACTTGCGTTAAGTTGGTTCACTATAATATAAACGGTTGAAAAATTACCGCATAAAATTTCCCATTGAATCTTTTTATCTTGCCACAGAAGAGTCCTGTAATGGCCTAGTATAAAGCTAACACGTTACGATAGGGTATAAAACCACATCAAGTATCATCAATTTCACACCACCATCAACGATCATCAACAACGGAAAAACTCGTATTAAAAATAAATAAAAACAGAAAAATAAATAAAAATAAAAAGTATAGGTAAAACGGTTGAATCCCGCACACGAAATGTAAAGCATTAAAAACAATAACTAAGTCGTTCTAGCGCGTTTTGTGACGGTACTGTTAAACATGAAAAAAATGACGTAAAGGCGTTGAAGCAAACGCGCACATTGCGGCGTGTTAACTCGTAAAATTTACACCGAAACATAGAACGTAAAATTTATAAAATATGAAAAGTATAAGGAAGCAAAGTTAAAAGTGGAAATTTGTATGAGTTAAGTTGTAAAAAATATAAAAATATCAAGGCTAGAAGTAAGAAAATAAAAAAACAAAAACAAAAATAAATACAACTTGCATAAATGTAAAACACATGTAATGCATTTTTTTTCATAAAGTATTTAACAAATTACTAATTATTAAAAAAGACTAGACAAAACATGAGGGCCCACTAATGCTAAAATTTGTTTGTTTGCATGCTTGATTGAATCTATATGTTTGCTTGCATGCTTCATTAACTAAAATTTGTGTATATATAATGCAAAATAACTCGAATGAAACCACATAACACAAGTAAACTACCTAGTTACATCATATCCTTTGTGAATAACAAATGGCGGGTACGAAGAACATGTTGTTTTCCTTCTATTTTTCTCATGAAGAGAAGACTACACCAAACACTAGTCCAATATACCCTCTTATAAAATCTACTAGTGTTTATGGTAAAGGATCAACATTAAACATTCCTACGACGCTCCTTTCTTCTTGCAAGAAGAAATTAAAAACTCTAAAGGCTGTAAACGCTACATTGACTATGGATTTACTAGAGGAAGTTAAGGTTGGCGTGCCCTCAAATTTGAAGGTAACAATAACATTTACGGTTAAGGTAAGCAACGAAGTCTCATTGATGAAGATCCCATGGTTCTATTCACAAAATGATACGAAGACTGAGGTGAAGGGTGTCGGGCTTCAACTTGTTAGCACTCATTTAGATGCAAGTAAGTTTTTTGAAAAATTGTTTTATGTTTGTTTTGCATATTATGTTAGTTGTGATCTATTGTTAATTTGTGCACGAAATTAAGGTACCATGAGGCAAAAGGTGAGCAAGGAATGTGTAAAAGACATACGCAAATGTACCACTCGAAAAACTAATGGTGCGAGCAAGTGTTTAAGTTTCGAAGTAGAGATGGTAATTGATGCGGACTTTGGAGAACCAGGGGCCATCCTTGTGAGAAACAATTACGACAAGGAGATATATGTAGAGACTATCTCTTTGGATGGTTTTGTGCATTTTGCATGTGAATCTTGGATTCCATCAGCTCAAGTTAGCAAAGAACAAAGAATATTCTTTTCCAACAAGGTTCATATATCTTCCTTCACCTTATACATGTAGAGATTAAGGACTGGCTAAACGGAAGTAACCCTAGATATATGAAATCACTAATTTAATTAGGAGGGATCCATTGAAAACCATATTATAAATAAAAACCATAAAAACTAAGAGTTACATATATGTAACTACAATTTACAAAGTGTACAACTAAAAGTTACATACATGTATACATGTATGGGTTATGTATATGTAAATTCGTGTTACCAAGTGTACAACTAAGAGTTACGTGCATGTAGGTCTTACAACTTACGTATACGTAAGTCGTTTCGTCATTATCGACGTTCCTTGGAGTTTATATGAAAATATATATAATGACCTCAAAATATGGTAGAAGTTTACTTAAATATACTTTAAACATTAAATTAGTTATAATTTATATGATTGGGTAGTGGTGGTTTTCACGGTTTTTAATTATAAATATGGTTTTCATTTGATCTTTCCCCTGTATATATATATATGTGTGTGTGTGTGTATGGGAGGGTTCAAATAAGAACCACCTTTTTTATGAGAACTCTAGGAACCAATCTCAGCCACTCATTTTTTATCACAGCAAATCACATGTCATTTCTCTCTTTTTTTAAACGTTCGTAACTTTTTTTCACGACATCATTTTTTCAAAAAAAATTCACCATAGAATTCAGTATTTTTTATCTTTCCAACGCCTACCATATTGATATACTTTTCTAAAAAAATCATACATCCGTTGTTTACATATGTGTAAATCTAGTTATACACATGTATAGTATTGGATTTACACATGTGTAAATCCGATATTACATATGTGTAAAACGAATTTCATTAAAAAAAACGAGAATTTTTTTTATTTTTTATAAAAAAAATTATATTTCTTTTATGAAAGAGGGAAAGTTGGGGAACATTTTTGTGTTTTTAATTTTTTTATTCTTTATGTTATTTTTTTATTTATAAAATTTTTAAATATGTTTTTGTTATTTACAATTTTACCATTGAAAACTAGTGGTTCAAATTGGTTCCTAGAGTTCTCACAAAAAAAGCTAGTTCTCATTTGATCCATCCCCTATATGTGTGTGGCTTTGTACATACAATTAGCTGAGATTACTCAAGTTTCTTAGTGGCTTCCAATAAATTAATTTACTTTTTCTTCAAAACGCACCAATTCGACATTATTATTACTGCATTCTTGTATACAAGATTTGAGATGAAAAGAAAATTATTAAGACAAATTGTATTTTGAAAAGCAATTTCAAAGAGTTAAATAATGATGGTAACAACATTAAGATTCCAGCAACAGATCAATCGTAAAGAATAGAAAAAGAAAATTCTAAGTACTAATAATTGTATATGGATAACAAGAATTCACATACTAAACATTTAAACTAAACAATGTCCAATGTATTTCAAATAACTAATTCCACATATTAATGAAAATAACACTAATGATAAGTTGAATTCCTCTCGTAACCGTTAAGAAACTGAAGGATAATACTTGAAATTGGAACTTATAGGATGAAATATGAATGAGTAAATTCACATAAACAAATAGCAAGTGTTTGACTAGAAAAAATAATGTATGAGCTGGGTGATGAAAATGAGTGGGTGTGATCATGATGAAATAAAAAATAATAACATGTAAGTTTGATTACTTCTATTTGAATTTATCCTTGAAAATGAAGTGTCCTTCATGAAATTACTTGCAAATAGGATCTCTGAGTGCTGTTAAGAATAGGGTGAACCCTAGTTTGGTGGATGAGAAAGATAAAGTTGTAAATAATCTTATTCCATAAATAACTTTTGAAAATCATTTAAAATTCCTAACTACTTGGAGGTTAATCAGGGAATTAAAAAATTATTTTTTGTTATTAATTTACCTTAATACCCTTTATTATAAAATAAAAATAAATACAACTTTTAAAAATCAATAGTTCATATTAGCTTACGCAGCATTCTTATGTTCATTAAAAGTTCTAAAAAGATATTGTCCATACATACATATATACATAAAATATACTCATCCGTAAGGTTCTCTATTGATGCATATATTCATGGGTTTAATAGGCATATTTACCAAATCAAACTCCTGATGGACTAAAATTCTTACGAGCTAAAGAACTCGAAAATAAAAGAGGTGATGGAACTGGATATCGGTTACCAACAGACAGAATATATGATTATGACACATATAATGATCTTGGAATCCTGACAAAGGTGCTAAATATGCAAGGCCAACTTTAGGGGGTGAAAGAAACCCACATCCTAGACGTTGTCGCACAGGACGTCCCTCAACACGTACCGGTGAGTTTGTTTTCTTTTTGATGCCAACACTAGTTTAAAGTAAACTAACTATGCTAATTTTATAGATGTAAATGCTGAAATACCGGTGGATGTAATGATATCTACAACATATGTGCCAAGAGATGAAGCTATGGAGGGGACGAGGCGTAATGATATTCTCATGGGAATTTGGAAGGGAGTGTTGCATAATATTCCACCTATGGTGGCGACTTTCTACAATGAGAATGATGCAGTTAAGGATTTTGCAGAATTTACTCGTCTTTACAGAAATATACCACAAGGTGAGACGAGTTTGAATATGAATGGACTATTAAAGCTTTTGGATATACGTGGATCCATCGAAGAAATCTTCAAGTTTGAGACTCCAAAGAACTTGTCTTGTAAGTGTTATTAGCCTAATCAAATAACTTCTTTATAACAGATAGTTATTTTCGTCTATAAATAATAGAAATAGCACATCATTGACATTTTAGGGAATGTAACAAGCTATGTACAAGATGATCATGAACTCGGCCGCCAGACACTTGCTGGGATGAACCCTGTTAGCTTAGAAAAGTTGAAGGTAACCATGACTAGGATTATATTAAGTATGCATATGTTCCTGAGTATTTGTCAATCAAACTTTCCATACCAACCTTGAAGTATTTTAGACACATTAATAATAAGTCTATAACCTTTACACAAACAATAATACTTTCATTCGGTTTGTATAGGTATATCCTCCTATGAGCAAACTTGATCCCGTAACATATGGATCACCTGAATCAGCTCTTAAAGAGGAGCATATTAGAGGCCACCTTAATGGAATGTCTGTACAACAGGTAGCTACTCTATGAATGATAAAGAAATGCTCAATGTTGAGTATTTTGTTTAGATTTTAAAGGTTTTTTTTTACTTCCAGGCCTTGGATGAAAACAAGCTCTTCATATTGGATTACCATGACATTTACCTCCCATTTCTAGAGCGGATAAATACACAAAAAGACCGAAAATCACATGCAACGCGTACAATCTTCTTCTTGACAACAATGGGAACTCTAAAGCCCATTGCAATCGAGCTTAGCCTTCCTAATAATGACAACAATATCCCATCAAAACATGTTCTCACTCCTCCGGTTGATACGACTACCAATTGGTTGTGGAAACTAGCCAAAGCTCATGTATGCTCTAATGACAATGGTGTTCACCAGCTTGTTCATCATTGGTATGTCAAATGTACTTGTTGAGTTTAAATACTTTTTTCTAATAGACTCTAATTTGTTTACTTATCTGTAGTATATAGTTCTAATCAAAAATCATTTTTAAGTAAATATGTGGGCCATGAATTGATATATAATGATTAGCATGCCCCAATGGCATATACAACATGTAACTGACTTTGAGCTCATGTAATGGATGTATAGGTTACAGGTTCATGCGTGTATGGAACCATTCATAATAGCCACTCACCGACACTTGAGCTCATTGCATCCAATTTTTAAGCTTCTTCATGTCCACATAACACATGCACTTGCAATAAATGCGATGGCTCGTGAGAGCCTTATCTCGGCGGAAGGGGTTATAGAGAGTAGCTTTTCTCCTGGAAAGCATAGTATGGAGATGGTATGTGCTGCCTATCGTGATTGGTGGCGCTTCGACTTAGAAGGCCTTCCTGCAGATCTGATACGAAGGTATGAACACAAAATTACTAAACATAAAAAAATATGAAGTAAAACAAAACAATTATGATAGCTTAAAAAACCACACATAACATGTTATAAGAATTTTAGTATTTTACCTGACTTTGGTTGTAGGGGAATAGCAGTACGTGATGAAACGAAGCCCTATGGGTTAAGACTACACATTGAAGACTACCCATATGCCAACGATGGGCTTCTCATTTGGTCTGCAATTCAAGAGCTAGTGCAGACTTATGTAAATCATTACTACCATAATGAAAATGATGTTATATCTGATATGGAACTTCAATCATGGTATAGTGAAGCCATTAACGTGGGGCACGCTGATCTTCGTGAAGCTGATTGGTGGCCTAAACTTAGTACTCCTGAACTCTTATGGAGATACTGACCATTCTAATATGGACTGCATCAGCACAGCATGCTTCACTTAACTTTGGGCAGTACCATTATGGTGGATATGTGCCGAATAGGCCACCATTTATGCGAAAACTTATGCCCCAACAACATGACGACGAGTATGCAAATTTCATGGCTGACCCACAAGGTTATTTCCTTTCATCCCTGCCAAGTTTATTTGACTCAACAAAATACATGGCTGTAATCGATACGATCTCAGCACACTCGCACGAGGAAGAGTATCTTGGAGAGATGAAAGACGCATACACGAGGTGGCCGGGTGAACCGAAGATTATTGAAGCGTTTTATAAGTTTTCATTGAAAGTTAAAAATATTGAAAATGAGATACATAAGAGGAATGTTGATCCAAGGCTTAGGAATAGATGTGGTGCAGGTGTTCCACCTTATGAGCTACTCGTACCAACTTCAGAACCTGGGGTTACTGGGAGAGGTGTACCAAACAACATTACCATGTGATAATACAAAACTATTTACTTAATTACAATTTCAATCACTCCCAAAAGTCTGTAGTCATTGGTTCTCTTTGTACAAGTCGTTATAAAATATTACTGATTTACAAGATCATAAATAAAATCCTTCACATGCAGAGTGAGTGGTTAATATATGTAATTATTGTGCATGCTTGTTTTTATAATTACAAAGATAAAGTTGATTCTTTCTAAGATGGTTTCAGGCCCAAGATCATACTAACAAACTCATTCCCTTCATTAATTCATAAATGTATATAGTGGTGGATTCAGAAAATTTTTTCACGGGGGGCGGAAATTTTAAGTGTCATTAGGCCACCGCAAATGGGTCGAGTCGGTTCAACAAAAATCATTTTTTTCTTGTCAAATGGGTCAGGTCGGTTCATTGACGTAAAAAATCGTTAAAATGGTCCCAAGCTCGTGAATTTGCGAATATGTATAATATAAAAAATCATATTGAAACAACTATACTCATGAAAGTGGTGATATGTGATGTTTGAAACAATTATACTCAAAAATTTAATAATATGTTCAACATGTTTTAGATATATTAGTATCAAATATTTTATCGTGATATAATTTTTTTCTTCCTACTAATTACATGATTATTTGAGAGTGAAATTAAAAAAATACATTCAATTACAGATCCGGTTATTAAGAAAAATATGATTTGCCGGCCTGTCAGAAGATCACAAGACCCAATGTAGTTTCACTCAAAACAATATCTTTGAGATAATTTTGCTATTTCTTTAGTTTCAAGAATTTTAAGAGGGGCGGTCAAAATTTTCACGTATATATAACACTGAAAAAAATTTAGGGTGGGCGGCTGCCCCCCCTCCCTTGGCTCTAGGTCCGCCAGTGAATGTACATTAAATAGAGAAATTGAAATTAACTTACTCATTAAACCATTACTCCATTATCTAAACCCACTAATCTTGATAACTAACTATGACCCACTAATAATTAAAAACATGTGACACAATAAACTTTCTAATAACTTGTGACTCGTTCACCATAACTTGACCCGACTTGACCCGACTTGACCCGACTTGACCCGCTATTTAAATAAATCAAGATTAATTCAATATCATCATTTATAGTAGTCTATATAATTTTTTTCTATGTATATGTTTGACCAAAGAAAACTTCTTATTGACATGTACCCATTTGACCCGATCAAGATTAATACCTACACTCCTTTGGTTTTGATTTTAGTTCTTGCTACTTGTGAAGTGGTATGATTCAAAAGTGATTATCCTTATTCACTCTCTTCCATAATACACGAATACAAGAGCAATAATGAAGGCCAGAATAATCTTTCTACAACTATGAAAGATACAACACTATTTCGACTACTTAAAATACAGTAAATAATACAAATAATATAGCTAACATACCTCCTTTATCTGTGCTGTAGGAGACCAGATACACAGACTGGATTTGTAATGATGAAATAGTTGACGCGGTCGCCCCCACCACATAAAAATATTTGCATACTAAAAATCTATTGGAATATGTAGTACATATACCATATGATACAGACCTTTCCCTGATAAGAAGATGTCAAGTTTTACATATTTTGTTTCTGTCAAATAAACTATAGAGATATTATCACAGTATATGATAGCTGCCTTACGAGTTAAGAGGAAAGGTTAAACGAGCAAGTTGTGTATCCAACTTATTATGGCGACTGCATTGATAACGCCTAGCTACTTAACTTCCGCATTTAAAAGTGCAATAGTTGGTTGATGTTTCAAGGACTATGAAATGAGCTTATCCCAATAAAACACAACATGTTAATGATCATTTGGAATCAGACACCCCCACCCTAATAATGGCATAGAGTGTGGACTATACTGTTAGGGGCGGAACTATGCTTTAAGGTACGGAGTCAAGTGAGCCATTGATTTTTGAGCCGGAAGTGTAACTTATAATATCGAAATTTTTAGTAAACCCATAGTTTTTCAGGATGTAAACCCATTAGTATTTTCAGGTTCACAAAACAACTTAGATATGTTGCTAGTTCATTGGAAAGGAGGTCGACAGTTCGATTCTTGTAGTCTGCAACCATTTTATAACTTTTTATATGCTAAATTTACTAAATAACAACTCTTACCATCAACCAAGCCCCCTCAAGAGTCACGGTTGCTCATCCCTGCAGCACCTACGGCCACGTCGTCGACCAACCCATGTTGAAAGCTCAATCCCAACATATTTATCATTTTTTTATACTTTTACAACTCGTGTGTATCTTTCTTTAGTGGCTTTTCATCAAGTTCATTTTCACAAAGCCTGTGGGCCATTTTTTTAGGTAATAAGGGTTATATACTTTATCATCTACATATTTAAAGTTGAATTCTCTAATGAAAAATCTCTTAAATCATATGAATGTTGGATGTGTTTCGCCTATATAAATCTTGGTGCATGGTTTGAAATCTGAAAACCCCAAGAACATATTTCAAGCATTGTTTTGACTACGTTTACAATAGTTTCCTATATAGGATTGCTATATTTGATCTAAACTTAAATTGTAAAAGAAAACAAAACATGTTGATTTAAATATGGGTGTTGCTTGAATTGTATATGCTACTGACGTCCTGACCCAACCCGGTCGGGGATTTTAACATTGGGTAGTAAGAAAACCAACAATCAAAAAATATGACTCCATAAAAATATAATCCAGGTTTTGCCACTGTATACTGTAATGGTATAGAGTGTGTTTAGTAATAGGTTTCCACTAGTGGCACTTAATTTTAATGTTATGTCAACCTAAGTGCTAGTAGGTTTGCAATTAGACACTTTAGTGCAGGCTAAGATATCCGTAGCATAGTTACTCTAGGAGAGGAATAGGCCACCTTTTTGGTGTGTGACATTGGTCCGATGAAATGTTGAAGTTGCTCATGGTTGCACATAGAAAATTCTTTTGATAAGGAGTAAATAACACACGTGAGGCTTAAGATGATGTCTTTTACATATAGAAATAAACTAGTTATATGATTTCTGTTTTGTAAAAAAAAGTATCATTGATCGTATTGCAAAACCCACACTATTTAATTTAATTTGCAAAGCACTCATACCATGTCCTTGGTGCCAATTTCAAACCTTTCTGTTGTAAAACCAATCTAAGAAAGAACAAGATTGAAAAAAGGATTTACTATTCAATGATTAGACTTGTTATGAAAATATTACACACAAAAAAGTTTATGAGATTATTAACTTCCATCCTAAATGGCCACTGATCGTTATATACAAGAATCAGGCCTAACAACCGTTTAACAAACTATTTCCAGTTTACCCCCTTTACGTTTAGCAAACATATCTTACGAGAGTAAACTTTGCTTCCGAAGTTAAGAAAATTTCCGAAGCTTAATCATTCTTCTTCCGAAGAGAACTACCACTTCTTCTGAAGCTAACATGTTTTCTTCAAAAGCATTGTTAATCTTCTATGATCAACTCTAACTTTCCACACTTTCAATATAACTTGCGACATAATTAGAGATTTAGAGTCATGATTATTTATGAAGCCCAAGGGTTGAAACATATAGACCGTATTGTTTAAGTCTCCGTGAATGAACCTTGTTGTTAATATCTAGTTGGTGTAAAGGCTTACCTTGTAAACTAATCTTCCTATAATTATGAAAGATACAACACTATTTTGATTACGTAAAATAAAATAATTAATACAACTAATACGTGCTTCTCTTTTACCCGCTTTCCCTTGTGCTTTTCGTGCTATAACTCCATTCAAAATTTTGCTAAACTTGTTTACTTCTTGCTTGATTTGAACCTCTCTTGCTTGCTTTTTTCGAGTCTTCTTGCCAACTTTTTTATTTGCTTTCTTTTTCTTGCTCTTGCTACTTGCTATCCAAACACATGACTTGAAAACTGCTAATCAAGTAATTAATCTTAGATTTGATTCACCGAATCATAATACTAAGAATTTTATGTTATTCATATGCTCTAATCCTACTTATACGTCATAGGATTGATTCATTTGTAGTTTTCTAACTTCAAGTGCTTGTTAATTTACGAGAAGGGGAGAATTTGGGTAAAGGAAAATTAAAGTATTAGGTTTAAATTGAGGTTTCCTTACGAAGGAAAAGGTAAATTCTTAAAAAAATATCGTAAAAGTTTGATTGTAAATGTTGTGGTCCACATCAAAGCTTGAAATACTTCAAAGTTTGAAACATGATCATAATATTGTTTGTTTTCATCTCAAATGCATTTCTTAGAGTCGGAGGCTTTGACGCACATTTAATCTAGTGGGCCGACGCTCCACAACATAATAACCATCAACCAACAAAGGTTATCTGCAAAAAGACCTGACTATTAGCGATATTAACGCGGAAAAATTTTAAACTATAGTTTTTCATACTTACAGTTAATGTATAATTAAAGTTATTTATATATTATTTAAAACTAATATCAGAAGTAATTTTCAATTACTGCCTATAAAAGTAATATTTGTAGTTTAATTCTCATCTTTATATCTCGATCTTTCATCTAAAATGTATTATTTTTTAATACCTTTTATCTTTTATGTATTCGCCGAAATATTACGTCAAGGAGTACAGAATCAACGAAACATTGTTAGCAAGTGGAGGCGGATATTGCACACAGAATGTTTTAGAAGCTCATTTTGTTGAAATATTTGTTGTCACGTTTTTGCTCTGTGGCTAGAAGTATTATACCCGACTTAAACTATTCCTTGTTGTCTATTCGCTTCTTAGGTTTGTGTTTTTTTCTTATACCAAGCTAATTGGAACTAGCATCTAAGCTACATCCTTTCCATATTGATATTTTAACTCGAGATCTTCTTTTCAAAAGGTAGCTTGTGGCATTACTAGGTAGCGTTTGGTACGCAGGAATGATGAACGGATTGAAATTAACAGGGTGAATGAAAAAAAGACTTGTTTGGTTACTAAAGGTAATGGAATAAACCATTACATAGTTGATTCAATTTTTTTAAATTCATTTCATCCACCCCACCACTCACCCACCAGTACACCACAACCACCACCACCAGCCACCAAAATCAATCATCACCGGCTACCAAGATCGATCGTCACCAGCCACCACACTATCGACCACCACTACCGGCCACCACTGTCAACCACAACCACCGCCCCCGCCAACAACAACAACCGGGCACCGTCGTCACTGCCAACCGGACACCCCACCGCCGCCGCCAACCACCGGCCATTGCCGCCACAGGGAACCACCACCTCCCACCACGGCCACCAACACTCACCACCATAACCGCTTTTACATTTTATTCTTTCTTATTTTCATATCTAACAACAACATAAAGTAATAATTTATTTTATTTCTAAAGGGTAACCAAACTGAACAATAAAATATAATAATTCATTTGATTCTCTCATTCATTCTATTCATTCATTCATTTTATTATTTCGTTTATTGTATTAGCCCATACCAAACAAACCCTTAGGGGGTGTTTGGTATTTAGTAATTCAATGGAATTTGATGGAATTGGAATATGAACTTTATGGGTCATTATGTTTGGCTAGTAGAAATTCATTGGAATTGAAATTTGAATTTAAATTCTCTCAAATTGCTTCAAATGAAGGATTTTAAAATCCTTCAAAATTTTAAAGGATTTCAAATTCCACCGACTCTCGCCTCCACACCGACAACCACCACCCCCGCCCACCGCCAACTGAGACTACCAATGACCCTTGCCGACCTCATCAACCGTCGCGGACCGCCGGTTTTCACAACGGGCGCGGTTGGTGGTTGCGGTGGATTGTGGCAATGACGGCTTGAAATGGATGATAAATTACAATTCTTTAATAAGTGTTTTGTCACAGAAAATACATATAAAATTTAAATTCTTTTTATAAATTTCAATTCCCTTTAAATCCAAATCTTTTGAAAAATATTAAATTTCAATTATAGTTTATTCAATTCCAATTTCAATTTCAATTCGATTGTTAAGTCATGCATTTGAGGTAACCTCTAGATTTTCGAAAGCTAAGTAATAATTTGGACTTTTTACTTATTTTAATGACTTAAAAAAGATTTACTTATTTAAAAAAGATTTAAAAAGATTTACCGAGTTTGTTTAATGTGTTTCCTCATTCATTTTATTTAATCAATCCGTTTGGTTTTTCTTGATAATAATAAACATGATAATGACCCATAAAACAATGTTGAAATTGTGCCTATAAAAATGATTTTCACATAAATTGTTGCACGTGCATAAAGCATAAAGGTTGTAAAACATTCTCGTATTACACGTGTGAGAAGCATAAATTGTCTTACATGTAAATGATCCTCGTATTGCATTGCCCATTGGTGTGATGTTCATTTCATAGCTTGGGCCACCTTTAGCCTGTCTTCTCGAACCCATTGGTTGTGTAAAGCCACACGTTTAAAATACACTTTATTATAATCATATTATTTTAACGTCATTTTATAACACGTAAATTACAAATCTAGTCATTTATAATAAGCTAAATTATGGAGTGTGTTTTTTTCTTGCACCATTTATTCTTTAGTTGAAAACATTTTACGGGTTTTATTTTTTTACTAAAGCATATTAAATTTTACAGTTAATTCACCTCATGTGCAATGCACATGAGGATATTTTAGTAATTTTACCTTTGATGATAGTTATTGTATTATTATTACTAATTGGAAATGTTCGCGCGTTGCGACGGTACGGTTGTTGCAGGATTTTTTGGAAATTCGATTTTAGTCGGTATCGGCTCGATGCGTTATGACGTAAATTAAAAAATCAAAACATAACTATTGAAAAAATTGAATAAAAGAAAATAATTACGTATATTACAAAAGTCTTTAAGACAATTATATTATCGCAATAAGAATAGTGAAAATATGGGTGGTATTTATAGTCGTAAATCACTTATTACCTAGATTTTAAGAAGGTTTATTTTATGAATGTAGGTTAGAGTTTTATGATCATCGGAGTTAGTTTTTTGTGATGATTTGCATATACCGAAGAAAGTTAATGAATAAATTATCACCACAAATTATCATCTTGTTTGTTATTGAGCTATCAACAACTGATAAAGAAAATGGAAAGAGAGATTAGTGCTCAATCACATATATAAACGACATTGAAAGTAAATGACGATTTTGTTTGACCACGTGTATATGTTTTAGCATTTGTATTATAAGCAATCATATATTATACTTTATTGTAAGGATATAAATTAAATAAAATAATTATTTTTTTGAAATTTAAACATTACTGTTTATATGAGTGTCTTAATCCATATGTAAAATAATCATTCTATTCTCCTCTCATTTTTATTGTAAAAAATATAGATAAATATTAGTATAATAGTTATTATAAATGTGAAGATTTATATAAGCTATATACTTAAATATTTAAATAAAATAATATACTTAATTAAATATTATTTAGTTATAAAAATATAATTAGTAAATATAAATTTAAATGTAAATTTATAGTATCATAAAATCATTAAATAATATATTAATAATGTTTATTAAATACATGAAAAGACAAGGGCAAAAATGTCAAGTTTTATAAAATTTAATGGATAAATTTACCATATTACCCCTAAAGTGTTTTAAAATTTTAATCAAATCCCTATTCTACCCCTCTTAAATGTGATACACTCATTTGTACATTATGCTTTAAAACTTGTATTTTTGCAAAGTTACATCTCTATCCAAAGAGATGCATTATATAGTAGTATAGATAATTATAATCATTCTCATCGCCATTTTCATCATCTTACCATCACCTAACTCAACAATCATCATAGCCTAACCACAACCATCATATCACTTGCAACAAAAGGCTACGATGTTTCTTGATTGTCTACAACGATAGAACTAACTCGTGGCCTTTTTTCGAAGAACATCAAACTCATGGCAATTAGTGATGCTTAGGTCAACGGCTAAATCGAAGAAGTTCCATTATCAGTTGTTTTGCTTCTACAAAGATCTTTTGATTTGTCACACCCCAACCTTGACGGCGAAAACGTCGAGAAGTGAGAGTTAAGATTGTTTACAGCCACATAACGCTATTAATAACCCCAAATATATTATTCATAAGTTCCAAATGTAGTATTACAATTAAGAGTCTCAAACAAAGAAAACATCATGCATAAAAGTTAAATGTAACAAGCCCATCCATTTATTTTTATCTAGGTCCAATCCTAGTTATGATTAGCTTCAAAGAGTAGTAATCAAGTTTGAGTATTTCCTAAAACATATTAAAAATAAAAATGTCAACAATAATGTTGGTGAGATTTCCATAGTTTGCAATACATAGATATATAAAATATGGCAATTTATGTTGTAAGTTAGAGAACAAAGTAAACTGGGGATGTAAGACAGAATGCACAATCAAACATTGACAAAGTTTTACAAGTCTCAAATGTTTACAAGTATATACGATTAGCTAAGTGTACTTGGATTAACCAAGCAGGCTTGTCATGCCCATACATCTATGACGTCGCCAGGCTAGCAATAGTTAATGATTGTACATATATTCAACATTACATGGTAGCTACAAAGTTCAACTAACCACAACATAAAGGTGAAATGCCATAAGTTTACAAGAATCAAATATGTTTACAAGTGCAAAGTTTATAATGTAACATGTTTCACCCCAAAAGTGTAAAAATATAAAAAGGGGTATAGAAATACTCACATGATCAATAAATATACAATTGATGAATAATAAGAAAAATAATAGCCATCGTTTCAACATACACCTTTACGAGGTACCTAAATTGTAACACCCGGTTATTTTTTTTAAAGACAAGATATAAAGAATAAAAGAAAGAAAAGCAATTAAGTCCAAACAGAGGGAGTAAAAGTGTAAAAAGGACAAAAGTCTTTGAAAAGTTGGTGTAAAGGTGGGCATGGCCGCCCACCCTCACTTCACATCAACATATCTTCGGTTCTAGAGAGAGAGTAGGAGAGAACTCTCGGCTAGTGAAAGAAGAAGAAGAAGTGAACGAATTCAAGGTACGAATTCGTGGTTTTTATGTGTTTATGACGGTTTTATCCTGGTTATGTGTTTATATGCTTATGGGTTGTGTTTGTGCTCGGGTGTGTGTGTTTTTGGACGTTGTTTCTAGGTGTTTTGAACTCATAGCAAGCGGGTAAAAAGGAAGAACATCCAAGTTGCACCAGGTGAGTTCTAGACCCCGGTTTTTACTTGTTTTCAAACATCTTTGGGGCTGAAAATGTATTTAAAGATTTTTCAATGTTTGAGTATGTATGTCCGTATGTATTGTGCATGATTGAATGTGATTCTTGAATGCTCATAGGTTGTTCATGTTTAGAATAACCATATTAAGCTTTGAACAGATGGATTTGATGATTGGGTTGAAAACATACTGGAAACATGTTGAACAGAAGGTCCATGCGCCTAGATAAGGCTATGCGCCTAAAAATGCCTTAGAAAGAATTAAGTGTAATCCATGCGTCTGAACAGTAGCCCATGCGCCTAAGATTACCTTAGAAATGTTTAAGTGCAGCCCATGCGCCTGAACAGTGGCCCATGCGCCTGAACAGTGGTCCATGCGCCTAGAAATGTTAGCCGGACGAATAAGTGTAGGGCCATGCGCCCCAATAGTGCCCATGCGCCCAAGTGGCTCATGCGCCTAAGTGTCCATGCGTCCGAATTATCCATGCGTCTAAGTGTTCATACGCACAAATAGTGCCCATGCACCTGAATAGTTCATGCGCCTAAAGTGATAAATGATTAAGTGTTGGCTGATGCGCCTACATAGTGATGAAACGCCTGAACAGGGCTCATGCGCCCAAATAGTTCCCATGTGCCTAAGCACTTAGAAATTTTTACAGAATTTTCTGGGAGTCTGTGCTTTAGGGTTTTGACCGAGGTTGACTAAGGGCTTATTAATGATGATGTTTCATGCATGATATGATTACTTATGATTGTTCCTTATTATTGTTATTGCTATATTATTATTACTTATAGTATGTGACTTTACGTGGTATGTTATTATCGTAACGTAAAGTATATCGTAATAATAAAGTGAAAGAGCAATAAAGAAAAGAAGAGGAACATTATGAAAATATAAGAAGTTTTGCAAGCTTACAGGAGGTACACAACCATGTTGTGGTTAGCTCAACTGTGTTGCGGGTTAGCTACCCTATTATGCACACAGGGTCAATCAATTGAGATTGGCAGGACCTTTGCGGCGTGCCCTGGGTGATTGGGTTGGCCTTGTACATAGTACACAGAACCCTTTCAAGGGATACAGTTGACCCTTTCGGGGGATATAGTTGACCCTTTCGAGGGATACAGTTGACCCTTTCGAGGGATATAGATGGCCCATCACCCGTTTTCCATCGTGCATATAGTTGGGGTATTGCTCACTGTTCCATACAGAAAGTGAAACATAAAGATAAAATTTTACAGAACAGACAAGGCATACAGTAAAGAGAACGAACAATATTTGTTCATATAGTTGATGCGTGCTCGCATATACAGTACAGAGTTGTATTTTACAGAAAAGAGTATTTTCTTATACAACATATAGAAAGTATTTTATTACTTCCAAAACTAGAGCTCACTCAGCAACGCTGACTTTTATACATTTTCAGTTGGCAGGTAATTATTGCTGAGGATGGCACGAGGGTGAAGCTACTCGGCAAGGAAAGTCTGACATCCATTCGTATTTTATGTTGCTGTTGTTTTGTAATGCAGTAAAACAATTCTTTTGTAATCAGTTAAACGATGATGTATTGCTCAACAACAGTGGTTTAAATGAAATGAATGGCTTTTGATAAATTATTTCCGTTGCTTAAGTTTGTTTAATTGTAATGTTTAAGGTTTTAATTGTTATGATTGACCAACTGTGAGGTTTCTGGAACGGGGCCTTACATAAGTATATATATTTTCATGATTTTAAATTTAATAATAAATTTAACGAATTCACGAGAACTAGGATTTCATCCTGGTACTTGGGCTTTTAATATTTAATCAACTAAAATGGTATATTTGATTATGTTTTAATTCAATGAAATATACTATTTAATCATTTTACTATTAAGAAAAAAAAAAGAAACAATTTAAAATAAACTTTAGGTATAATTTAAATAAACTTTTATAATTTTTAAACGAACCATCATTTAAACAATAATATATATAGATATTATTTGAGCAAATAATAATTTTGTGATTTATGACATTATTTAAAGTCTATTTTATAAAAACATAAACTAAATATATTATTGTTTAACATATTTAATAAAAGTATTAAAATGTTTTTATGAAATAAATTACAGAAAATAATATGGTGTCTCAAAAAAAATAACAAGTTCATAAATTGATTTTTTATAATTTTTAGAAAAATAATGAATTAAATTTGAAGGCTAAAAGCCTTAAAACAAAAACATGAGGCTCCCAGGGTTCGAACCCAGGACCTCATGTTAAGGATGCTTATGACATAACTAGTGAACCAATGGCCTCAGCCACGAGTTATTCTAGTTTTTAATCTTTAAAAACATAATCTAAGTAAATCCCCAGTTACCCAAGAACCATAATTCCGATTTGATCCAAATTGAAGGCCAAATCGAAATCGTTTACTGCAAAGAACATGGGGCTTTGATTCCCCATGAGATTTCGAGCATATACATGTATTTTAATTACCCGATTTGAGGATGAACCAGTGATGAACAGACGAGACCAAGTCGCGGCTAGGTCGCTTCTTATTCAGGCTATAAATAGTGATGAAACTTGGATTCGTTTTACAGAAGTGTAACACCCGGTTATTTTTTTAAAAGACAAGATATGAGGAATAAAAGAAAGAAGAGAAATTAAGTCCAAATGGAGGGACTAAAAGTGTCCAAAAGGACAAAATTTTATAAAAGTTGGTGTAAAGGTGGGCATGGCCGCCCACTTTCACTTCACATCAACATCTTCTTCGTTTTTAGAGAGAGAGCAGGGGAAACTCTCGGCTTGTAGAAGAAGAAGAAGTGAATGAATTGAAGGTAAGAATTCGTGGTTTTTATGTGTTTATGACGGTTTTATCCCGGTTGTGTGCATATGTGCTTATGTGTTTGTGTTTGTGCTCGGGTGTGTGTGTTTGGTGTTGTTTTAGGTGTTGAACTCATTGCAAGCGGGTTAGAAAGGAAGAAACACCCAAGTTGCATCAGGTGAGTTCTAGACCCCAGTTTTACTTGTTTTAAACTATCTTTGGGGCTGAAAATGTATTTAAAACGATTTTCAAAGCTTATATATGTTTACCCGTATGTAATGTGCATGATTGGATGTTGATTCTTGAATGCTTATAGGTTGTTCATGTTTAGAATAGCCCCATTAAGTTTAGAACAGATAGGTTGATGATTGGGTTTGAAAACATACCGAAAACATGTTGAACAGAAGGTCCATGCGCCTAGATAAGGCTCATGCGCCTGAAAATGCCTTAGAAAGAATTAAGTGCAATCCATGCTCCTAAACAGTAGCCCATGCGCCTAAGATTGCCTTAGAAATTAAGTATAGCCCATGCGCCTGAACAGTGGTCCATGCGGCTAGAAATGTTAGCCGGACGAATAAGTGTAGGGCCATGCGCCCCAATAGTGCCCATGCGCCCAAGTGGCTCATGCGCCTAAGTGTCCATGCGTCCGAATTATCCATGCGTCTAAGTGTTCATACGCACAAATAGTGCCCATGCGCCCGAATAGTTCATGCACCTAAAGTGATAAATGATTAAGTGTTGGTTGATGCGCCTACATTGTGATGAAACGCCCGAACAGGGCTCATGCGCCCAAATAGTTCCCACGCGCCTAAGCACTTAGAAAATTTTACAGAATTTTCTAGGAGTCTGTGCTTTAAGGTTTTGACCAAGGTTGACTAAGGGCTTATTAATGATGATGTTTCATGCATGATATGATTATTTATGATTGTTCCTTATTATTATTTTTGCTATTATTATTATTACTTATAGTGTGTGACTTTACGTGGTATGTTATTATCGTAACGTAAAGTATATAGTAATAATAAAGTGAAAGAGCAATAAAGAAAAGAAGAGGAACATTAATAAAATGTTAACAAGTCTTGCAAGCTTATAGGAGGGACATGACCGTGTTGTCGTTAGCTCAACTGTGCTGCAGGTTAGCTACCCTATTATGCACACAGGGCCAATCAATTGAGATTGGCATGACCCTTGTAGCGTACCTTGGGTGATTGGATTGGCCTTGTACACAGTACACAGAACCCTTTCGGGGGATACAGTTGACCCTTTCAAGGGATATAGTTGACCCTTTCGAGGGATATAGATGGCCCATCACTCGTTTTCCATCGCGCATATAGTTGGGGTATTGTTCACTGGTCCATACAGAAAGTGAAACATAAAGATAAAAGTTTACAGAACAGACAAGGCATACAGTAAAGAGAACGAACAATATCTGTTCATATAGTTGATGTGTGCTCGCATATACAGTACAGAGTGTATTTTACAGAAAAGAGTATTTTCTTATACAACATATAGAAAGTATTTTATTACTTCCAAAACTAGAGACGATGTTAAGTGCTCTAAAAGATTAACATGTTGTCTTTATTTGTCTTTTGATATTTTGTAATAGTATAGGGACTATTTCTGTAATTTGTTAGTTCCTTTACTTTTGTTTTCAATATAAATAGCTTAGATTTGCAGGTATGTAGTAACAAATACACAAGTTATTCGAATCTGCTTTTTATACCTGTAATTGTCTTAGCTTGATATGAATTAAAACTAAATTTTATTGATATCTTGTTTTGATTTGATTACTTTGTGTGAAATTCATTGAATTGTGTTACAAATCATCATATATTTATTCATTTGATCCTATCAAATGGTATCAGAGCTGTTGGTAAGCTGTTAGTGATTGATTTTCGTTTTAAGTTCATCGAACTTGAAAACCTAAAAATCTCACTGAATCTGTGATTGAGATACAATTCAATTGAAAATTTGTGAATTTCAGTTGTGTTTCATCATCAGAAACATGATTTGAATCACAATTAGCAGATCAATTCATCAAGTTCAAGTAAACTGTTGATTTGTTGTTCGAAAATAGCTTGAAGTTTCGAACTGAAATTTCAAAAATTGATTGATTGTTGTTGAAATTGAAGAAATTGATATTAAGAAGAATGTTTATCGGCATAAAACTCATCTAATTGAAAAGTTTCAATCGAATTCATCAACATTTGAAGAATTCAGAAGATGAGAGTTGTTACATTCATTTGAAGATGATGAATGTGTCGCATGAGCTGAGATTGACTGAATGTCTAAGTGTTAGACGCATTAACACTGTGTAGACATTTTTAGACAGTCATTTGAGTACTGTTGAAGAGAATCCCTGACGTATCACCTGTGTTAAGTTGATAATTGTTAGACGCTTGACAACTGTTTCGGCGTTTGACAACTGTTTAGGCGTTGACAACTATTCAGGCGTTTGACACTGTTTAGGCGCTTGAAACCTTCCAGACGCATTAATACTTAGACATTTTGAAATTTTTTCTAAGGCATTCCCTTAGACGTTTCTCAACTTAGACGCATCAACTGTTGAGACGTTTGAATACTGTCCAGACGTTTTAACCTTGATACTTAGATTTTTATATAACAAAAATATAAGAATGGTAACATCAGAAGATTCTGAAAACAGAGTTCCAAAGCTTAAAAATAGAGCTGATTTCAAAATTGATCTCTTAGACTAAAACAACATTTTAATTCTATTGACACTGATCTCTGGAAATCTATAGAAAAATGACCATACATTCCTATAATAACTGATGGACCAGACAGAGGATTTGTGTATACTAAAGATTCTACAGAACCTTATCCAGAAGATGATCTTCAAGGAGATGATCTGAAAAGAGTTAAGAATGATATTAAAGCCTATTCATTAATGTGTAAAGGACTACCTTTGGAGGTTCTTACAAGGCTAGATGCATTTCAAACTGGATATACACTATATAAAGCATTGAAGATCATTTGTGAAGGAGGTAAAGAGATTCAAAATTTAAAGAAACAAAAGCTGAAAAGACAATTAGAATTGTTTCAACATTTGTGGAGAGACAATAAATCAAATGATGAACAGATTTGTTCAACTCATAACTGAGATGTCAACAGCTGGTATCAACCTGATCTTGAAGATTTAAATCTCAGACTACTCAATGCTTTACCATCATCATGAAACAAACTGTAACTTTACTAAAGCATACTGAGAAGTTTCCAATGGATCTAGATCTTCTTATTGCAAAAATAGAATCAGTGGAGATTGATGAAAGCTTAAGGAACAATGATAGAGCAACATCAATGTCTCAATATCAGTTGTTGCTTCTCCTGCAACCACCATAGAAAATGCATTCATGGCAAAGAGTGAGAAAAGTCCTGAAGAAGAAGGAGATCTGTTTGTAGGAGCAGGATTTTTCACTGATTCATCATTTACCAGTGCACCTGCATATACAACTCAATCTCATTCTCAATCTCCTAAAACACAGTCACAATCATCAAATATTCAGACAGAGACTTCTTCATCATCTAACTCTGCTAAATCTAGCAAAGTTAAAGATGTGATTAACATTCTATTAGAGGATGAAGAGTCCCAAACTACATTTACTGCTTTTATATGGCCAGCTTTCAAGCATATCAAGGTAGCCATTTAACTCAACTAGATTTTTTTTACAGGATTTATTTGAGATGGATCCTGAAGATGTTGAAGAGATGGACCTGAACTGGCAGATGGTGATGATTGCCTACAGGACTCAAAAACATTCTTATGTCAACAAGAAATACAAGCCTAATGCAAACAAGACTATTGGATTTGACAAGTCAAAATCCAGATGTTTCAACAGCAATAGTTATGGACACTTCTCAAGAGAATGTAAAGCTCCAAGGAATAATGGAGGAAGTGCTCATTCAAGCTCAAATAATCAAAGGTTTCAACAAGCTCAGAAGACTTTTCAAAAGCCATATCAAAGTCTTCCCATGCCAGAGCTTAAAGATGAAACCAAACCATCTGATGAAACAAAGAAAGCACTAGTAGTCAACATAAAAGATGGATATGATTGGAGTGCATATGCAGATCAATTTACAAATGAATTAACATCAAGTTTATCTCTTATTGCAGAAATTCAAGAGGAAGATTGGTCAGAAAACAATGACCCAAAAGGGGAAAGTGATGAAGAGGAAGATAACTATGATTGGAGTGACAAGTCTGATCCTAAAGAGGATACAGAGGAAGTAGCTCTAATGGTTCAGTCTGATCAACCAAAGGTTAAATCTTCTACTTCATCATCTGAAACCACAGTTCAAAATTTCCTGAAATACCATCAGAAGTAAAAGAAAAGCTTTGCACCAAATCATGTTTTGAACATGTTGAACACTACAGAAACTATTCATTCAAAATCTGTGAAAAGCTAAAACAAGAGGAATCTATGCATAACCAACTTAAATCTAATCATAAAACTGCAGATCAAAAGATTATCTCTCTTCAAAATTCATGGAACAAAAAAATCAAAGATTTAGAAATTGTTACAAAACAACTAGAAGAGATGACCAAGAATCTGAACAAGAGAAAATAGCACATGCTGCTACTCAAGTTGATCTAGCAAAAGTTAAGAGTTCAAAAATGATAGTAGAAAAACTAATCAGTGAAAGGAAAGATAAACAAAAAGCAGGATTAGGTTTCACTCATGAACCTATGCCTGAATCTATCACAAACACATTACCAGAGAATTTCAATACTCATGATTATTCACCAGAAAACAAAGCAAAGCTTAAAGCCTTTCAGATCAAAACCAAGAATGCAGAGAGAGGAAAAAAAAATGTTCAAGTGTTTGTTGAAAAAGATCAAGAAAAAAATAAAAAATGGACATCCAATCAAGATAAAATCATATGAACCAAAACAACCAAAACAAAATCTCTTCTGATCAAATTCACAATGTAATAGAAGAAGTCAGAGTTCAAAACAAGGATAAACAACAGATAGGAATATCAGAAGATTCAAACACCATCAATATGAAAAAATTTCAATTAGAAAAGTAATCTTCTTCTGATGATGTTCAATCTAAAAATAAACCAAGCTCTTCTAAATCAAAGATCAAAGAAGAAGAAAGAAATCTATAAAGTAACATCTGACAAAACAAAGTTCAAAAAATTGATTAAAGCAACAAATCAAACATCAAAACTAAAACCTATTAAATTTGTGTCAGCAGGTATGTTAATATGAATTCTCTTTCAAATAATAAATCAAATGTTATGAACAAATCAACTCAGATCTGAAATCTAGTTCAGATTCAAAGACTTCCGCTGTAGCAAAAAGATTTGTTTCTAATACATTCAAGAAGGAAATTCATGTTAAACAAATGAATAATAATCTGACACAAAATCAAACTGTGAAAAATGAAAGACAACAGTTTACTATATGAAACAAAATCAAACATTATGTCATTGTCAAAAGTTAACAAAAAGTTGTTTTTAACGCCACAAAAGTACTGTGAAATTTGTGATATGAAAAATCACAATACTGCTGAGTGCTACTTTAACAAGTACTGTGACATATGTGACATGAGAAATCATTCGACAGCAGATTGTTATTATAACAAATATTATACTTATTGTGATGAAAAGACTCACAACACTACAGATTGTTACTTTGAAATAGATCTCTCACTAGAAACTTTGCAAAATCAAACATGAGCAAAGGATTTGCTAATCCATAGTATTGAGAGATCAAACTAATGGATTTCAAAGAGACATTAATCAACCTAATGTAGGTTTGAGATTTTTTCCTAAGAACAATTACATGAGCTCTCAAACACAACATGCAAGAACACTTTATACCAAGATCTGTAAGGATGACTAATAAAAATGTTAGACATCAATACATTTCAAAAGATGATAAATCAAATGGTATAAATGTTCACAAAAATAAATCAAACAATTTTCAGATAAAATTGGAAAATTCATCAAAAATAAACTTGATTTGAATAATCTCCATTATAAACAATTACAATTGTTGAAAAATTGGAAAGCCCAAGACCATTTCGGCTTGGGTAGATATTTCAACTTAACTTTCTTGTAGTGCAGGTACGCCCAAAAGACCAATCAATACATGGTATGTGGATAGTGGGTGTAGTCGGCACATGACAGGCAATACTGCCTTGTTACAAGATTTTGAGTCAAAAGATGGAACTCACGTCGCCTTTGGTGGTGATGCTGGAGGAAAAATAATTGGAGAAGGAACAGTATCCAATGGGATAATAAGCTTTGATAAAGTCAACTTTATTCACAGTTGAACTTTAATCTGTTAAGCGTATCTCAAATTTGTGATAAATCGTATTCTGTTCTGTTTGATAATTCATTATGTTATGTTTTGAAACCAGGTTTCAAGATAAGCAAAGATTGGTTATTGTTACAGCTGAGAGAGACAGAGATGTATACAAATTGGATATGTCTCAAGTGATCTTTCAACTGATACAACATGCCTAATTGCAAAGGCATCAATGATGAAAGCCAGCTTTGGCATAGACGTCTCAGTCATTCAAATTTCAAGAATATGAACAAGCTTGTAGCAGGAAATCATGTCATTGGACTTCCATCCAAGAAGTTTGCAACTAATGATCACTCCTCAGCATGTTTGAAGGGAAAGCAACACAGAGCGTCTTATAAGTCCAAGCCTATAAACTCAACATCCAAACCTCTCAGATGTTATATATGGACCTTTTTGGACCAACAAACGTCAAGAGTATTGGACGAAAATCATATTGTTTAGTTATCATTGATGACTTTACAAGATTTTCATGGTTTTTCTTTCTTATGCCAAATCTGAAACAGCTGATTATTAAAAGAATTTATCATTAAAGTTGAAAATCAATTAGATAACAAAGTGAAAATTATAAGAAGTGATAATGGAATAGAATTCAAAAATGCTAACATTGAAATGTTTTGTGCACAGGAAGGGATAGCTCATCAGTTCAGTGCTCCCAAACTCCTCAACAAAATGGAGTTGCTGAAAGGAAGAATAGAACACTGATTGAAGCTGCTCGTTCTATCTGCTGATGCAAAAATACCTATCACCTTTTGGGATGAAGCAATATCAACTGCGTGTTTTGTTCAGAAGCGAATCTTAATTGTCAAAGATAAACTGAAAACTCCATATGAGTTAATGTTTGGCAGAAAACCGAACATAACTTTTTAAAATCATTTGGTTGTCCTGTTATGATTCTTAATTCAAGTGATCAATTAGGAAAATTTGATGCAAAATCTGATAATGGATTTTTCGTTGGATATTCATCAGTTTCAAAAGCCTATCGAGTCTACAACTCTAGGACAAATGTAATCATTGAAACATTCAACGTTAAATTTATGGAAAATTCTTTTCCATCAGCTTCAAATGGTCCTGCATGGTTATTTGATCTAGATTCATTATCAAACTCTTTTCAATCTAATTTGTTTGATCAACCAAATTGTTTTAATTCTACAGATAAGAAGAACTCAAGAGGTGATCTTGGATCTTTTAGTGAAGATTCAGATTCTGATGACCCAGATGATTCAAGCTCAGACTACCCATTTTTATCATTTGTTAAGGATTCAACAATACAAAATCATGATAATACAGTTTCAGATCATTCCGAGTCAATTAATCAGGAAGAATCACAAAATATTCCTAATGATGGTAATGAGTTTGTGATACCTGAGTCTGGAACATCATCCATTTCAGGTGATGTAGTTGATACAGGTAACTTTGATTACTTTGTCACCTCACCTACTCAAGTTCCAATCTTCAACCACATTCTTCTACGTTAATACATGAGTTGTCCAGCTTGAATCAAACAATTTGGATGTTAATGTTCAATGTGATAGATCACTACATCTCGTATTCACAAGAATCATCCATTTCTCAGATTATTGGTTCATTGAATGAGAGAACAACAAGGAGTAAAGTAGAACAAGCAAACGTACGCTTATACTCTTGTTTTCTTTCTCAATTGTTCCTAAAAATGTTACCGAATCATTAAAGGACAATGGTTGGATAGAAGCCATGCAAGAAGAATTACTTCAATCCGCAAACAAGAAGTGTAATTTGGTGGATCTACCTGAAGGAGAAAATGTAATTGGCACGAAATGGTTATTTAGAAATAAGACTGATGATCGTGGTGTTGTAATAAGGAACAAAGCAAGACTTGTTGCACAAGGATACACAAAGGAAGAAGGTATAGATTATGATGAAGTGTTTGCACCAGTTGCAAGACTTGAATCTATTCGAGTTTTCTGGCTTATGCTTCATTCATGAAATTTAAGGTGTATCAAATGGATGTAAAGGTGCATTTTTATATGGTCCAATTACTGATGATGTATCTGTGAAGCAACCTCCAGGCTTTGAGGATGCACAATTTCCACATCGAGTATATAAACTGAGTAAAGCTTTATATGGACTTCATCAAGCCCCTAGAATTTGGTATGAGACGTTATCACAACACTTAATCCAACATGGATACACACGAGGGAAAATTGATCCTACTTTTTCATAAAGAAGGACAATAATGATCTTTTATGTGTACAAGTGTATGTTGATGATATCATATTTAGTTCTACATGTCCAAAATTGTGCAATGAATTTGAAGAAATAATGAAATCTCGATTTCAAATGAGTTTTATGGGAGAGATTAACTTCTTTCTTGGACTTCAAGTCAAGCAAACTATAGATGGAATTTTCATCAATCAAGAAAATTTGTTGACAAGCTCTTAAAAAATTTAAGTTGCAAGACTGTCAGTCCATACGAACTCCAGCAGATGTTAACCCAAGATTGAACCTGATCCAAAAGGAAAATCTATTGACCAAACGTTATATAGATCACTGAATGGTTCTTTGATGTATCTTACTGCATCTAGACCAGACATTATGTATGCTGTTGTGTATGTGCAGGTATCATCAGACCCGAAAGAATCTCACTTAATTGTTGTCAAAAGAATATTCAGGTATCTTAAAGGTAAACCAGCCTTAGGGCTTTGGTATCCTTACGAGGGTAACTTTGAACTATATGGATATACTGATAGTGATTATGGTGGATGTTGTCAAGATAGAAAATCTACTTCGGGTGGGTGCCAATTTCTTGGTCCCAGATTAGTCTCATAGCAATGCAAGAAACAAACAAATGTCTCTGTTTCAACTGCAGAAGCTGAGTACATTGCCGCATCAGCAGGATGTTCTCAAATTCTTTGGTACTAGATTATGGATTCAACTTTCTTAAAACACCAATCTATATTGATAACAAAGCTGCTATGTTCATAACGGCTAATCCTATTCAACACTCAAAAACAAAACATATCGAAATCGATATCATTTTCTTAGAGATAACTCTGAAAAAGGATTAATCATATTGATTCAAATTGCAACAGAAAAACATTTGGCAGATCTATTTACTAAAGCCTTCCTACCAGGACGATTTGAGTACTTAGTAGAATCAATTGGTCTTATAAATCATATGTGATCTCCCTAAATCAAAAGATCATAATAAGTGATACTCTCATTGTGAATTGCCTGTTTATATTTTTGTGTGTGTGTGATTTTATGTTTTTCATAGAAAAATCAAATATAAAAATATATATCAAAAATACAAAAATATTTTTTGGAAAGGATTATGTTTTGCAATATGTGAGAAATGATAGTACATTAGTGAGATCAGTTGCATACTTCACTAATTCATAAAGTCTAGACATGATCAGATATGATGTGTAGCTAATATCTGACTATTATGCTGAAAAGTAAATTCTTGTGATCAAACTAAACATACATGCTTGTGTGTATTCATCTGAGTACTTTTGAGTAGCTTTAGCTTATCAGAATGAATGTTTGTTAAGATACATCTCTCACACCTGTTGAAACTATGTGAAATCATGAGATCTGTTACAAGCATCATTTCACTTCTCTGTTAAGAGTCATCATAGACCTGAAGTACTGAGATATCCTCTGTTGTAAGTCATTACAGACCTGGATTCTCTTTTTGATGCAAAAAGATGCCAATGTGCACAACCTATTCAAAAGAATAGTCAGAGCTGATCAAATGGTTATCCATGATCATCCTCTATTAACTAAGTAACATGAACTCTGGTGATATCTATGTTTCAGGTAATAAGTTGAGCATGTGTTTCTCTTTTACATTTCATAATGATAGTTAAATTCTCTTAGTCTCTGTATTTTTTACATCATGTCATATCTTAATCAACACTAATCAATCCAAGAATTGAAAAGTAAGTGAGTTGATAGTTGTGTCAAAATCACTCATTGTCTGTCCTTAGATCTTGTATCTCCTTTGCTGTGATATCACTGACTTGGAACATACTTGATCAGGATTTATTCACTATCTATGACTATCCACATTCATTTTATTTTAATGTGCTGATCTTCATTAATATGATCTCTCTGCAGACATTTATTCTTTGTTTAATATTAAATTTTAATTCTATTTTCATTTTTTATGCATGTCTTTGTGTGTGAAGGCAATGTCTCAATGTGATGTGTGATCTTATTCTCTTTCATAAGAAACTTATAAGTTTTTCAAACTTAAAAGTTTAGGGGGAGTAATAAATGAAAGAGTTGTTCTCAGAAAATATTCAATAATCATAATCAAAATTTGAAATGTTGAATTGAAAGGATGATGCTTTGTGTTCAAAGTATTTGTGTAAACTGAAAATAGAATGTGTTTGACAATTACAATATGAATATACATAATCTTTGCAAATAAATAATTTTTAAGTTGACAATTAGATGATATTTGATGTTATGATGAGACTAAAATAAAGGGACAAAAGAAATTTAAAAAGAAATTTAAAAAGAAATTAAAAGGAAATACAAATAAAAAATAAAAAATAAAAATTTTATAAATTGAAAGTGCAAAATGCAAAAAGTTCAAAATTTGGGGATCTAAATGGTAAAAAATGTGAAAGTGAAGAAATTGGAAATCACAAGTGTTTGAAATTCATCTCATGCACCTAAACAGTGCACATGCGCCTCAATAGGAGCATGATGAAATTTTCAGGATTATACAAGTGTGGACGTTTGATTCATTCTCATGCGTCTAAACAGTTGTAATACATCTGAAAATTACAAGGGTTGGGCGTCTGTGATAATCCCATGCGTCTAAATAGTGTGTTAGACGTATGTGATGTCTCATGCGTCTGCATAGTTAACTTCAATTTTAGACTTTTTACAAAGTCCATGCGACAGAACAGTGCAAAAGCGCCTAAACAGTGCTTATGCGTCTGAACAATTCTCATGCGTCTGACTTAAAAGGCACAACAGTGCTCATGCGTCTAACAAAATAAGTGAATTCTAGGTTTTCATACGCCCAAACAGGGACCATACGTCCAAACAGGGCTCATACGCCTAAAATTTCACTTATATATATTGAACACTTATGCGTATTTCTCATTCACTTTTCAAAATTCTCAGAACCAAAACCCTTGAACTACGTCTGTCAAGCATAAAAACAACCTTATTTCATCTTAAATCAATCAATCCTTTGAGCATACATTGCATTGGATATATAAACGTAAGTTTATGATTCAAATACATAAATTTTAGATTAAATCAGTGATTTGTAAGAGACGGTTGAATGCTATTTGGGCGTTCGAACATATATAATCCTAGTTTAATCTGATAAAATAAGAATCATCTCAAATATTGACAATGGATTACTGATAAGAACACATTTGCGAGTCTGTTGATGTATTGTTTTGATGTTAAAGTGAAATTTTTTTTGATGAAGAAATCAGTCGACTTTGCATAGTCGAAGAAGAAGAAGATGAACAGACAATCAATTTTTGATCAAAAATAAATAAAAATTAAAATTAAATCAAAATTGAAATATTAAAATTGAAATGTTAATTTTTGATGTATTGCAATGTTCTCGTAATTCTTTTGTTGTGTTTTGCAGATGGCTGAATTAAAATTGAACCAAAACACAATGTAGCTGCTTTTTTAGATGATGAAAACAGAGAAGCTACGGGATATAAAGACATTATCAGATTTTTACTCAGAACAAAATATGTTTATGCCATGTGTGCAAGGCCCATGATTAATGGAAGAATGATTAAAAAATTCTGGAGAACTGCAAAAGTTGAAAGAGATGATCAAGGAAACAAAGTTTTAAGAGCCTTCATTACTAATGCTTGAAGTTTCTGAAGAAGCAATTAACAAGCTCTAAGACTGGGAGATAATGATCCTGAAGATTTATCTGAATATACATTTAATGAATGTAGAGAAGTTTTTCTACAGATGGGTCATCCAGATCATTTCCCGAAGAAACAGTTTTTCAGAGCTCGTGTATTTAAACATTGGAAGCTTTTATGCTACATATTTTAACATTGCATGTCAAAAAGAAGTGCGGGTTGGGATTCATTCCCTGTTGACCTTGCATCTCCAATTGTAGCCTTATCCACTAACAGAAGATTCAATATGGCTAAGTGGATAATGAATGGATTTATTTTTAATCTGGAAAGAGGAGTAAGGCATAAGTATCTGATGTACCCAAGATTTCTTCAACTTCTCATTAATGATGCAAATCTAGATTTGTATGCTGCTAAAGTTATTGGTGATAGAATTCAGTTAGAGCACATGTCAGAGAGTGTGTACAAAAGACTGGCAATGATAACGGATGTTCAAAACATTCCAGTTTTTGATTATATCATAAATGTATCTATGGATGAAGTTGATATTACTCAGCCGCACTTTCATCTAACTGAATAAGAACCAATAGATCCAAATGATCTGATTGAAGATGTTGAAGTTGATGAAGAAAGTGATGAGGATATGTCTGAAAGTTCATCAAGTGAAGAAAGTGATGATAATGATGATGAAAATGATAATTTCACTGAAGTAATTCAAGAAGGAAATGAAGAAGGGAATGTTAAAAATACTGAAAGTGAGACACAGGCTATGATTGAAGAAAATGTTGAGGAAGCTGTAACAGAAAGGAATTCTCAAAATCAAACATTTGATTCTGATTTTATCAATGATATTTCATTCAATCCAGTATTTGAAATTGATAAAAATGAAGGAGCAAAAGAAATTCCTGTTAGTATGTCACACAATGTGTCTATACAAACAGAGGAAATAGTTGAAGTTGATGTGATTGAAAAGTTGAAAGAAGAAAATGTAAACAAAGAAAAGGAGATTGAAAAGTTGAAAGTTGAAAATGAAAGAATGAAAGAGATAATCAATGCTTGTGAAAAAGAAATTCAAAAGCTCAAAGATGAAAATTTGAAGTTGTCTGAAGAAATTGTGTTCAAAGATGAAAAGATTGTTAGTTTTGCCCAAGATAAAGAAGATGTGATAAAGAATTTTGAAGTCATGATTAAAGATTATGATAGTCTTGAGGAGAAATTCAAGAAGCTATCTGAAGAAAATGAAAATCTTAAAGCTGAATTGATAAAGGAAAGAGAAGCTCAGAAAGCTATATCTCCAGTACATGTAATTAGTACTGAGGTGCAAATTGAAGAAAATCTTGAATAAAGAAAAGGCAAACGGAAATTAAATGAATTAGAAGAAGTTGATCGGACTGAATCTTCTTCTAAAATTCAAAGAACTGAAGAATTGGTTGAAGAGCAAAATGTTCAAGAACAGATTGATGCTCTAGATGATATTGAAGAAGTATATAATGATGATTGGTATGATGAAGTTCTTGAGAATGAAGACATTGATGAAGCTGAATTTGTGTCACATTTCTCTTCACAAGAACATATACAAGAACAAAATGAAGTACCACAGGATTTTGAAGAAAAATATAACTACCTTGTGAACATGAAATACAATAGAGTGTATTTGGATGGACTGACTGTTTCTCAAATTAATAATGAATATGAGAAATGCATCTATGCAGAGTCAGTTGCTTCAATAGATCCAAATGAGATAGTGGTTGAGCATGGTGAATGGATAAGAACAAAGGAGGTTATAAATGTAGAAGAACTGTCTAGTTCTGAGCTGCACCATCCCGATCCTGATGATATGAGTATTCCTGCTTTTAGATCATGGTTGCAAGCTAGAAATCACCCGTGGAGGAAGCTGAAGAGATTACAATCTGTATCTCTGAGAAATATTGTGAGAAGCTTTCAAGAAACTGAGAAACAAATGAAGAAGATGATAGTGCTGGATACAGATAACCCTCAGTATCTTGAGATAACAAAAAGAACAAGAATGTTGAAGCCTCAGGAAATAAAACAAATGTCAAGACTTGATGATGCTCACACTCATAGAAAAGAATTGATGGAAATGTTTGCTGATCCTGAAAGACAAACCCCTAAAGCATCAACTGATCAAAGGAATATTCTCAATAGTTCAAGAACAACAGGAGATTTAGTAAGAAATATATTGCAGAAAGGACAATCAGTTGCTGAATTGTTGAATGCAATGATTGCTCCAGATTTTACAAACCAAGTAAAGATAATTGCATGGAAGTATGATGAAGTGTTTGATGCCTTCTTGATAAAAAGAGTAAATGTTGTATGTGACGTTTATCATTTTTACTCTAGTAGCATAAACCTTCCGGTGCAAGACTTAAAAGAGCTAAATAAACTACCTCTAATCAATCTTACTGATGCAAAACGTGGGAAGATGTTTGTAGAATTATTAAGACGTGGATTGGATAGATCAAGTAATTTTCTTAACACAAGATGTGATCAAGAAGACAAGGAGTATTTTGTTACTTTGAAGAAAAACAAGAAACTTAAGGGAGTTCAATCAGAAGAAGAACATTCGTTGATAGAATTTTGTGATAAATACTTTGAAAAAGTTACAACTCCAGGACTTAAAGTGATTGACGGTAATCAAAACTCAAAGCCAATTCTCAGATGGTTTTACAACACTGAGATATTTGAGCTAAAGTTAGTCCGAAATCTAGAAAGATGGGATGAGGACATGATTACTTTATTTGGAGTTTTTGAGCTAAAATTGTTACATCCAAGTTATATCTCATTTTTGTCAGTACAAAAATTTAAGAAGGTTTCTCCTGAAGTGGCTGAGCAAGACAAGAAATATTTTATTTCTATTATCAATGTGATGAACGCTGCCATGAAAAGGATTTCTTTGAGAAAAGCACTTGCGTATGCCAACATTGTTAAGAAAGATATTAAAGATATTGAATTCATGAGAATATCAAGAAAATGGGTCTTAGAAGTGTACTCAAAGGAAAGTAATAAACCTATTGAGTTATATGCAAACATTAATATTTCATGTCTTTCAAAAGATACATTGGAAAGAATGGACAAGATGGAGATTAAAACAAATGAAGCTAAACCAGAACAAGGCATTCTTGCAAGTAAATTCAAGTCTGCTATATCAAAAGCTTTGAAAGAGTTAGAAATGTACAAACAGAAGCCTATGTTCAAAGTCAAAGAAGAACCAATAGATTTCTTTGAATGATGAATTCAAGGCTGAAGATAGAATTGAAGATAGAGTCAGCAGTCAAGCTTGAAGATTTTGAAGACTGAAGACCATGTAAATCTTAGGGGGAGTATTGTTAAGTGCTCTAAAAAGATTAACATGTTGTCTTTATTTGTCTTTTGATATTTTGTAATAGTATGGGGACTATTTCTGTAATTTGTTAGTTCCTTTACTTTTGTTTTCAGTATAAATAGCTTAGATTTGCAGGTATGTAGTAACGAATACACAAGTTATTCGAATCTGCTTTTCATACCTGTAATTGTCTTAGCTTGATATGAATGAAAACTGAATTTTATTGATATCTTGTTTTGATTTGATTACTTTGTGTGAAATTCATTGAATTGTGTTACAAATCATCACAGATTTATTCATTTGATCCTATCAAACGTTGACTTTTATACATTTTCAGTTGGCAGGTAATTATTGCTGAGGATGGCACGAGGATGAAGCTACTCGGCAGGGAAAGTCTGACATCCATTCGTATTTTATGTTGCTGTTGTTTTGTAATGCAGTAAAACAATTCTTTTGTAATCAGTTAAACGATGATGTATTGCTCAATAACAATGGCTAAATGAAATAAATGGCTTTTGATAAATCATTTATACTGCTTAAGTTTGTATAATTATAACGTTTAATGTTTTAACTGCTGTGATTAACCAACTGTGAGGTTTCCGGGAACGGGGCCTTACAAGAAGGCTTCTAGTAGTTCAAACGATGACAAGCCCTCTATCAATTGCAAGTTGAAGAGCTCGGACTGAGGTTTTCAAATGGGTCGCAGGTCGCGATGTAAATGTTGATTAAATTTGGTGTTTGGAGTCGTTTCAGGTGTAATTGAGTGTTGTATACGATTTAAGATTGATAGATGAGCGATTAGGTTAGTTTAATTAGGTTATTATTAAGTTTTATTTGTCAAATGGTTGAGGATTAATGTCCGACAGTTACTCGAGCTTGAAAGCTCCTGTAACCGGTGTTAGATCTTTAATATAACCCTCAACCGGTTCGAATCACACCAACAAATCAATTGGAAACAATTTTAGTTCATTAATCGAAGTTATTGAAAGGTTTAAACGGTCGCCGGAGCTCACCGGTGCTCGCCGGAATACTCGCCGGAATTTCGGGGGTGGAAAAGGTGACAGATTTGGTCTTTTTGATAATTACACAAATGGTCCATGTTGTTTCCCACTATTATTATTTTATGCCATAAACTTTTATTTAAGTTTTAAACTTGACACAATGAACCCCTCAACCTTTCTAAACTTTAAATTTTGCCAATTGCTCAACTTTTATACATACATACATATATACATATATATATATATACACACACACACACACACATATATATATATATATATATATATTTCACATTATTATGAGTTTAGTTATGTTAATCTTATTATTGTTAATGTTATTTTAGTTATCATTGTTATTATTATTATTATTTCTTTTATAATCTAATAGTAATGTTATTATGTTCAATTTAATAGTTTAAGTTATAACTTTTAAATGAAAGAACTAACAAAGAACCAAACATGAATAATCCACAAGTTCCATAAATGACAATAATAGTCCCTACAAGAATAATCAAAGTTAACACTTAGTTAACAAAAATTCAAGATGTTACAGTCTCCCTAACTTAAAAAAATTTCGTCCCGAAATTAAGAATGAACTAGGCAAACAAATGCGGGTATTTCTCCTTCATATGATCCTCTCGCTCCCAAGTGAACTCAGCTCCACACCTATTCTCCCAACGAACCTTGAAAATTGGATTAGTTGTGGTTCTAGTTTTCTTCATGATGTGATCCATAATTTCAACAGGTTTCTCAACAAAGTGTAATGACTGGTCGATCTGAATGTCTTCCGGTGGAACATGTAGACTCTTATCGGCCAAACACTTTCTCAAAGCGAACACAGGATGAATTCCACTAAGGTCGGAAGGTAGTTCCAGTTTATAAGTCACTTTCCCAATCTTTTTCAGGATTTTGAAAGGTCCTACAAATCTTGGAGCTAATTTACCCTTCTTTCCAAAGCGAACAACACCTTTCCATGATGAAACATTAAGAAGAACCATATCACCAACTTGGAATTCCAACGGCTTACGACGCTTATCGGCATAACTCTTTTGTCGACTTTAGCACCAAATAGGTTTAGCCAATCTTATATACTTGTAATCAAGTCGAGGTTTGATTGTAATGATATGTGTTCTATAACCTTACTAACTTATAACCGATGACATGAATTGCTACTTGTAACCTTGTTATATTATGTATGAAAACCTTGGAAACTCACCAACTATTTTTAGTTGACCTTTTTATTTTCATCATGTTTCAGGTTTGATGTTTGAAGATCTTCTTGTGCTCATATAGGACTTAGACCTAGACTAACTGAAAGACTTATGTATTTGGTTATATCTTGATTGTTATGTTATTATTTTATTTGTCTTGTAATGTTTATTGAATAATGATATTTAATAATATTTCAACTTAATTAGTTCCATGTGCTATGAGCAATTGTATTCCATTCATCCGCCCCGATGATTCCGCCGTCAGTCAGGGTGTGACATGATTGTTGGTTTCACATACGTGCCATCAGTACTTTCAACACAAAAAGTAAAGAAAACAGAGACATCTATAAATTAAGAACTCACCCTAGAATGAAACCTATCCAACTACATATATTCATCTTCAAATCTTCTCTTAAGAACCACAATAATCATTATTGATCGAATTGACCGTAGGGAAAAATTGTCAATCGTATAGAAACTTCAATTAAGAACCTCAACCTTAGAAGCCATCGGCTGTAGTGAATCATTGTCAATGGAATCCAAGCCACTAAATCATTATTGTTAATGGTTTTCATCACCAATGCCAATCAAATTGAACTCAACGCCCATACTAAACCATTGATGAAACTAACGATGGGGAATGTCGACACCACACCACATTAGGTTTTCTCCTTCATTACTTTTTTGATGTAAGAAAGTTTGATGTTTACTCGATTTGATGTTAGTGGTCCAATTTGAGGAAAATATACACGAGTGATCAAATTGAAACATTTTTAAAACTTCATTACTATTTTGTGATACAAAAATATCAATATCCAAATATCCCAATGAAAGTCTCAAAGTTTTAAATCCGAAATATCCAAAAATTTGAATATTGAAATTTCGGATATCCGAACTTTATATCTCTAAAATTTAGATCTTCATATTTTCGAATTCGGATACGGATAGTAATTTTAGAATATTTTGATAGTCCAACCAATCCAAAATATATTGTTATATATTTGTTTTTATCTTTTATAATTAAGAAAAAAAGAAAATCTAAATTGAAACTCAAAATATTATATATATATATAGTATATATATGTGTGTGTGTTTAATTATTTTTATATAATTTCAATTGTTTTTATAACTATAATCTATCATATCTATATAATTTTTTTATCTAATTTGTTTTTTTAATGTTTTTGGATATCTGCTTCACCCTGCTTTTTTAATCAATCATACCTAAAATTTTGGATACAAATTTCGCAACTAAAAGTAACTATCCAAAATTCTCGGATATCCAAATTTATTTTAAAAGAGAATTAATTGAGATAAAAAATTAATTGTGATATTTGATCATTTATTTTAAATCCTTTTTCTGGTTCGAGCCAAATTACGGATATAATCTCTTTGTCACAAGTTTAACAGGTCTAGCATTGTTGGTACTATTTGCTTTCAAATATACTCACTTGATCTAACGACGTTAATTTGGTCAGTTAATTTCGGGTCTTAACAAGTTTATAAAAGAAAAAGAAAATGCCAAAACCGAGTGTCACAATTAGACTGTCCCCAACGCTAAAAGTCGTCATTCTCACAAATAGTCTCAGTTAGCATACCACATCAGTTTTCCATTAACTTTCATTCATTCTTCATACAATCAACTTTTACCCTCAACACCATCCTTCCCACAAACAACCATTAAGAAAATAAAACAACACATATTTTTGTGTGTGACCCCCACAAAATGCATCCATGAAACCTCCTTAGCAAAAAGCAGGTGAAGGACAGATGGGCATGCACAACGCAGCCCTTCCGAAGGACAGTAAGGAAGAGGCTAAAGACGAGGCTAAAAGCACTACGTTGTGAATAGTCTTATTCTTTTCTCTCATCCCAGATCAAATTTTCTTATGAATTCCAATTTTTATCCACCTCCAATCTCATGTTATCTCCTTCTCGCCATGGTATTAATGCATATTTTTTTATTTGATGCTTCTTAAATATATGAATCAATCACTACTTTGCATAAAGAATAATCGACATGCAATGCAACAACTCTAAGAACCATCCTCACTATATGCTTCAAATTTCAATAATTACAATTTCTTACGTTATCTTTAATTCTTGACTAATCCTTGAAGTTTCATATAATTCCCCCCGTTAATTCTAAGCTTAATTAGATTTTCATGTCTACCATTCGTACTTTGTTCCTGTAGTTACCCAAATGAAGAAGAAGAAAAGGTTGAGTTGGCTTCTTAAATATTTTGGGCCCAACTTTAGTAGTTTAACTCCTTTGGGCTTGTCTAAACTCATCTAAGAGTAGAGTTGCACAAAATAACCGGGTCCATACCTGACCCGGCATACCCGACCTGTACTCGGGTCCGGGTACAACCCGATACGGGTGTACCCGGATGGTACTTGAAAAAAGCAGGGGGTTGTACCCGGTTTGGGGTATTTTGAAATTTTCCGGACCCGTACCCGAACCAGTTGAACCCGGGTTGGACCCGGTTTCGACCGTTTTTTTTCAACTAGCCGTTTTTAAAGGCTATATAGCCGTTGGGGACCAAATTTGACCATTTTTTGTTGGTTTTGCCCCTAAAATAAGTATAAATAGGTGTGGGTTGATATGGTAAGGTACCCAAGCTTCAAACACAAAAAAACATACGCAAAAAATGCAAACAATACTCTCGTTTACTCTCAAATCTCAATATGGCTCATTCTCAATCTTCCGTTGGTCAAGGTTCATCAAACTCTCCAACCGTCGTTCGTGTTCTTGCACACAATTGTAACATGGATGTTTGGTGCAATTAGGATATGGTTGAGTTGAGTGAGGGATCTGTAAAGGCTCGTTGCAAGTTTTGTAGAGTTTTGCTTGCTAAAGATTCTAACACGACTTTAAACAAACACATTAGCAAGAAATTTTGTAAGTCGTTGAAAGCTTTAAAAAAAGACACTTTAAAAGCTTTTCATAATAGTCTTTCGGATAATTGCGAAGCCGACCTGTTTCCGGATTTGGGTTGGAAAAATATTGAACATTTATCCGAATTTCTTGAGGTGTTTAAAAACTCAACTACAAAATTATCGGGAGTTTATTATCCTACTAGTTATTCGGTGCTTCAAGAATTATATTTCATGGCTTTGAATTTTAAAAATTTTCAAAATAAAAATAATATGTTTAGAGAAATGATAGAACTAATGAAAGACAAGTTTAAAAAATATTTTCTTGAGTTACCACCCGTTTTTACTTGTGTCACTGCTTTAAATCCTTTTTTAAATGTTGCGGGGGTAGAATGTTTAATAGACGAGATAAAAAACAATTTGGATATACATGACGAAAACCCCAATTTTTCAACCGAGGCAAAAGAAGTTTTTAATAAAAGTTTGAACTTATTTATAATTTTTATTTAAATAAATATGGGCCTAACGTAAATATAACTACGCCAAGAGAATCAACCTCAAGTGCTAGTACCTCGTTTAAAGACCCCGTTATGACTATGTTGAATGTTGTTCGGGATGTGACGGCTAAACGTCAAAGGGGTAACGCCCCAACAAACGAACTTGGTATATATAGTACAACGAATTTTATTTCAACTATGAGTACTCAAGATTATCATGCATTTGATATTTTGGCTTGGTGTGTCACACCCCCGCTAAAAGCAGAAACACGGGGATGTAACGAGACGGGATCGTCATAACACATGGTAAACAATAGAGATGCAATATAAGTAATAATGACAAAGCATGTCATGATGACACCCGACACAAAGGAGACTTGTGTCGTGTTTAGTCAATATTCACGACAACATAGCCATAAGCATAACATGATAAATGATTCACATAAACAAAGATGATAACATTGTAATGTATTTCCCACAACCCGAGAACAAGTATCAAAAGAATAATGTTGTTGGAAGCAGACTACAACAATGTTCCAAAAAGAATGTTTGTCAAGAATGTTTAGTCTCAAAATACATCCTAGGGTATCCACTAAGGCAGCACATCTAGATCTTCAATTAGCATTGTCACCTGAAAAGATATGCTCAAAATGGTCAACAAAATTGTTGGTGAGCTTGCAGGTTTAAGTAGTAAATAAGTAATTGATGATGTATAATAATTGTTGTGGAATACCGTGTATACAGTTATAAGTAAGCAAAATCACATGACATGAGCTTTACAACCAAACCTTACGACGTACACACAGAATCTTGTCGGAATATATTCACCCAAGGTCCATTCCTGGCTACTGTTGGTACTAACTAGTTTACCAACAAACAAGGGTGGGGGTGTCAACCCAGTAGTACTACCAATACCTATCCGTCGGTTCCCACACTGGGATTAAATGGTTGTAAATAAAGTACCACACAACGAACTCAAGCATGTATCAGATAAGTACTCACAAAACAGTAACACGTTGATTCCAAGTATGTAAATTGTATGCAAGTTGTACAGCATAAAAAGTGGGTGAGCATGCTTTTCCCCTAAGTTTGTAAATGATTGAAAAGTTGTATAAGTATAAAAAGGGGCCACGAAACTGACTTGTTAAGTGATAAGTATGAATGATCAAAGTTTCCCAAGTGTTGTATGTAATGAACGGTCAAACACCTATTGACAGTTATTGTTACGCATTAATGACATGTATAAAGCATATAGCAACGTTCGGTCAGTTCGGGTCGTATCGGTTCGGTCGCGTGTAACACACACAAGCAGACACACGTATTAGATCTTATGTAGATCCAAGTACTAGGAACCGTCGCCATTGTCGGTGATATTTGTGTAAAAGTTCGTTGTTACTAGAGAAGTATTTGGTAAATATTAGTAATTACAAATCGGTTGTTGATAATTGTAAAATGTTAAGTTGATTTGATTGGGAATAACATTAGTAAGTTTGATAGCGTTGACTTTAATCTTTGTGGTTTAGCAATGGCAATCGTGTCGATGTCACCTTAACATCACACGACATACAAGAAGGAATTCACACACACAGCAACTTCAGTCGCACGACAGGACCAGACACACAACTCAACACTCTATTCACACGAATCAACCCTCATTCGTACGAATCAGCTTCATTCGTACGATTGAACCTTCATTCGTGCGACTAGCATTCAGTCGTACCACACAGCACCCAATCGCATGACTCAACCTCCATACACACGAATCAACCTTCAGTCATACGAATCAGCTTCATTCGTACGACTGAACCTCCATTCGTACGATTGGCCTTCAGTCGTGCGATACATGCACAGTCGCACACGTTCATTCGGTCGCAGCCTCAATCGCATGCATACACTCATCCTGTCACACCCCCGCTGAGAGCGGAAACGCGAGGATGTAACGAGACGGGAATCGTCATAACACATGGTAAGCGATAGAGATGCAATAGTAATAATGATGACAAGCGTGTCATGACGACACCCGACAACAAGGGGAGACTTGTGTCGTGTTTAGTCAGTATTCACAACAACATAGCCATAAGCATAACATGATATAAGATAAAAACAGATAATAACATTGTATGCAATTCCCACAACCCGGGAACAAGTTACAAAGTGTAATGTTGTTTGAAACAGATACAACAATTGTTTTCAAAATGACAAGTTTAGCCCGTAAATGCATCATAGGGTCCCCACTAAGGCAGCACACCTAGAACCTCAGCTAGCATGATCACCTGAAAAGATATGCTCAAAATGGTCAACAAAATTGTTGGTGAGCTCGCAGGTTTAAAAGTAAATAAGTAATTGATGTTGTATAAAGTTGTTGCAGAATACCGTGCATACAGTTATAAGTAAGCAAAATCACATGACAAGAGCTTTACAACCAAACCTAACGACGTACACAAAGAATCTTGTCGGAATATATTCACCCAAGGCCCGTTCCTGGCATCTGTTGGTACTAACTAGTATACCAACACGAGGGTGGGGGTGTCAACCCAAGTATTACTACCAATACTTATCTGTCGGTTCCCACACTGGAATTAAATGGTTGTAAGAAAGAACCACAAAGCAGACTCAAGCATGTATCAGATAAGTACCCACAAAACAGTAACACGTTGATTCCAAGTATGTAAATTGTATGTATGTTGTACAGCATGAAAACAGGTGAGCATACTTTTCCCCCAAGTTTGTAAATGATTGTAAAGTAGTATAAGCATAAAAAGGGGCCATGAAACTCACATGTTAAGTGGTAAGTATGAGTGATCAAGATTCCCAACAGTTGAATGCAATGAACAGTCAAACACCTATTGACAGTTATTGTAAAGCATAAATGATATGTGTAAAGCGTATAATAATGTTTGGTCGGTTCGGGTTGTATCGGTTCGATTGTGGGTAGCAGACACACAAGCGGACACACGTATCAGATCTTGTGTAGATCCAAGTACTAAGAGTAGGCGTCATTGCTTATGACATCCGTATAAAGATCCCATTGTCATAAAAGATAGTACTTGTTAAATATTTGTAGTCCCAAATGGGTTGTCGATAATTGTAAAGTGTTAGGTTGATTTAAATTGAAATAGTATGTGCATGTTGATAGCGTTGACTTTAATCTTTATGGTCAAGCAATGACACTTTTACTGATGTTACCTTATCATCATCAGACGTTAAAGAAGGGAATGCACACACACAACATCATCAGTCACACAACAGGACCAGACGCTCGACTCAACACTCCATTCGTACGAATCAACCTTCAATCGTACGAATCAGCTTCATCGGCACGATTGAACCTTCATTCGTTCGACTGGCATTCAGTCGTACCACATAACACCCAATCGCACGACTTAACCTCCATACGCACGAATCAACCTTCATTCGTACGAATCAGCTTCATTCGTACGACTGAACCTTCATTCGTAAGATTTTCCTTCAGTCATGCGATACACACACAGTCGCATGCATTCATTCATCCGCATTGACTCAATCGCACACATATTCATCCGCATTGACTCAATCGCACACACACTCATTCGCATTGACTCAATCGCACACACATTCATTCGATCGCACAACTCAGTCGCATGACATCCCTAGTCGCACGATTTAGTCGCCCGAAAGACACGGTCGCATGACTCAGTCGCACGACTCACCCAGTCGCACGGCTCAGTCGCATGACAGACCCAGTCGCCCGAACTGCAGGTTCGCGACTGCTGAAGTGAAGAGCAGCCTTCGGCTGCCCCGAGCACGGGTTTTACACAACAAGGACTTCCAGAATCACACAACAAACACACACGAACAAGAAGCACACGCAGAAAGTCATCACACGCACCCACACGACCTCTTGTGTTTGAGTTGACCCGAACACCTGAAACCCTAGAAATGGACAGCAGTAAAACAAGCAAGAAATGGACAACCAAAGTCGTCTACCTGCAAGGATGGAGTAGACTAGGTTGTAGACGAAGCCTAGACGAAGAAACGAGACCAAATGGAGCGATTTTGGTGCAAACGTGAAGAAGATAGGTGAAGAAGAAGAAGAAAGTGAAGAAGAAGAAGAAAGTGAAGAAGAAGAAGTGAAGAAGAAGTGAAGAAGATGGAGAAAAATGGCTGGGAATAGGGTTTTTATACCCATCCCAGGTTTGTAAAATGTCAATTTTAGTCCCTGCACCTAGCCCCCGAGTTCCCAAAGTTTGTTTCGGTTGAAAACGACTTTAAGCGTATTGGTTATATTAATGTTAAAAGTGTGTTTAATAGTAGTTGATGGCTTAAAATGGTTTTATTAATGATAATGGTTATAACTAAAATGATATATTTGGTGATACTGGTGATGAAATTTATAAATGGTTTAGGCTTAGCACACGTTCACGGAGGAAGTACAAGCACAAGGGTAATAGAGCAAACATGATTCCTTAAAACAGGAGTTCATGAAGAAGAGGAAGAATAATTAAAATAATTCTATGGTTAATTATGTTGTTCGACGGACCTTAAGGTGACGAATGTCACAAATCGGCATTGACTCAATCGCACGCATCATTCATCCGCATTGACTCAATCGCACACATTCATTCGATCGCACGACTCAGTCGCACGACATACCTAACCGCATAACTCAGTCGCCCGAAAGACACAGTCGCACGACTCAGTCGCTTGACTCACCCAGTCGCACGGCTCAGTCGCATGACAGACCCAGTCGCCAGAATGGCAGATTCGCGACTGCAGAAGTGCAGAGCAGCCTTCGGCTGCTCCATGCACGAGTTTTACACAACAAGGACTTCCAGAAACACACTACAAACACACTCAAACAAGAAGAACACGCAGAAATACATCACACGCACCACACGACCTCATGTGTTCGGGTTGGACCCGAACACCCGAAACCCTAGATGGTCAACAGAAAAACGAGCAAAAAAAGGGACAACAAAGGTTGTCTACCTGCAAGAATAGAGTAAACTCGGCTGTACACAAAGTCTAGACAGTAAAAACGTGACGAAAATGGGCGGTTTTGGTGCAAGGTGGAGATGAAAAAGTGAAGAAGAGGATGAAGAAGAAGAAGAAGAAGAATGAAGCTAGGGCTGGAAAATGGGGTTTATATACCCAACCCAAGTTTGGAAAATGGCACATTTAGTCCCTGTACTTAAATCCTGAATTCCCAAATTTGTTTCGGTTGAAAACGACATTAATAGGTTAATTATATTGATGATTAAAATGTATTTAATGATAATTGGTAACTTAAAAATGGTTTTATTAATGGCAATGATATTATAAAAAATTGGTATATTTAGTGATAACGATGATGAAAATTGTAAAGGTTTTAAGCATAGCATACGATTCGGCGATAGCACAAGCATAAAGATGATAAAACAAGTATGATATCCACACGAATAGTTTATAGGGATGAGGAATGAACGATCAAGAAAAGTTAACCGGAAACCACGTTAATTGACGGACCTTGAGGTGACGGATGTCACATGGTGGAAAGGAAAGGAATCCCAATTTCCAATTCTTTCTGCTATGGCCCGTGATTTACTAAGCGTCCAAGCTTCTACGGTAGCTTCGGAGCCTGCGTTTTCTCTTAGTGGCAGGGTAATATCATTACGGAAAACAAGATTAACTCCGGAAGCGGTGGAGTGTGCATTTGTTTAAAGGACCACTTAGACGCGATGGATCGTATACAAGACAAAACAAATCTTGAAGACGAAATTGCAAATGAATCTAAAGTACACGATGAAGAGGTAGAAGAAGGAGTATCTTCTGGTATATCCGACGAAGAATTAGCATTTGATAAAGTCTCTCGAAGAAAATAGACGATTAGTTAAATAAAAATTTCTATTATTTTTTATTGATTCGTTAATGTATTTTTTAAATTGTTTTAATAAATAAATAATAAATTAATGAGTTATAAATGTTTTTTAATGTTGTTATAATAATAATAATAATAATAATAATAATAATAATAATTGTAATTTAATAATAATAGTAATATAATAATAATAATAGCAATAATAATAGTAATAATAATAATAGTAATAATAATAATATAATAATAATAATAGTAATAATAATAATAATAGTAATAATAATAATAATATTATTAATAGCAATCATAATAGTAAAAAAAACCCGGTTGTACCCGGTTCTGGACCCGACTCGGTCCGGACCCGACCCTAACCGGGTAGACAGGGTAGGGTTTTAGGGTGAGCCAACCCGACCTGTGGTTCATACCCGAGTTCATCAATACCCGGGTACACAAAAAACCAGCCGGCCCAAACCCGGTTTGAACCCGGTTCCGGGTCCGGCGGTGTACCCGGTGTGTGCAAGTCTATCTAAGAGCAGGGTTAATTACGACTCGTGTTGGACCAAGCAGACTTATGCTTGTGTTTGGCTCGTTTACAAACTGAACGTAGCCGATCGATTTGTTTACAATCGAGTTAAAAGTCAAACGAGTATTTTTAAAGCATCAATTTTACAAGTGAGCGTGAGCGAGCGATGAGCAATTTTGACAGGTCTACTGTCTAGTGTGTCATCCAGTTAAAATTTGCATAGAGAGACAATATCATTGTTAATAACAATGTTAGTCTCAAGTTTTTATATCTTACAAAGCAGTCATATTTCATAATATAATAGCTTTCATGAATGAAATGTTTTCCGATGATAAGGCTATGGATTTGACCAATGATGATGTTATGGTTGTGGCCAATAAGGTGACAAGTAGACTGTAAAGAACGATGATGGTGAGCATGATACGGTCGACTTAGGGTGAAAGTGGGAGAGGATGAGGTGATGAGTAGGTTGTCTGAGTCAAAGAATGTGATATAGAAACATATCTTTTAGAAGTTATCTTTTCGAACGATGTTGATTGTGTTTCGAGGACGAGCCGGGTTTGGACTACATCCAAGATAACACACCTCCAAAACATGATGTATTACGAAGTGGGTTAGACATACCAAACCAAAGCTTTTCTTTTCAAAAGTTACTCCATAGATTTTATCTTTGCTTTTTATAACGTATTATCTTACTTCTATAAGATTTGAACTCAAGGCATCCAGACGTATATCATTTGATAAAATGTTCGGTGGTTTTTAGGCCAAGAGAGCATGTAATGAACTATACAACTTCCATTGCACGATGTACAACTTCCATTGCACGATGTACAACTTCCATTGCAACCAAATATTGGTTCCCCTCTGAAACCCCATCACACCCATAAACCCTAATATCACACTCAACACCACAACCAAAGATTAACAAAGAAACCTTCAATCAACAATGGCGAATCGACGATGTATACAAACCCTAACTCAACACCTTTACAAATCAAAGCTTCATCCTAATCCACCATCATCTCTTCATCACCTAAGAACCCTAGCTCAGATCCCAAATTTGCCCCAAAAGTTCTTACACCCTCAATCGGACCACATATTTTCAACTCCTAATTTCAATTCTTCACGAGCTAATTTCACTGCGTATCGTCGGTTTTCGTCAGGTCCACGCGATAATAGCAATGAAAGCGAAGAAAATGATAGTGATTACGACGACGAAGATGATGATGATGATGATGAGATGGAGGGGAATCCGGTGAGTTCTGTGGGAAAGAAAGAGTATTCACCGGAAGAGAAAGAAAGTGAGGCTGCTGCTATTGGGTATAAGGTGATTGGGCAGCTGCAGCCGTCGGATAGGGTTTTTAAGGCGTATGAACCTGTGTTTGCTGTTATTCAGGTTACATTTAGCTCTTAATATTGAATGTTTGATTGTATAAATATGTCTGTGAATGTGTTTATCTTCTGATTTAGTTGTAAGTGACTATATACACTAGAAATGAGTAGTGGTCTGTGTAGTGATGGAAGAAATTGTCTCAGAACAGAAGGTTTTGCTGCATTCGTTTACACTGATATTCAATTACTCGTTGGTTGAGTTTGGTTCTAGTGGTCAAGATGTTAATTTGATTGAATGAGATGAAGAATCAATTCACAATCCAAATTATGACATTAGAGATATATATGGTGCATTGATGCCACACTTGTTATTTTGGCATCATGGTCTAGTTTCTTTGAAAGGATTTTGTGCAGCTAATAAGAAAATTAAAAGGAGCTAATTTAACAAGCTTTTTGACCTAAAGATTAATTGTGGATATATGTTGATGAATCTATTTGTTCAAATGAAGATATGGATATTAATGTTTGTATAGGTAATGATTTGCTTATGTTGCTGTAGATTGGATCACATCAATTCAAGGTGAGCAACGGGGATTGCATATACACAGAAAAGTTGAAGTTCTGTGATGTGAATGACAAGGTTAGCTAAGCTCAATTTCACGCTATATGTTATATTGGATGGTCTGTATTTCATTATTATTTGTTTTGCTTAAGTTTTCATAACATGGTCAGAGTATTTATATCACAAGCAGATGAATACACACATGTCCTATATTGAAATTAAAGAACATTTAAATTGGTTCTTTAAACAAGAGGCAATTGAAAAAAAGGTTTGCTTTTTGAAAGTGATTTTGTTATCCGGGGACTCTTACCCATTGAAAAATCTAGCTATGATTTTGGCACCATGGAGTTTAGACTGTGTGTGATGATTTGCTTGCTTCAAGAAAAGTCTAATGTCAAGCATGAATCTTACAAATTTGAACCACTAGATTTCATCAACTTAGTTATAGACTTTCTGGTAACTATTAAAGGATGAGTAGCCAAGAATATTTTTGTAGGATGATTTTGTAGAATGTCTATAGTCGTGAGTTATTTGGTCTCACTTGACATTTCATTTCTCACTAAAATTTTGAAGAGTTGTACATAGTTAGTCTTCATGAAAATTTTAATGTATAAGATGATCATGACTTGATTGTGTACCTTGCTTTGACTAATGATAGTGTTAAATTTAATATCCTTAGCAATTTAGCATCTAGAATCTGCTTGTTTGTGTCATATCTACAAGGATACAGTATTGGTGCCTGATTTCACTTAAATATGTCCAGTAAAGCAATTGAGTCACCAGTGCTTATTTTTGTGACCACAATTCATCAGTGTTTATATAGCAGCAAGCTGTTAACCATTTAGTTGTCATTACAGTCTCAGTTGGTTGACATTTCATTTCTCACTGGAATTTTGAAAATCTGTACAGCGTTAGTCCACATGAATTAAATGGTATAAGATGATCATGAGTCATGACTTGATTATGTGTACCTTCTTTTGACTAATGATAAATGTTAAATTTCATCTATATGCTTAGCATCTAGAATCTGGTTGTTAGTTCTTTTTTAACAAGGATAACATATTTTATGCCTAATTTCACACAAAAAGATGTTCAAATAAAGAAATTGACCAGTGCTAAATTTTTTGCCACAAATGATCTGTGTTTATAGCAGCAAGCTGTTATCACCATTTAATTGTCATTTTTGTCTCAGTTGATTGACATGTCATTTCTCACTGAAGTTTTAAAAAATCGTAGTGCGTTCTGTCTTCATTAAAAAATTAATAATATCATCATATGATCATGATTTTAACCTTGTTTTGAGTTGATAAATGTTAAATTCCATTTCGTTCTTAGCATCTATAATGTGGTTGGTTGTGTCATTTTTACAGGTATAAATTATTTGGTGCCTGAATTCACACATAAATATATTCTGATAAATAAATTGAATCTTTAGTGCTAAATGGCCATAAATCATCAATGTTTATTGCTTGTGAAAAATAAAGTCATCACTCTTCTACTTTCTATTTTTTATCATTAACTTTTACCTTTTCTGTGAACTTGATCTCATTGCTTATTTCACCTTGCACTTTTCATTGGTGCTGAGGCGTCTGTTGCAATGTATTGAGTGATGTTAGGATTTATGTATTTAGTTTGATTTGTTTTTATTTTTCTTTTATCATTTCTTGCCATAAACATTTCGTACATAAATGAATATCAGATGACTTATGACATCTTTTTAATGCAGTTAATTCTAAATAAGGTTCTCATGCTTGGTTCTAAGACTCAGACGATGATTGGTCGACCTGTATTGCCTGAGGCAGCTGTTCATGCGGTTGTAGAAGAGCATGTAAGAATAATTTGATAATATATTTTTTCCTGTATAACAATTATATGAAGTTGAAGCTTTATCTAAATCAAATTACTTCATTTCTATATGAGTATTGATAAGCACTAAGAATCACTAGGAAACAAAGGGGATTCGTCATACTTTGAGATCATTAAACTTAGACAGTTCATCTAAGGATACCCAGAGTAGTCAAAAGCACAAAAGGCGCTCGCCTAGTCGCTTAGGCGAGGCTCAGTCTTATGACCTTGTGTTCATTAAGGCACTCCGATGAGGATTCCGGTGAACTTTCTGCTAAGTTTTGTTTGAAACTTGTAAACTGCTCCAAAACATCTAGAAATATTCTAAAACATCTAAAAATGGCTTGTAACATGTCTAAACTAGCCTAAATCAGCCTAAAGCATGTAAAACCCCTAAAAATGGCATGTTTATACTGTGCACATTGCTTCTTGGTTTTTAAGCGCCTTGGCCTAAGCCCATGGCTCCCGTTGGGTATTGACTACTATGATTACCAAGAATCCAATTTGAATAAAGTTTTGATTATGTTATTCTAAGGAATTATAATGATTTTGGTGAACATTCCTCGGTATCTTTACCAGATGGAATCATATACTTGTAGCTCACTTAGTTCCGTTAAAGTTTTTTGGTTCTTACACAGTTTATATTTTGTTATAAAAATTAGTTTTGTCTTCTTTTCTTGTTCTTTTGCAGGCCTTAGATGCAAAAGTAATTATATTTAAGAAAAAGAGAAGAAAGAATTATCGACGAACAAAAGGTCATAGACAGGTAACGTCGGATCAATTTGCACTTTCAACCCATTTACCTATAAACAGGTTGATCTGGGTTATGTTATGTTTCATTTCTAATAGGCCAAATAGGTGAGAAATTTAAAGCTATAGTGAAATGGGTCAGGGTAAAAGTTATCCGAATTTCAAAGAAATTTTTTAGTTCGCACAATCTCCTTAATCACTTTGTCCACAACTTAAAGTATCACTGTAACATTGTATATATATTTTCATCGTATCTATAATGTTAATTATGCATCTAATAAAAATGGACAAAGAAGTCTTTCTGGTCAACCCTGCACAGTCCAGCCTTGTGTTAAAACCTACCCATTTTGACCTCAATATGTTTTGACCCAATACCCAACCCGCTTATTCTAGTAAACATAGTTGCGCTAGAAATTTAAAATCATAAATCGATATGCATTATGAATCCAGGAATTGACGAAGCTTCGGATAACTGATATACAAGGAATTGAAAAGCCAGAAATACCAACCCCTACAAAGAAGGTTGAAAAGCCAGCAGTTGCTGCATAGGGGATGGACTTTATTGACTTATTGTAGGTGGTAGACTCTCATTATACTTTCATGATGTTTTATTTTATTCTCTTTGCTGTCTTTCTTTCATTAAATCATTTCTGCACAACACTTTTGTCTTTTTTTTTTGTTTTTTTAAATATTTAGATAATGATCTTTGAAATCAAGGGCATCCAATCACCCTTCTTGTTGACTTGTTGTTCCGTACAGATTGTGCAATTTTGTATTAAATAAGTTTACATTGTGAGACATTTTGTTAATTCATAACTTGCATTTGCTGCTAATTTTAACTTGTATGGACAAAAGCTGTTATTGTCAAGACAAACAACCCATTGCTTGAGTTTGTCAAAGACAAAAGACGAGACATGTATCCTTGTGGAAGGATGACCTTATTTAATGATTTGATTGTAACACATTTTGTTAAAAAATATACTTCTTTATGTATGTTTTTAACGGTTAAATCTAATATATGTAATCCATTAGTTTGCATCATATATATAATTTATTCATTAACCCCTTCTTACTATTTTATAACAATTCAATAATAAGTTTTGTTTTAATTTATTACTTCTATTACAGTTCGGTATATTAAAAACTAAATAGTTTAGTTCTGGAATATATTATAATTATATATATATACTAACTATCAAGTTATATATGCATTGTAAGTTGTACTATGTGTTTTATGGGTTGTACCAACTTTTTTTTTCTTATTTATTAATCTTTGACTTTATTATAATCGAATACTTTTACATCTTTTACAATTTAGTTTTAATATTTTCTTTACTTTCAACTTTGATCCCTTATATTTTTTATATTTTACAAATTTTTCTTTTTATGTTTCGGTCTAAATCTTATAAGTTATCACGCCGCAACGTATATGTGTGGTTCAACATTTTTTACTTATTTTTTTCTCGTTTAACAGTGCCGTCAAAATCACTAGTCCTTGATTGATTTACTTATTGTTTCATATGTTTTATGTTCCGCTTGCGTCATTACGCGGTTCAATTTTTACGTCTACTTTTCTTTCAATTTATTTTTCCGTTTTTATGGTTTTTTCGGTGTTGGTGGTCACCAGCAGTCATGTGCCATTAGTTACTTGGTACGGTTTTACGCCTCCTGTCGCAACATGAGTTTAATACCAGTGATCTAATAATCAGAATAGGTTAAGAACTATAATAACTATATGATTTTTTTATTTTTGCTATATTTTATCCATATGCTATGCATTATTTATAAATATATGATTCTTGTAATTTTTAATATATAATTAGTTTTGAAAGGAAAGGTCTATATATATATATATATATATATATATATATATATATATATATATATATATAATATATATATATATATATAATATATATATATATATATATATATATAAATTGTGTATAACCTTATAACTCTTCTTACGTAGGTAAATAATAACATAGTATTGAAAGGTATTATGAAAAATGATATATTTCATAAAATCTTATGACTTCCTCCAATGTGACAGATAATGAGAACTATCTATTGAAGTGTAACCTTGGGAATCCAATTGTCTCATGGAAAATATTACCCCTTTCATTATAAAAAAAATATATTAAAAAAAGTAAGTGGAGAAACTTTATTTTCCAACCATTTGCTTGTTAAACACTTTTCTAGGAAGGTCATTTGAGTGCTTCCACCATTATATAAATCAATTGGTTTTGTTTTAGTGGACTTCCCTTTCATAACAGTCTTTCCACTTCACCCCCCATCTTCAATAATTCACCATCAAACACATAGTTTCACACTTACACAATATTATACTATAACCACTGCCCTTTAGGTTTTTCTTTCTATTTTTTATTTATATTTGTATATATATTTATGTATATTTTTGTTATTTTTTTAATGTGAGCTGACCTGCCTATCCCACTCCACATCACAAAATATGTCTTGATCTTTAACTGTTGCTTTTTTATATGTATATATTTTGTTGTGTTGATCTTCTGCTGCACCATATGGGCATCTTTTGTGGCTTTTACTTTTGCTATTGGTGTTAACTGTTAAAACACCCCAAATCCCACCATTTGCCTATTCAATAATCCAAAGTACTTGATTTACTTGGATTTGGCATGCTTTATTTATTTTTTTTAAATTGATTACTAACATGGTCGACTCGACCTATTTCAGGTGCTAGAGATTATATTCTGAGATGTTTTTAATGAAAAAACTTAAAAATGAAAATCTTTAATAATTGATTTGTTCTAATAAGTAATAATCTTTGAATTGCGATCATGGTGGTTCATGATAAGAAAAACAATGTAAAATTTAATAAATTTAGAAAACAAGTTTTTCATCCCATATTGATATTAGAAGAAAGTGGTGTCAAAGAAAATGTTTGTAAATCATATTCTAATGTTTTGCATTGTTAAAAAGAAGATGATGTAAAAGAAAATGCTTTTCAAAGTTTCCATGTACCCAAATTTTAAAATTAACTTTTATAGATCTATTAAATTTAATGTTACTTTAGAATTATTAGGTATAAAGCCCTTGTTTTGTGTCAATGACCCGGTTCGGATTACAGTATGGCCGGTAAATGTTTTTATGTTTATATGAAAGCATCAAAATACTGTTAGCAAGTGGATGAAAGTCGTAAACACTTGTAGGACACTAGGACCCACTGACAATCGAGGGTATACAGACATTTATACGATTCCTCCTCGTTTACGTTACACCTTTAAATGATCAATCATGTTCGGAACCATAATAGATATAAGATTGTATTTGTATCAATCTTGGATTAATCTAGTAAAAGGCAGAAATGGAATGACAAGATAAAGTTCATCAATCACTATTAAGAGTGTAGACCATTAGTTGGCATGTTGTAAAGGAGAAAGTTGACTTGTTGATTGACCTTCACTTGGCTGTGGAGGATATCATTCTCATTTTGAATTTATCTGCTAAGTTGAGGTGAATTGGTAAATCATTCGATCGTAATATGCGCTATTCCTAGTTTCATACCAGATTATAAAACTATATCCAATACTTGTTACGCATGAGGTTTGCATGTTTCCACATGTACAAGAGATCCTCGTTTGTTGCATTAGCTTGTTAGAATTTACCTGAGAGTCGTGTCACGCGATACCAACATCAAACTCATACTAAATACCAACTTGAAATATAATATTAAAGTACAACCTTAGCAAATACAAAAAAATTTTAATTCAAAGTTTTTAACTAGCTTTAGAATATTATTTAGAGTCAATGAGTTTGATAATTATTATTATCTTTTTTCAAAAGATTACAAATATTAATTTACCTTCAAAAGTTTTATTAGTTGTTTCAAATCTCGTCAAAAAGTTTAATCAACCTTATTTCAATTCCTATACAAAAATATAAAGCTTTTCGATTGAAATTAAAATAAATGATGATGTTTTTTAACATGTTATAGTAAAATAGTTATTTGTCAAAATATATGAAGCAAGAATTAACTATATTAGAGTATCATTAATAATTGTTTTACTATTATACAATCTCTGTTGTTGCGATACATGTTAACATATATGGTACATGTTTCTGGTAATTAGATATGCATCATCTAATATCATACTTAAACTCAATCGTTTGAAATTTTTTTATAACTAGTCTGATACCTGTTCGGATATCCAACTCTCCTGAATGTTTCAAATGTTTTATACCATCCTGTATGCATACATGCGGTTGTGACATATGATGTACATTTAAGTACAATGAAGTCTTTTAAGGAAGAGGTCATACACATAACACGTAAGGCCTAGTGGGTTAATTTCTCTTTAAAAGTGACAATTGGTGAACCCACTTAATTTAGTACATGCATACCTTCAACTTTTTTATTGTTTATTTTACTATTTTATTTTGTAAAAAGGTGTATAAAGAATGCGTCATTATAGGAATATTCGTCTTATTGGTGCAAACACTAGTTACAAATCTTAATTAATTACATGTTTGTTCATAACTTTTTGTTGGTCTGTTTAGTGGATCCTATATGATATTATGATTTATGTGGGTGGTATGTTTCCTTCTAAAAGTAATCAGATATTATTCGATTTGGATTCGAATAACGGGTCAAAACAAGTTTTTTTCCGGTATTGGAAGGGTCAGTTACATCATATACAATTTTTTTAATTCTTCTTTTTAAGTAATAATTGTTTAAATTTGACGAATAAAACATCTAAGAAGTTTTATGAACCCCTAGGACTTTTTAACGTATAGAGATAATATAACCTCTGCAATTCTTCATTGTTGTTTTTTTTGTATTTTGTTTTAAACTAAGTTTAATAAATGTCCACGTATCACAAGTCTTTAGCTTCTATTCTTGCAAAGGTTATATAGAACATAGAGGCTATATAATATGAATTATTTGTTGTTTTATCATACATACATATATGTGTTGTTTGATCAAATAATCCTTTATATTTAACTTCTTAGTTAATTAAGCATGTTATATGTGTTCTAAGTACCTTATTTGCAAGTCATGCATATAATGTGAGAATCTTTGGCAAAGAATCATCAAGATAATATGCATTTAGTTTTAGGAATTTAATACAATGTAGTCATTTTGATCATCATTCTTATAGTTTGACAATGATATATAAGTAAAAACAATTAAGTGGAGCATACTCATAAACACATTACAAACATAGATATTATTTTTTCTTGTATTATATCTATCCACATACAATTTATATTTAGTGTCCATTGAATTTATATTATTTAAGATAATATTCTCATAAGTGAATTGACTTAGTGTTTAAGTAAAAATCTTAGTCTAAGATTAAAGATATGCTATGAAGGGAGTTATAAAATAATTAAATCTATACGATAACAAATAAGCATACATGGTAAAATCTCATTCAAAGAGTTGTATCTGAAGATGGTGAGATGAGATAAAATCTATCTCTATATCATGCGACAGGGAGTCTATATCCAGATCCAGAGAGACCGGGCTCTAGCTCAGTAAAACTTATGTTTAATTTATATGAATACTTTTGTCTTGTGAGATTCTTATGTTTAACTTATTATTATAAAGGCACTCGAAATCAAGTTGATATATCATTTTGGTGCATAAAATGTTCTAACTATTTAACCTTCTATCAATCAAACATGCTTTCAAACCTTATAGATATGGAGATGTTCACATAATTAATATTTTATTATTTCACTTGTTATAGTTGATGATGCTATATTTTTGTAAGGATTTGATTATAATTCAAGGTTATTTATCTTTCTAAGAGTGGAATAATCTTTTTTTCAACTTTATGAGGTACACGTTTCCAAAATTTCTTTTATTTAGATAGTACGTAATTATCCATTTTACAAGTGATGTAGTATGATTAACATATCATGCATGTGACAATATAATACATCAATATCACACCTTGATTAGTTTATAGAAAGACATATATGAAAAATTATTATGACGAAGCAATGTATTTTCTTAAGCATTTATTGGAGTTGAAGTTTATAAGTATTTTGTGTAGTTTCAACAAGTTTCATATGATACACACTCGTAGATTTAAACTAATAAGTACGTATGATGCTTTTCTATTATGTTTGGACTAGTACTTTGTAGGTTCAATTATAAATGTTTAATGATAAGTGTCAATCAACCATTTTGCTAGATGGGATTGTCTTATGGATTGATTGTTACACAATATTAGCATTTTGATGAACAATATACTTTTCATTGTTTAGTGAATCAACCAAATTTAAAATTTTGAAGTAGCATGTGTTACATGTTCTTCTTAAGCTTAAACAAATTCCTTATGTTTGAAATAATGCATATAACAATTTATAGATAGGTGGTTAAAATTGGTATACAAGTCATTAACACCATTAATTTAAATCTAACACATAATAATATTAATTTTATTTTTATATATTCACATGTTAAACCAATAAACCTAGATTAAGTGATGATATATCAAATGAGCTCACATATTTGAAGATAAAATTTTCAACAAACAAAATTTTGTAATTAATGGTTGCAAGAATGATGAGTAAACTCAACTTAGTTATAGTGGAGATCCCTTTGATCTTAATTCTTTTTAACATTCATTTTATTTTCTTCTTTGGTTTAAATATCCATTAAAATTTCCATTTATAATCTCGATTTTAACGATGAATGTGGTTTAGTTTGTCAACATTACTTAGTGTTCATCATCACTTTTGTATTTATATCAAGTATTCAACACGTGTCTACCTAATATTTTATGGGTCCAGTATTGCTAGCATTGACATTTTTCATTGTTTGTATGATTGTTGAAAAGATTGAGTGGTTATAGATAATAGTGTGACTTAAAGTTTTAACAACGCTTGATGATGTAGAGGATTCGTGACATTACAAGAGGATTGTAAACAAACCAAACAAGCACGAATAAGATTTTGATCATATTTTTACATTAAAGAAATAAACTTGTTTATTAATTATATTGTTTACAAACACTTACCAAACGAGATTTCTTGTATGTATAAGTTAATTAAGTAAATAGTTTATGAATTGTTCATGAACACTTACCGACGTAAACGAACACAAGTGAAGACAAACGATTGTTCATGAACAAAATTAAATAAGGTTTTCATATAATTATTTTAGAATAAAATACATATTTCATCACAAACACTACACAAAATCCATAAAAAGTTAATAAGCACTTAAAATAGTTATCTGAACATATTTAACAGAATTTCATTGACATGATTATCATGTACTTCTTAGCACAAATGTCGTAACGGGATAGGATTCGAGGGCTTGCCAGACCGTAATGAGCGTTGCCTCACCTCCTCGGTACCACCCATTTTTGATCGTGTGCGGTGTCCACTTCCTGAGTGCCACTAGAATTATAGTTGTAAACAATAGTATGCTTTAATGTAAGACCCCGTTCCCGAGCACCTCACAGTTGGTCATCCATTGCACTAAAAACGTTATAAAATGTACACTTATTTTGCAGCGGAATTTAAAACTTTCATTAATAACTAAAACATGTCATTTACAATATTTGTTTTCATTTCAAAATACAAGACATGTCAAAATACGGATGTCAGCCTCAAAATGCTCCCAGTAGCTTATGCATCCATGCCTGCAACTCCTCAGCATCAACATATACCTGCCAACTATCATGCATACAAAAGTCAGCGACGCTGAGTGAGTTCTCGTTTTATAATAAAACATACTTTTCTCTGTTAAAACCGTTCTTTACTTTATTTCAAAACATACTATACTTTACAATTGTTTGTGATCATGCATCATACGTACATACAGATAATATCATTATTATCTTCATCATTACGTTCATTAACTTCGTTCATTAAACGTATTACATTATCGTTCACTTCTCTTTCTAGATCCGGTCAGACTTTACCCTCTTCGTGGCACTCAGCCACGATTACTAAGGTCGAATGACAAGGATCCTGTTCTGTACATTATTACGATAATTCATTTACGTTCATTCATACGTTCGTTCTCTCATACATGATCTTTCGTTCATTACTCTTTATTACTCGAATCTTGTCTCTTGCAATATCCCCGACTCATGCTCGAAAGCTGATGCTGTGTCGGGGCCTGCTCACAAACCCCCGACTCATGTCCGAAGACTGACACAACACCAGGATATGCGACAAAGATCCCATACGAGTCAATCACATGGATTGAACTCCATCCGAGTTTGTTGCAACACAAAGTCGCTCATCTCATTATCTCGTCTCATGGACAAAGACCTCTGTCGAGTCTGTTGTAACACAGAGTCGCTCACCTCATATATCGTCTCATGGACAAAGACCTCTGTCGAGTTTGTTGCAACACAGAGTTGCTCACCTCATATCTATGCTTGGCTTTATGCCACACCCCCGAAGTTATACGTAACTCGGGTAACAACACCCCCACCGAAGTAGGTAACAACACCCCCACCGAAGTAGGTAACACCCCCATAGACCTGGGTAACATCCCTATAGAAATGGGTAACACCCCCGTAGAAATGGGTAACACCCCGTAGAAATGGGTAACACCCCCGTAGAAATGGGTAACACCCCCGTAGAAATGGGTAACACCCCCGTAGAAATGGGTAACACCCCCGTAGAAATGGGTAACACCCCCATAGAAATGGGTAACACCTCTGAAGGTCAGTCACAAAGACTGGAACCCTTGCGTGCACACTTTAGGATTTGTTGAACCTCACGCGGTAGAGCTTAAGGCATTTAGAGCCGTGCACCTCTGTACATATCGCTTGCAAGCCTCTCTATACTTTCTCTTTTATTATTGCATGCATTCATTCATTACGTCCCTATTTTCATTATCTCCCACTTTACGTTACATAATACTTTCATTACATTCATTAACGTTCAACGCAAAGCCAAGGGAAGACATACATACATAATAAGGAACATACATAAACATAAACTTATACCATCACCATACAGGCAACCTCATACATACATAACACACATCAAACATAAGCCATCACATCACAACTAGGCTTATCTTCCTATTTTACCCCTTAAAATCCACTTAAGAAACCTCAAGTCCAAATTGGGCGCATGGGACCTTCCAGGCACATGAGCATAAAATTCTAAGTGTAAAAAAGTCTGGGTGTATGGGCACTGTTTGGGCGTTTCTGCCCTGTTCAGGCGCATCACCAACACTTAGCCGTTTCAAGCACTTGGGCGCATGGGCACTGTTTAGGCGCATGGCCAATACTTAGCCGTTTCATTCACTGGGACGCATGAGCACTGTTTAGACGCATGGCCAATACTTAGCCGTTTCAATCACTTGGGTTATGGCCAATACTTAGGCGTCTCATTCATTTTGGACGCATGGGTACTATTCAGGCGTATGGACCCCCTCTGGGCGCATGGACCCCCTCTGGGCGCATGGCCAACACTTAGACGCATGGGCCAACAAGCCAGGCGCATGGGCCACTGTTCATGTTCATCAAACATTCTAAAATCTTTTCTATGTCATCCACATCACCCGATTACCATTCTAAGCATATCCAAACACAGATCTAATATACTAAGGCCATCTAAGCATGCTATACATCATCTCTACCCCATAATCCACACTATAACATGCATACATACATACAACATTCAAACATAAAGCTGTAAACCTACGGTTTCTTTAAAAGATGTTTACTTAGTATGCATAATAGACCCAAATCAGTTAAAAATCAGTAAAAGAGGGGTTCTAGAAACTCACCTTGAGCAGCTTTTGAACAACACTCTTCCAGTTCAAGACCCACTTCGATTTAGCTCTTGAATCCCAAAAACAAACTTTAAACAACCAGAACTTCAGTCAAGAACTCAAAACCCAGCTGAAACCGAGCTCAAATAAGAGAAGACTTACATTTTACAGCTTCCTCTTTCTCTCTCTAGAACCGGGCATCTCTCTCTTCTTATTTTCAACCGTGAAGAAGAAGATGAAGAAGAAATAATGGGCACCCATGCCCTTAAATCCTTAAAATAATAAAAGTGTACTTTGTACACTTTTTCCCCTTCCACTTGTGCAAAGTTTCTATTCTTTCCATTAACTTTTATTTTCCTTTCGTTTAAATAAAATTTCGGGGTGTTACATTTAAAGTTTTAACAAAATAATTGATGATAAGAGGAATCATGACATTATAATTAGGATTGCAAACAAACCAAACGAATGCGAATAAGACCTTGCACATGTTTGTTTATTAAAAAAATAAATTTGTTCATTAACTGTTCACAAACATTTATTAAACAAGATTTCTTGTTCATGTTCGTTATTTAAGGAATCGAATATGTTCATCAACTCTTTACAAACACTTAACAAATGTTTATAAACACAAAAAATACAAATGTTCATATATTTATTTTAGTATAAAATCCACATTTTTCGTCGATATTAAACGAAATTCAAAAAAAGTAAATAAGCATTTAACATGATTACCCAAGCATACTTGAGATTTTATGAACATGATAATCATGTACTTCTTAGCGCAAACATTATGGTTGTAGGACGGGATCTGAGGGCTTGTGGGACCGGCAAGCATGCCACCCCACATCCCTCGGTACTACCCAATTTTGTTTCTGTGTGGCGTTACTTCTCGAGTTTCACTCACATCCAAACGACTATACAATTGTTAAACTAGCAATCAAGGTGACCATAGCAACATCCAAACAACTATACAATAATCGATGAAACCCCTGTATCTGACACACAAGACAACAAAGAATACAAATTAAACACGACAACACGTACATAATGTCGGTAGAACACCTATTCCCCCCCCCCCCCCCACCCCCATCGATCGGCCTCAATGCCGACGATAAGGTTTTCCCCCACCATAGAGCCGCAACTCAACAAAAAAGGAAGAAACCAACATCAACATTAACAAACTAACAAGAGCTTATGAGGATTGTTTCTCAACTAACAGACTCAGCAAAAAAAAGAGTAGAAAAAATTAGTTCGGTCAGAAGTTTCGGCTCAAGAAAAAGACAAGTTAGATTCACATGTTAGAAGACAACAAAAAAATAGATATAAACTTCATCACCTATAGCCATATGATCATTTGATCGAAGCGATGTTGAATGTTGTGCAATCTCAAAAATGTGACGTAGCACAACGTTAAGGAAAATTTCTAATTGTTTTTTAAGTATTATAATATTATAATATTTTTAAGTATTTAAAATTTGTCTTTTAAGTATTATAATATTATCAATGAAATGTTATTTTATTTGTAGTTATATTTTTATACTAGTTTCTTTGTTTTGAATTAATTTATATTATACTAATTACTAACTTGAATATGCATTGTGATTTTTACATCATGCTTTGTAGGTTGTACTTTTGTTATTTTTTTTCACTTTTAATCATATAGTTTTAATCTTTTACATTTAACCCTTACATATGTTTTCACTTTCAACTTTAATTGCATATACTTTTAACCTTTTACAAATTTTGTGTTTTACGTCTCGGTCTAAAGTTTCGAGTTAACATACCGCAATATGTATCTGTGGTTCAACATTTTTACTTCTATTTTTTTCGTTTAACGGTCATGTTGTGTTTACATTTCGATCTAATTTATACACATTAACGTATCACAACACATGTGCATGGTTTAACGTCTTTATGTTTACTTTTCATTTAGTTTTATGCTTCCGCTGCAACACGCGGAGCTTAATACTACTTATATATATTTTTTATTCTTATTAATATGAACTGATTAATTAAAAAATGATTTAAGTTAGAAAAAGAATGGATAGAAAAAAAATCTAACGTGAAGCTGACTTGAAGAAGAGACAACTTAGGGATGTGATGGAAGACACCCTCCACCTTAAACATGATATAGGATCTTGCAACACAAATATGTGAAATACGCAAGCAAAACATAAAGAAGCAATGACAAAAATATAAGCATTTACAAAGCCTATGGCCTAAAGATAATACTAAGAATGTTACGGTGTATTATTCAGCTTTGCAACCTAAACGATTGGCAAAGTATGACGATTTGTCAAAACCACTTAATGGTGACTCAGACATTAAATGTTTAATGAGCTTTTAATACGTATTGTCACTTAAGTTTTACACATTTGCGTCAAAATCTATGTCGACAAACAATTAGTCAACCATTAATCTTAAAAACAACATGGCAAACCTATTAGACAATTCCACCAAACTTCTTAGGTTTGACTCACTCGTGAAATTAGGTTTGACTCATATATAATGAAATTAGTCTAATTTGGTGCAATTGTTAATAATGTTGCCCAACCTCATTACAATAATTTAAGACCTTATAATATTCAATTAATTTGTCAATCCATATGACAAAATCATCATCTTAAATTTCCAACAACTCATCCCTTACTAAATCCATATACTTCTCTAATCTTTAAGTTTGGTTTCTCAATTTTAATCTTTTAAAACCTTATAATGTAGTGCTCACAACACAAAAGGCACTTTGAACACTACGAAAAAGTGAGACTAAATACATCCAAAAGTGGAGTGAGTGAAAGATACATTAGTTGGTGTTGGATGGATACTATAAGCAGAACATGAATGGAATATCCCTTTCTCACAATCGGATAATTATTTGGCTTTATATCCCCCAACCCACTCACTTCCATCATTTTCTTCAACATACAAACAAACCAATTTCAAAATTACAGTTTCAAAGACTCAAACAAGAAGACAATTCAAGTTCTTGATATGCTTGATTATGGCGTAATAGAGGGGATTTGGAGAGGAACCTTACCTCTCTAAACTCCCCACAAAAACAAATCAAGAAAATAGTGTATGTGTGTGTTTGTGAGTGTGTATTAGTGTGTGTAAGAGAGAAAAGATATGGTTGAAGGGGCTACTGGGATTTCTTGATTTCTTGTGTATATCATCTTTAATTGAAGTTCCCATGAATGGAAGAAGCTCTGTGATGTTTCTTGGCTGCAAGATGGTAAATTTATCTTTCTTGAACTTTGCTTATGTTGTTCTTGTTTGATTTCATGTTCTTTTTGTTTAACTCATATTATTTGTTTGATTTCATGTTGTTTTTGAACAATATGTGTATAAATTTCATGCCTTTTTATGTTGTTTGGTAAGATGGTCTGTTAAAGATTGCACACATGCACATAAAACCCACCATTAATCTGCATAATTGTGTCATATTGTTCCACTTTGTTGTCATCAAGAACATGAAGCTTCACGTCCTGTTGATTTACTGTTAATATCAAGTTTTGTTTTAACAGGTGCAAACGCCAACCACTCAAGGCTACTTTAGAGATGATCAGCTTATGAAACATCCCAGTTTAGCATAGTTGTAGCTTCAATTCGATTCGTTGTAGTTCATCGCTCTTTAGTTTGCTTTGTTTTAGTGTTTTTATGTGTAGAAACTTGATTGAAATCAGCTGTTTCATTCAAGGGCAAATCTCCTTTGGCAGTATATCTTTGGCTGCAGAAAGAACTCCAGTTCCTTCTGTTGTCACTATATACACACATACCTATATATATATATATAGATAGTTAGGTTCGTTCGTGGCAGATCTCCTTTGGCAATATCGGGTGTCTCTTACAGACCCCTTCAGTTATCTGGTTGAAATTTGATCCTTTCAGGGCAAATCTCCTTTGGCATATTGGGTGTCTCTTGCAGACCCCTTCAGTTATCTCCAGCTTCTTTGGAGATTATTCTATCGGTTCGTGATAGTGATATCAGTAATACTTCCATATCACAAGGTACCTTTCTTGTTCAGTCTATATAATTCTTGTTCATATTGTTTTTATTTTTTTGATTTCAGTTTAATCATGAGACTTACGATTGTTTCTTCAATGGTTTGTAGAGATGGATGTGTTTTTGAGCGATTTTGATAGCTACAGCGAGAGCAGTAGCTCAGATGATCAAGAGGATGACGAGTTCATGTACAGTGGACAAGCTACCTCAATTCTGTCAAATCTTCAAGAAACAATTGGGAAGATCGATGATTTCTTGTTGTTCGAGAGAAGATATGTTCATGGTGATGTTGTTTACTCGGGCAAAGACCGCGATTCCCAAATGGGAAAAGTTACAAATGTTGAGATGGTTGTGGATTTAGAGAACATCAATGAGAAGAAGCTGAAAGATATCAGCTCCAAAAAACTTGCAAGAATCCGTTCGATCTCAACGGGTGAGTTTGTGATATTGGGCCCGTGGGTTGGTAAAGCCGAACACATAACCGACTCTGTTACTGTTCTGTTTGATGATGGTACCAAGTGTGAGTTCACAGTAACCGGTTTAGACACAGAGAAGCTCGTGCCCATATGGCCTGATTTAATGGATGATTCACAGTACCCTTACTACCCTGGTCAACGGGTCAAAGCCATGAACTTGACTCAGTCAAAGTCATCCCAATGGTTCTGCGGGTCCAAGAACCAAAACCAAGATGAAGGGACCGTATGCTCGGTTGACTCAGGGCTGGTACATGTGAACTGGCTAGGCTGCGCGTTACTCAGTTCAGACAGCATACCAGCACCGCCATCTTTACAAAACTCGAAAGATTTGACCCTCATTTCGGGTTTCTCTCATTCAAACTGGCAGATTGGTGACTGGTGTATGCTGCCAAAACTCAAGCATACACATCTTACAGATCATCCTGTTCATAAACAATCAAACATGTGCTTAAGTTTTCAAGAAATGTTTGTGATTGCAAAGATGACATGTAAACTTGATGTGTTGTGGCAAGATGGAAGCGAATCATGTGGCTTGTATGCAAGTTCCCTTGGCGCGGTTAACACGCTCGACGCTCATGATTTCTGGCCTCATCAGTTTGTTATGGAGAAAGGAACATCTGATGATGATCAACAAGATAGAAAGTCGGGTGTCGTGAAGGCTGTTGATGCAAATGAAAAGACCGCGAAGGTGAAGTGGGAATCTGGAACCGAAGAGACTGTTAGTGTGTATGAACTGATCGAGCATCCTGATTATTCTTATAATCAGGGTGATCTCGTGTTCAGGTTAAACAAAGGCCAAGATGTTCAAGATGGTGAGAAGTGTAGCAATAATCTTTATCTTGATCATATTGGGATTGTGGTTGGCTTGAAGAACGGGCTCGTTGAAGTCATATGGGCTGCTGGTTATACATCTAAGGTAGCGTTTTTCTTTCTGTTACCAACCGAATTTCTGTTATGATTTGATCTCATTGTGCACTGTGGTACAGGTGGCACCTCACGAGGTTTTACGTGTTGAAAAGTCTGAAAGTCTGTCAACAAATGGCAGCATCCAACAAGATCAAGAAAAGCCCGAGCTTTCACCCAACCCGGTAGATAAGGTAAAACAGACCCTTAACATCGATAATGTGTTACTAAAGCGCGCCTGTAACAAAGACTAAACATAAATTTTTTATATGGTTTAGAGTTTTTCGGATTCTGTTGATGATGGTGATTGCTTAAAGACGTTATATGATACGACTACTTTTAACGTCCCACGAGCTGCTATCGGGTTTTTATCCAATGTAGCTAAGAGTCTGTTTGGGATCCCATTTTACGCCTCATTATCTGATGCTCCAGACAATGCGACGGAAAACAGATCAATGTCGGGTTTTGATGCGGAAGATGATCAGGTGTTTGTAGAGACATCTTCGGATGTCGAAGTCAAAGAGTCAAAGGACGACTCTTCATTATCAAGTAGCAAGAATCTCAATGAGATTAAGCAGTTCGACATGGTCAACGACTGCTCAAACCACCACTTTGTTGATAGCCCGGGAAAGAACTCGATATCGAGTCAGGTTAGAGTTCAGTTTTTAAAAACTCAACTTATGTTACCTGTTAACAATCTATATACAGTAGCATATTCGACAATCTAAGGCCCGTGACCCATTAAATGATGGTTCGGTTTGTTGCAGGTGAAAAAGTGTTGGTTGAAGAAAGTTCAGCAAGAATGGAGCATTTTGGCAAACGGTCTTCCCGGTGAGTAGTTATCGGTTTTTCATGTATACATCAGCACCCAAAGCAATACTGAATCTTTATATATGACCGTTTTGACAGATACAATATATGTTCGTGTCTTTGAAGAAAGGATGGATCTAATACGGGCTGCGATTGTGGGGGCACCCGGGACCCCTTATCACGATTGCCTCTTCTTCTTTGACATTTATCTGCCCCCGGAGTATCCTCACGAGCCCCCGGTAATCTTTGTTTACATAAATATTCCAGTGTTTACACGATAAGTTAAATGTGTTATGCGTGTCTTTTATTTGTTACTGTTTATACCCTTGTTTAAAACTCTGCACCTGTGTCTTTTACAGATGGTGCATTATGACTCTGGTGGGCTTCGGGTCAACCCGAACCTCTATGAGTCGGGAAGGGTGTGTCTTAGCCTTCTTAAGACATGGACTGGAACCGGAACCGAGACATGGAACCCTAACGGGTCCACGATTCTTCAAGTTTTACTGTCTCTTCAAGCTTTAGTGCTTAACAAAAATCCGTACTTCAATGAGGCGGGGTACGATCAGCAAGTTGGAAGCCCCGAGGGTGAAAAGAACTCGGGCAGCTATAATGAGAATGCTTTTCTCATGAGCTGCAAGTCAATGCTCTACATACTACGCCACCCGCCTAAGGTATAAATGATCTTTCATTTCATTTTGCTTCGGGTTTTACTCGTGATGTTTATTTTCAATCGGTTTTGAATCGAAAGTGGCTCGTTTTTGGTGGAATGTTGCAGCATTTCGAGGCACTCGTCGAGGAACACTTCAGCAAACATTGTGTGCATATCTTGATGGCTTGTAAGGCTTATTTGGAAGGGGTCCCAGTGGGCTGTGCTTCCGGGAGCCCGTATCTTGAGCCCGATGGACTGACCGCGAATTCTACAGGTTTCAAGATCATGCTCTCAAAGCTCGTCCCGAAGCTCGTGGAAGCATTTACCGCCAATGGTTTCGATTGTGGCGAGTTTAGTAAAACGGGCTAGTGGTAAGTCATCAAACAATGTAGCCTGTTTTCGGGTCCGGGCCCGGGCCCGTCTGAAGAAATGTACAACTATTAATGCATGTGATGCATGTTGTATTCATAATGGTGTATTGTGTAAAGTATTGTGGTTTATAAATTGTTACATTGTATAAGGTTGTGTACAAATAAAAGGTAGTCCTTTCTTGAAGTTAAAGGATGTCAAATTCAGAAAATTGTACAAGTTTCAATGCACAAGTTACTTGTGATTGAAGCAGTATTCATCTGGATTTGATGGTTCTTGTGAGAGGGAAATTACCAAGGTGTTCATGTAAGATATTGGGTTATTGGTGTATTGTATTTGGATTCTGTAATATATCTCATAAATAAAACATAAGTGTGGTTTCTGTATATAGTTTAGCGTAACAATTGATAATCATAGTATAAAGTGTCATGTTTATAAAAGATTTCAATAGCATGTAATTTTACTAGACTTGTAAACGAACCAAGTATTTATTAGTAACCACTAAACGTTACGTTTACTGAAGTATTCGACAAGAACTATTAGACTTGTAAACGAATTGAACATTTAATAGGTTGCTATTAACGTGTTTCGACAAGAAGTTCATTTTAATAACAAAACAAAACGAATGTCAACATTTTTTTCGGTTAATCTAATTAAACAAAAACAATGGTAAATTTGAAGCCTAAGATTACAATAATATTATGGTGTACAAGATAACTTTATATTTTATAATATGAACAATGGTAAATATATAAGATTATATTTTTCGCCCCTTATCAAATTTACAAAACTTGCTAAATGCTAACTAGGGGCTAGCAACACACATCCATTCTCCTTTATGTGAAATTTTCTCTCGGGCTTGATTTGACTCGACCAGACAAATAGTGCAAAAAGCATATAGCATATAGCATATAGAGCATGCTTCAATGAGTAGCTTGTGTTCATGATGTATAAAAGGTTGTTGATGTTCAATAAATATAAGTATGATCGGTGTACATATGAGCCGTCATGTTCAAAGATTGAAGCATGGCTTCGCCTTCCACATTGAACTTAAACACCGTTATTCCACCATTGTTCACGTCAAACGCTCTGAACCTACAACACCATACAAACATTTAGTTATGTCATGCTAACCACCCCGACCCAACGGTAACATAACTTTTGTAGTGCTAAGATTAATACACACAAATATAGGGGAGCATTAACCGTGTAAGCACCTATAAGTGTTGGCCAGATATGTAGTGTGAGAGAAAAAGAGTGGAGGCTATGTGATCACATAACTGTCTTACGTATCATATTTAAAGCAATAGGTATATGTGTTGATATGGTTCTTGCAATTCTCTTTCTAAAACCGGTTCTATTTGAACGAATATATACTGACAGAGAAAGAAAAGGTGTTGCTTTATGTATAGCTATTAAAGCAAGAGCAACAAAACATTTTGCATTTTGTATTTTGTTTTGACACAAAAACACAGCTCAAGTTAAAACGTACCTCTCTGGGGGTAGTCCAAGAGCTGTGCAGATTAGCGCCCGTAGTATTGATTTGTGGGTTACCACAAGAAAATTGTCCCCCTAAGAGTTTAAATATTGGTAACCATAACAACATATGGCGACCATCAAATACTCAAATGTGTAAAGTACTCCTATACGATGTCAACATAAAAGTATAACAATGGGCCAACTTTAGCTTAAAGTTTTTTAAAAAGAAGCAAAAAAACAAACATTTTATGTGCTAAATGGGTCTTGTTCCTAGGTCAAACCGAATACCATCCCAAAATACATAAGCCAAAAACAAAACATGTATTCGGAAGTTGACATGAACATGAGCCTTATAGAAAAGTATTTTAGTTTTTACTAATTAGTTTTTTTGCTTATTAATACTCGGAAGTAACTAAATCACCATAAAATACAAATATTTATCACATTTAAACTATAAAACGGTATGCTCTCTATCTTATTAACTTTTAAACTTCGGCTTAAAACACCCCCATTACTTTCATAAAACACATTGTTTCAAAAGAATCATAAATTAAAGGGGTCAACCCCCAAGCCCACCAAGTTGACCTAAATACAACCCGTTTATAATTCACGGATTCAACCAAAACTGACCCTTCCCATTTAGACTAAACTCAAACCCATGCATTTCATGTTAGGCTCATGTCTTGTTTTCATGTCGTGTCAAAATTCACACCCATACATGTGACGCACGAGTTATGGTAGACAAATGTAAACAAAGATATAGCTATATTCTTACAGGCGTAAACAGGATTTCCTTCCACGCTACACTTGCAGCTTCCCATACTTGTCGAAGAGGATAAACACCGTTTACGTTGAAATTGGAAGGATCTTCCCTCCATGCCGTGTGGTCCTTTGGATATCTTTGCCTAGCCTCCACTGCCTCCAATCACAAATACTCATTTAATACAGTGCATATACCGAAAACCATTAGATATTAGAGTTTATTGAATAGTTAGATTACAGTTTATAGAGATCACAAGAAATCATAGAAACCTAACCGACCAAAACTGGTTATGTGGGCTCATACAATAAACCTTAATGGATAGTTTTTCAAATACCAAAATATAACTTATGTATGGTTAAGTAGTATGGTCTGAGAGACAAAAGATACAATTTCATCCTTCTGTATGATTTATTTCTACAATCTGAATAACAAAGTTACCATTTTAACCTTTTGTATGATTCAGTTGTGAATGAAATGTAACTGTTTAATAAGTTATCTAAAATGATGGAATTTATAATCTAAACAAGAAGATAGTTTATAAATTGTGTATGCAGATTGCAAACCATTTTTCAAGCCTTCAAGGTGGAATAGATGTGCCTCCTTCAAGGTATCAAGAAAGATCACAGGTTCTTCCCTTCCTGACCACAAGATTTCAGCAGTCGACTGCATACGAATTGTATTATTTAGAATCATGAGAAACGATTTTAAAACGAGAGTTAAGTTTATCTAAAATGATAAAGTCATATGAACCTTGGAACGAGAAATTGGACTCGAGAAACACTGATCAAAGTGTATATCCACCAAAGCTTTCCTGCATTTTTCTGCTTGCATTATTCCGGTTTCAGTCAAGATCGACAAGTCTGAGCTTCCCTGAATGCGTAGTACTTCGACATAATCAGCGGAAGCAATCAAAATGTTAAAATAGTAACTAACACCCCACAAGTGCCTATATCGAATCGGAAAACTGACACAATCACAGCAATTGTAACATAAATAAGCTAACGTACTAGGACAATGCACCGGTTGGATAGCTTTTGCTAGACTGGACCAACGAGACGGTCCAGGTCGAGGTTAAGTATGATGGTTAGAATGGTGCCACGGTATCCATTCCATGTTATGGTGGGGGACCACATAAATAACCAACGTAACAAACTTTGATCACAGCTGACAAGACATAAAAGACCACGCGACACATGGCTCAATGACATCATTAGGCCAAGGGTATGAGCAAGGGAAGTCTTCTCTATTCAGGTAATGCTTATTTATCACTATACATAGATATCTCATATTGACTCTGAAGCCTATACTTACTCTCACGCCTGATTCGGATCGCAGAAAAATCCCCTTGGTTCACCCTCTGTGGCGAGGCTAACGGTTGTTAAACATGCATATTAATAACCGTCAATTAGCTGTCATTCATCCCAAGACGCCTAAGGACCCTCTCTCTAGATCAAATAGTCGAGTCTTACTTCTTCAAATAAAGTTGCATTTTATTGATAACGGGCAAATACAGGAAACAAGTCAAATGGATCGAAACTCGTTTAAAATGTATTCATGATCTTACAAACACTTAAACTGTTTTATAAAATAACTATATCATCATCTTAAAATTTGAGTTTTTACAATCATATTTAACACGTCAGTTATTCATAAAGTTAAAAAAACGACAAAATGTTGACAGGTAACCCTAATTTGACCCTTTTCGACTAAAACCCATTTTGAGCCATTACCAAACTAGCTTGACCCGCCCATATTGCTACAATATATCACTTGGTAGTGTTTTAAGAAAAATGCAGGATACTTAAGGTGAAATAAATGATGACAGACCTGAACTCGGTTTTCATCATTCCATGAGCTTAATCCATGCCTTACAAGAGTCACTTTCTTTGGGGATGACAATAACTTTTGTGTAACCGACGTCGTTGCTTTACTAAAATCATACGCGCCACCCGTCACAGAACCATCATTTCCAACTGTCCCTACAATAGTTGCGTACACAACACAGTTCAAGAGAAAGTAGCAAAATCATCAACTTGTGTGACAAAAAATGTGATGAATTTTACAAAACTCATATGCTGGTCACTATGATCATCTTAGTTTAACTTAGCTGCCATTTTGCGCATACACTTTGGTTATCACTAATGCACATTTTTAAATCAAAAACCCATATCAGCAACATACAAAAGTTTCACTTCACCCGAATCAACTCAATTTCAGAATCATTTCTTAGTCAATAACTTGATGAGGGTTCTTCACAATTCCCACCAAATCAGCTCAAATTGATGAAGATTAAACCAAACAATACACTAGATCATGCATCACCCATTATCACATACATCATAATCATGCAATTGAATTCAAAAATAGAGATCAAGGGTTGATTACTAGTTGTTACAGGTAGCTCTGAACCTGATGACGAACATCTAACTTGAAATCTTGAACATGTACTACAAGGAGTGTAGAATTGGGGAAACTTATGGGGTTTATCTGTAATAAAACTCAAGGGTAAATGAGTAGATGTGAGAGCAAATCTAGAACTCATGTTTGTGAAAGATTAACTAAAGAGTGTTGTGTTTGTCTAGTTTTAGCATTTAGTTTATGTTTCTAAATTGGGGGATTTAAAAAAATTGAATATTTGTACAAAGGGAATGATGGAGAAGAAACCATGTGTGAAGTGGTTGGATTATGGTTCAGTTGTGGTGGTTATCTTGAATTGTGGGGACATAATTTCCTACTGAAATATATTGGAGATTGCTCATGAATATGCCTCAAAGGGGAACAAAGATTGTATATTTTTTAATTGTATATAGAAACTAGACATACCCAAAAAGAAAGATAATATCATGTAGACCAATAGACATTAGCCACGTGGACTAAATTTAGGATAGGGTTGAAAAAGAGGGGTTGGATAACACTTTATAGCCATGCAAACATTGCATGTTGTAAAACTCTTTCTGATTTGAGCATTTTCTATGGGATTAATGCTCTTAATTCTTAACAATGGCGCTAGAGCCTAGATTATTACATATTTTACATTGTTACATATTTCAGATGATGTTATTTTCACGAGAGAACTATCACTTGTAGATGTTAAAACTTATCTAGAATTCTGAATGTTTCCATCGGGCCTCGAGAACTTTAACAAAAGTAAGTTGTTTAGTATTGTTGTTGAGTAGAGTTTGCATCATGTTTTTAAATTGTCCACCGACTAATTTTCTAGTGGGAGCTAATACGAATCGTTATAATTTTTGAAAACTTGTGGTGGATACATCTGAATCAAAACCTTCCGATTCGGAGATCAAACACTCTCATTCAGTGGATAATTACACTTGTAAAGGCAGTTTTGGGAAGCTTCCAGCATAATATTTCTCTTTGTTTAAAGGTCCGTCGAATGTAGGAAGAAAATCTTTAGGGGGGAGCTAACAGTTCCAATAACCATATATGTTGGATTATCATGGGATAAGATAACGACACCTAAAAATAGGGGAGGACTCAAGGTTTGTAGTCTCAAATCAGCTAACATGGCGTTACTTGCTAAGTGATGGTAGAAGTTCAAGGCCGATGAACCGAAATCATGAGTTAAGATTATATAAGCTATTCACAGTAGCAAGAGACCTTGAAAAGAACACTGGTTAAGCTTAGCATAGTCGATACATGAAAATACATTTTATGAGACGGGGCTATCAAACTTTGCTCTTCACGATTATTTTAAGCGTGAAGTGGCAGTGTAGCTCCTACTCTTTGGTTAAAAGATGGCTTGATCAGGCCAGCCTTAAAAATCGCTTTCCATCCACTTTCACTCTAGAATCGTCCAAGATATATGCAAGATTAAGGATAAATTGAAAGTTTACTGGGATAACATGGTGTATAACTAGTAGTGAAAGAAGGTTCCAAATGGTGTTTCTGAGTTAAGTGAATTTAATGTCATTCGCTTCTGAATCAAGTTAGCAGCTGTTCAATTGAAGATATTCTAAACATACACAAACTATTCAAGTACATTTAACCATGTGTTTTTATATTCGCTTTTTATGTTAATCATACCATTATGTTGGTAGTTATTAATTAGTAAACATAGTAGAAAATTCCGCAATGATGACTTAACGACCGGGTTAGCGGAGACGTGCAACTTAACGCAGAGGTCAAGGTCTACTAAAATTATACAACACGTCAATCCAAAATATACAATGGGTCAATTTAGGTCACTATTATAAATCTTGCTAACTTAAAACGGATTCAGATAAGCGAGGACCACCCATTTCCTTTCATGTCCCAACCATCTATTAATAGCTATCACCGGTGCCAAACACATTCCTAAACCTCTTGTCCTTTTCAATATGTAAGGTTTTCAAAGAGATACTTGAATGTAAACAATGTTTCTTGTCTCACTTCTTTAGATATGGTGACCCTTATAACAACTTTATTTGCATTTGATCATGGCCTAATAATAAACAAGATCAATAGTAGCATTTGCTATATAAACATCAATATGATCGAATTCATATCTCTAACTGCATTAAGATTTAAGAGAGCCAGTTTCTAGTTGATGATAATATCCAAAGTGGTAGATAACTATATAAGTAGATATGCAATTGTTTTGCTTAACCTCACTAAGATCACCCATCGAATGAGACTAGTTAATAATGCTATAAAAGATATACCAATAACATTTGCTGAAGACAAATTTTCAGACTCTGCTTCAATCATCAGCTGGGAAGTCCTCATCAGATGCATTATCAAGAAACGAGCCTAGAGTTTTCCTTAAAAGGCTGAATGTTTTGTCATCCTATGAGAAAAGACATCATAGCTTAGGGTGGATCCTGGAACGGGGTGGGTAGCGGTAGCAAAATCAAGTGGGTCGGGTTAAAACAAGTATGTTTTTTGCTGGTCAAAACAAATCGGGTCAGGTTGACCTGATACACTTTTTGTCCACAAGATTCAAATTTTTTTTTATAATTGATCAGTTTTTACTAGCTCTTTGAAAAAACAACTTAGGAGCTTAAAAATATTATTTAAGGCGGCCTTTGACCCGTTTCCTGTTAAACTATATTCTTATATATCCATTTGACCGGTTAGAGATTTAACATAACCTATATTCGTCCATTCATAAGTCAACAGGTTGAAATTAAGAGGAGGTATGTAACCTGCTTCTTTCTCTTCAGACTCTCTTCCAGTTCAGCAATTTTAGTTGCACAAGCCTTTTCATGCTCACTTATCATGTTCTTTTCTTTCTTTCCTGGATGAAACATATTATACTTTTAATGAAAGTAGTTTTGATCAGATTGTGGATAAGTGAAGTAAATTGCTTACTGTGTTGTTCATATTTCATGAACAATTTCTCCTTGTCCTCTTCGTATTTCGAAATGGTATCTGTTATTTTAACAGCACAATCAAAGCTCAGAAATCAATCATTGATGACAAATTCTATGGTCAAGATGTCTAAATGAGAAAGGTAATCACTTGATAATGGACGAGTTGGAAAAAGGGTGAGATGGGTTGGTATTGAATAGGTCATTTTGAAGTACAGGTCAAACAGGTTGGGTTGGGTTGAAAAGCTTATACACTTATGTCCATTCTTAAGAACTAGAATTTGTTCAATATGATCACAAATGCAATATTGTTACAGTAATAATTTAATTTCCTTGAGTATTAAAAATAGACTTTGGACAAGTTTCACCCATTTGGATCTGTTTTCCTTTTAGCTTAATCTTATGATTTCCTGTTCAGGATAAGATACACGACACAAATCACCGTTCATAAGTTAACACGTCAAAATCACCAATCTACCACTAAATGATATTTGCCTTCATGCTGTTAGGGCTGAAACCATTCAGCATGGTTGCATGCATTGTCAAACAATCGTATACTTAGGTTAACCTTTTTCAGAGTTGAAGATAAATAATTGGAAATATCCATAAAAACTAAAAGTTTGTAATGAAAATGGTTGTGAATTAGTGAAGGACATAAAACTGGTGTTTAAAGCACTAAACCCTAACAATTACAATATTTTCATAATATATAAACTCTTTTGCAAATTTGGTAAGTGTCTGGTACCTTTAAGAGCCTGAAGATGTGAGTTCTTGTCCTTGCAGAAATTTTCATAAACTGCTTGAAACTTTGCAGTCTCATTCTTCAGCAAGTTCTCACACTGTAAGCAAATATAAAGTTGTTAAGCATTCAAACGTAAAGATGCAAAATTCTTGCAAGTAATCTGTTTAAGAAGGGTGTTCTCTTCGCAAACCTCTTTTGAGCTCTTTGATAATGCCTTGGCAAAGTTTTGCCTGAAATTTATACAATATATATGTTAGAAATATGGACCTAGTAAACAAGACCATAAGATAGACTTCGGATACCTTTCTTTTTCTACTTTAGACTTCAACTCATCAAACTTAGACCTGATTTCTGTAGCAACACTGAATGAAAACCAAAAACCAACAAGCGATCAGTCACGAGAATTTGAGTGATTGATAGGCAAAATAAATGTTACTCATGACATATATTTTCTTTCAGTTGAAAAGTCACTTACCTTGTTCAGATCACTCACAGACACTATATTGTAATGGATGACTCCATCACTTTGTAACTAAAAAATGGATCGGAAGAGGTTTTTAAACCAAAAGAAATTCTGACTTGGTTTCATGTAAGAGATGATAGTGGGACTGGACAAGATTTCTAAATCAGGGTACTTAATTGGGGAGTTCACAACAGCATATGATGTTTACATGGCTTTGTATAACAACTGAATGTTTAAAAATCAGAAGCATACACAAGCTTTCTCTAGAACCATTGTAACATGCGTACAAAAAAGAGACAAAAAGATCAATTTAATGATGCATAAACCTTATTATTACCTATGCTTGTTATAAGAAGTTCTCTTACATCAATTATCATTCATAATATCATTACAAAAAATAAGGAAAACCTATCTAGTAGTAAGTTTTTGGATTCGCAAATTCTAGGCACAATAAGGTCGCCAAAATTAAACAGTGTACCCTCAACTTCACAAACACTCTGTTAGCAGTTTCATATCAATGAGGACACAAGACATGGGCCGTACACTGACCATCCCCAAAAAGGCAGGGATCCGCCAAGCCACCCTACCAAATCAGTACCATGTGACCAACCCTATCTAAGAGAATCCCCACTGGCCACTGCATTCATATACACAAGAAATGGTGTTATTAGACTGTGACTAAAATCTGGCTCTAATTAAGGTGAGGATGTTGCAGAAGCATGTCAAATATGCATTTAAAGGTTATTCCAGTATGATCAGAAGATAAAATATATATATACACATACATTATCTATAACTAGAAGAACAACTTCTCTTGCTGATCATAAGAAAGTACAGAACATGGTCATAAAATGCAAAGCCATTTAGCTGCAAAATCGGAAGGCACTTGACCATATAAGAGAACTTTCACCGCAATGAAAGCAAAAAGAACTAACAAAAGATCAAAAATATATACTAGTTTGGCCAAGAGATTACAAAAAACAAATACTCTGTTTGTGCTTAGATCCAGATTGTGTCCATGTAAAACACATCATCATTCAAGTGAAATAGTTGCAAATCCTCACTGATATCATATGACATTGTTGGATATTTTAGTGTAATTGGGATTAACTTGTGTTGACCAATTCGATCATAATAGACTTCAAACAAGTTAGGAGGTGCGGAGTGCACGCTTGTTTGAATCTATTACGATCCTAGGCGCGTAATCCGTATTTGCGGAGTGCACGCTTGTTTGAATCTAGTGAATCCGATTTCGTTTGTATTACCAAATTTCCTCAACAGACATCGTGTAAGGAAAGTAGATAGAGCGTTCATGAGCAATTTCACGTCAAATTATCCAAGCATTTTCAATCTAATTAAGCCAGACAACCGATCATCATAGTTGCTAGAGATCAAGATGAATGAATACAACCAATAACATAATACACAACCAGAACATACATACAATGCAGCAAATAGATATACTATTATACAGATCCAGATAGCACAAACATGTATAAACTTCACAGAAAATTAAACCAAATCATGCAATTCACCTCGAAATAGTCTCCTCCTTCTTCTTCTGTCCGTCCTTCTGTGCTTTCTCTTTGATCTGATGTAACGAGTTCATCAAACCTTTTATATCACTGCAATTTTCCGAAACAGCTATCAGAAATCAAAATTTCATATTAACAATAACTAACCAACACTATATCACACAAACACATCAAAAACACTGTCAACAACACGCGATTCAATATCTCTGCACTAATAACCATCTGAAAACCACGTAACCTAAGTTTTTCCACATTTTTCCGCAATTGCAAGTATGAAACGAGAATTTACCTAGATAGATCGGCGTCGAGATCATCTTCGAAGGTGGATCGTTGTTTCTTATTAGCTCGTTGCTTCAACTTACCAGAACCGAAGTTGAAATCATCTTCTTCTGCCATCATTCGTTTCAACTCCGTTTCTGGAGTTGCAGATTCGATTATCTTCTTCTTCCTTGAGCTCGATTTTGGTGGTGACATTCTTCAGAGTTTTGTGTGTGTGTGTGTGAAGTGTGTGTGTGTGTGTGATTTTGGCGCCCTTTAAAAAATTTGTTTTTTTGGATATTCAGTTACTGTGAGATTTAATGCCTTGATGGTTTTATAAGAAAAAAAAATGAGCTTTAAGTATGACTGTATGAGAGTATCTCTCACGATGTTTGCTGATCATTCCATACGAGATATAAATTAGTTACAACATAAATATACTTTTTCAAAATAAATATTTTTCATCATTTGATATACTTTATTACATGAAATAATGAACGGAGAGATAAGTTGGGTAATGTAAGATGACAGTGGATCGTAACTTATTTCTCTATCTCCTCAACTTAGTGCGATGCAAGCATCAATACAACTTATTCCTCATCTCCCCGATGCCAAAACTTCACGATCAATTAAGAATAATCCAAGTTATGTGGGATTGTGCACATGCCACCAGCACACTAGTTTCGTAACAACCCAAAAAATGATGATCAAATTCTTAAGCATCGGTTTCATATGAGGTAACAACTATTTCTAGAAATAGTCGGTGTGTGAGTTTAAGTATTTTTTTAATACATAGAAGACGCAAGAGGTAAACTCGTTTCACACGTTTATATAAATGTACATCCACAATTCATCAACTTGGAAATGGTAATAGTGACAAGTCTTTACTTTTGTATCAATTCTGTCAGGGTAATGTTTTTATTTATTACTACTATTTATTGTTATTATTATTATTGTTAGTAAGGTATCATTGATTAATGCTAAAAAAAGATAGAAGACCAATGTGGAGTGACATTCATCAAATATACTCAAACACTCGGTGCATTAAGAATTACAAGGTTTTCCCGGGATACTAGGTAGCGTCGATTGTGAGGACTAGGCGTGTCAAACCGTCCCATTACTTGGCACGGTCAACACCGACGAGGTGACCATCCACACTCGATCATTATGTTTGAGGTCATGGCGTTACATGATATTTTAGGTTTGGCATACCTTCTTCAATGTTGCCAGGGCAAACAACGAGATAAATGTCTTGGATTAATCACCCGATTTTGACGGATTCATAAATGGGGTCACACTTCGGTCTTTGTTTTTTATGTTCAAATGATACGGTGAACGAGCATGGGTATTATCTTACCGATGAGATTTATCCTAAGTATTAAACCTTCGTGAAACCGTTTACATGTTCGCATCCTGATGATCAAAGAAGATTGTATTTTTACGAAAAGTTAATAAATCGACAAGAAAATATATCAAGCAAGCGTTTGATATCTTGAAGAAATGGCACAACATTGTCAATCCCGCACGTATGTGACATAAGAAAAACATCCAGAATGCAATACATGCTTGCTTAATGTTACTTAATTTGATTAGAGGATATCAAGCTGACGATGTGCCAAAACTATAAAAAAAAATTAACACTACTAACGTAGAGATAACTGAAGAACAAAAGCAAGTCATATTGTATATACTTTAAAAAGCAAACTCAACATGCACAACTAGCTAATGCATGTATCTTTTTGTCTTTTGCTAAACAATATTTTAAGATGATATGGTAGCATGATAATCTATATATAACATAAGTGAAATTTTAAAGTTCAAAAGCAAGAATATACATGTGGGACTCAATATAGAGGTTTTAACTTTTAATTTTGTATGTTAAATAGTAATATTATATTCACTTAACAATGCTATATATATGCATTTTAATTTTGTATGTTTTAAGTATTATCTTAAGAAATATTATGATTATATGTATGTTTGTAACAAACTTTTTTTCTAACATTTTCGTTATAATACTTGCATTTGCGTATATGTGTTACTTTTATATATGAAGTTTGGTATGCGTAACATGATAATTATTTTTTTTTGTTTTCTTATATAATATTTAAATATTATCTACTCTCTATTAAACCTTTGCTTTTATTTATGTATTGTGGTATGTGTGTTTAAATGTCACTACGTTTGCGTTCATATGCTGCAATGCGTGTGGCTTTTGCACGACTTCAATTTATATAATGGTTTAGCTTTCTTATAATTCTAAATCCTCTGGTGTTATTTTTTTGGATGCTTTGATTTATTTCACAATTTAGGTTTCCTTTTTGTTTATCTAAAGTTTGAAGCCAATTTGCACTGGTTATTAAACGTGTCAATGTTGTTTTATAGTTTCAATTATACATTCTTTTGGAGCTTCAAAATGTATCTATTCACTTAGTATTTCTTTTTTATTTTTCTAGACTAAAATGATACGGTTTGTATTGATCGAAATTACACAACACAAGACCTGCCGCGAAGCGTAGGGTTGTTTGCTAGTTAGATACGAATCTTAAATTTGATTTGGTCAAATATTGATGAAGAAATTGTGAAGATTAAAACAAATATTTCATAATGTTTAAATAATATTTACATTTTTTGTATTTATTTTTTTAATTTTAATGTTAATTTAACAATTTCTTTTGATAAATATTAAATCTATAAATACTCAATTAAAAATTAAATACTAATAATGATTGATGATTAGACAATCATTAAAATCTAGGTAATCACTGTCACAACATTGCCATCATTTTTCACCATCAGATTACGATGATTTGGCTAACTACATAACAGTATATTTTTTTCTCCTATAGCATTCTCTACTACTAATGGTATTAGACTATTAGGAGTGTATGGTATTCTTAAAATTTTATTTAATAATATTATACTATTCTCTTAATTCGGTGTATGCACTATTGTGTGTTTTTTACTTTTCTCTCAAGTCGAGCGTTTATCAAACATTTGTTAGAACGTGTTCTGTTTTACGAGCTTGCATGATACCGGGTGATCGTCAATACCGTGTAATCATAGCTTTTTACTATCCTGATGTCACAACACATTGAAATCTATCAACTTCATCATCCATTCATCCCCGTAATTTTTATGGCCGAGATTATGTGATTAATGCTCTATTTGTGGAAGCAAAAAACACTCCACCAAGGTTTGACAAAAGTAACACAATACTCGAAGAATTATAAATCGCGATCATATACGGTGAAAATGTCATCAGTCTATTAGTATGAGATTATCAACCTCCTATCATCGTGATCTTAGATCATACTTGTGTTCACGAACATTCCAATGTTGAAACTTGAAACCAAGAAGTCCCAGGATGATGATCTACAAGATCTAGTGATTATGAACTTGAGAACAAGAATATTGAAGTCTCAGTCTTAAGATAAAGGTAAATTAAAAAAGTGCATCATACCAATCACGAGGCAAATATGAATGTTAAATTACCATCAAACGTATTTTTCTACTTTATACATACTTTACTCTTAAAATTATCACACTTGTACTCTACAGGATTTAAACCTATAATCTGTTGGTCGGAGGATACACCACTTTATCAATATGATATGGAGAATTATTTTTAATATTTACAATATATTTTATAGATGATAGTAAACTCTTTTGTAATCCTGTACGGCCTAACAGTAAATTTCATATGGTTTTCATTTACCAAATATCAAGGAAAAATGAAATACCCATGTCACTTGTTTTCAGACCTGCACCATACCTTTATTTCTGCAGAAAACAAAACAAACTAAGGGTCTTGTAGAGTTTCACCAAATATAAGGACAGCATATATCAGTAAGTTCCCCCAGCGTAAACGACTAGGGTTATAGACTTATAGCAACAATGGCGAAACCTACTAGCCAATGGACTTGCATAGTCATATTAGCTCTTATGAGCTCAACATTCACCATGGCTCATGTTGTCAAGCCGCAAAATAGACCCGACAGATCGCGTAAGCTCCTTATGGACAGAAATGATAAGCCTGAAACTAACAACTTCCAGGGAAGTGACTCGGATGGTGAAGACGCTCACGACCACCACTCGCAAGTGGATACAACTGAAGCTATTGCTAGTGGTTGCAGTGTCACTTTAGGAAATAAAGGCATCTATGGAGGTGGTCATGGCAGTGGTGGCACCTACATTGGGTTTCGTAACATTTTCCCATTTTTTGGATTCCCGTTTGGTGGTATAGTGCCGCAGATAATCACGTGGGGAGAGGGAGGCGGGTATGGTGGGGCAAATAAAAATCCAGGTACGGGTGTAAACTGCCAATGCCAAGGACCAGGTATGGGTGTAAACTGCCAATGCACCCATAATGGGGTTCCAGTGCACTATGTCCTTACCCCTGTCTACTTTCAACCCCCTAACACCGCCTCCCTAAATGATATGAAAGAAGATGGTCCCGGTGATATCGCCCCGGGCCCATCAGGTAACTAGCATGGATGACTAGATAGTAGAGACTAGAGATTACACTTGTCTAGTTGTTGAATTGTTTTCCCATGAATAAAAGCTTTTCAAGGCCGGTCATGTATTGTGCGCGCGCACGTGCTGTGCTATCATTTATCTTCAATGGACTAATTAGACCTTCAAGAGTTTCCAACTTTCCATATAACTTTACCAAAAAAAACAATCTTTTAAAAAAATTAACTAAAAATTGAACATATGGTATATTCATTTGATGTAAGCAACTGTACAACCGTAATTAGTTGGACTTTCCTGTTCAAACTTAAGAACACGTGGGTGCTTTTTTAATATTTGTAAAGCAGACTCCTTCACAACACCAGTACCCATCCCATGAATAATAAAGAGAACTGAACCTGACCCCGATGTACTAATAGCCAAGTCAAGGTTGTGAGACGCTTCCTCGACTCGCATACCACGTAGATCAACTGTGTTTTTTGATGTCTGTACCACTGGTCCATATGAAACCTCTTCACTTTTCTTAACCTCTGATAGATTCTTAAGGCTTCTAATCCTCTGTCCCTGAAAAAGAAACACAAATAGATGTCATCTGTCAAACAATTATCCAACCAAATAACTGTTTTGCTGATAAGGGTGTTGTTTAACAAAATACCTGCTTTTTGATTTGTGATTGTGAATTTGGTGCTGGTGTTGTATCACTACTTTGAACAGCTCTCATACTGCTTACGTTCACTCGAACTCTAATTTTACCAAATTGGACAAGGGCGGTGCCATCGGCACCAGGTGGCTCAACTATAGTTGCTAATTTATTTCCAAATCCCTTCAAAATGACTTGGTCCCCAGGTTTCACTGAAAGTGACGAACCATCTGCTTCTGTGGTGGATGGTTCTTCAGTATGACAATGAGCTTCAACAATTGATGAAATGGCTGACTCAGACTCCTTAAGAAGTGCATTAAGCTCATCAATACTAGCAGTTGTAATTTTTGCTTCAAATTCCTTAACTATTGTCTCTATCTGAGACTTTGCAGTAATTACTTCTTTTTGAATTTTTTGAGCTTCTTTTGCCTTAAGAGCTGCCTCACGCCTCGCAAGATCATGTGCCTCATCCTTAATCTTCACCACAAATTGACATAAAACAGTATACATGTATGTTAATGATTCATGATAAAACAGGTTCATAACAACCAAGATTTTAGAGGTGGCAAGATAGGAATGGTGAGCAAGTTCAACATGTTAGACGGTTTGGGCCAAGATGTGTGTTTGTCAACAATGATCAGGCAGGGTTGTGTTGATACTTGATACAAAACAAATTTGATTTAAATCTCTATAATTATATAGTATGTCAAGATATGATTACATAAACTATATTAAAGTCAGTTGTGCAGAATTAGGAGATTTTATGGAGGTAGCAATTCATGTAGGGTTCAGATTGGTGGGTTGGTATCATACCTCGTTATAAAGATCCATAACATTTGAATATATATGTGCGGCTTTGTTTGCCTGAACTTCTAATCTGTTCTTTTCTTCCATTAATGACTGATAAAGCAAACCTCTGCGCTTCTCTGCCTTATCTGGCATCAACCTCTTAACCCATGTTTCAGCACGCTCAACTATTTTTTCATCGAAACCTATTGATCTTGCAATACTCAATGCATTTGATTCACCTGTGCTTCCCCAAAGTATCCTGTAAGTAGGTTGTAAAGTCTTCAAGGAAAACTCCATAGCTGCATTCTCATATTGAGAATCCTTCTCTTTCAAGAGAGACAAATCTGCATAATGTGTAGTCGTCACTGCTAAGTTGACTCTATCTTTAAGATACTCTAATATGCTTGTAGAAAGTGCCACGCCTTCTGAAGGGTCGGTCCCACTGCCAATTTCATCGATGAGAATGAGTGATTGTTTGGTGGTCACTTCCAACATCTTACAAATTCGTGAGATGTGACCACTAAAAGTTGAGAGGCTTTGCTCCAAAGACTACAATAAAAGGACATTATTAATATAATATAATGCAGACATACCAAAATGGTAAAGTTTTATAGCCACTGAAAAAGGTCGAGTTCATTTAAGTTGACTTGATACACTTCTTGTCCAAAAAGTTTTTCAGTTTTTATAAACAGTTTATATGTCTAATATGTAGATTAAACAGGATGGAGGTAGAATATTACCTGACTGTCTCCAATATCTGCCAGAATCAAATCAAACCATGGAAGCATAGGGTGATTTCTAGCAGGTAAATACATACCAGCCTTCAACATAATAGATGCCACTCCTAATGTTTTCATGGAAGCAGTTTTACCTCCAGTGTTAGGTCCCGAGATCACAACCACCCTTGTTTTATGTCCAACTTTGATGTCAATAGGAACTGGAAAAGTCAAAGGTTGATCTATCACTCCATTACCCTCACACCAAAGAATTGAGTTACTAATTTTTGATGTCACATGATCCGACAAACTTTTCAAAGAGGTCTCAAGAAGCAAAGGATGCTGAATACCTTCAATATTTATCGACAAACCGCCATTTTTCAAACCACCTGAACTTATAACTGGACATACCCCATTCATCCACCGAGCATGAGCAGCTCTTGCAACTGCAAGATCAACTTCTAAAACTTTGTCTAGTAAGTATCTAATCTCTGAACCCGATTGTGCAATTTCAGATGTAAGCAGACCCAAAATGGCTTGCTCCTCGACCCTTTCCGCATTTGCAAGTTTAACTTCCATGTTGTTCAAGTCAACCGCTTCTTTGGGTTCCATGAAGTATGTCACTCCAGAGCTACTAACATTCAACACAACACCATTTGGCAGCAATGATTTATGAGAAGCCTTGATACCAACACACATCCTTGATCGACGTTTGGTTACCAATGGTTTGTCAATACCACCAGCCTGAAAAATCTTAGTGGATACATCTTTCAACAGAGCGTCGAGATCATCCATGTTACTTTTTCGTTCTAACCTAATAATCTCCAAATCTTCACTGGCTCTGTCGAGTATGATCGAGAACTTACAGTCTATACAGAAGTCTATTTTCTGCTCCAGCTCCGTTAGAAAATTGCAATTCTGAAGAATTTCAAGCAGAGGATAGTACCTGTGTTAATGCAATTAAGATGATATCCATATAAACTAATTTAAAGAACTAAAATTGTATGTCATATTGCCATGTAGCATTTCACTGGTCATTATATAGCGATTCATTCAAAACAGTTTCTTAGGGCTAACATAAATCGACACAAAATTCTGCATATCACAAACGAGAATCAAAATCTAAAAGCATACGACTATACGCTATACCTTTCCGATTGCAGAGAAATCTCCTTCAACTGTTGGAACAAATCCCTAGCAGATCGTAACGTCCGCTTCACCGCACAAATCTCTCTAATCGAAAGCAACCGCCCGGCCTCCGCCGCCTCAACGAGTTCCGAAACGTCTTCAATTCCTGAGAAATCGGGCGGCAGATGAAGCGCAAACGCAGCGGACGTCTGATCCAGCAGCCTCCGGCTCTCCTCGGGGCTCCGGCGATAGGAAGCCGACCGTCGCCGGCGGCGGAGGCGCCCATGGTGGTGGAGGTGAAGGCGGAGACCTGGTGGCAGAGCGACGGCCATTCGAGAATGTTTAGCGTTTCGTGTTGTAGGGATTGTGATAGTTTGAGGCGGTGGTTCGTGGGCTCCGCCGTGCATTTGAGCGAACGTGTGTTGAGGTGTTGAAATGAGGGTTTTGTGGGTGGTGTGATGAAGAAGAAGAAGTTGCAGAGGTTCATGGATGATGAATGGAGGTTAGGTTTTGTTAACTGTAAGAAGCAGTTGAACTTCATCTTATCCATGTTGGTGGAGGGAAAAAGAGGAGCTTTTGTTTAGTTGTTTTCTAAATTTGTAGTGGCCAAGTTATCATAGAAAGCAAATAGCTTACGTAAAAATAAGCATATTAAAACGTTATCGATTAGAGAACATCGTGTAAGTTTAGACGTCTAAAAGGACTAGAGAACAAGGGAAAAGGCGCATCGTGTACACTAAGAAACCAATCAAAAGAAATCATATGTTTAGACTACTGGATAAGCGGTTTTTATTAGTTTTGATTTGGTTTTTGGTGGATTGGTTTCTTTGATCGGCTATGCTTATGTGGTGTTTTAGATTAGTTGTTTTAGAGAATGTTATTTTTATGTGAGCTAAAAGTTGATGTTTATTTTAATCTAAAGATGGTCGGGTATCTAATTTGATGATTTCTTTTTCATTAAAGGGTGTAACAGTAACCGCAGAAGCTCTGATTTGATGATATTGATGTATGTAGAAAATGCGTTCTACGATATATGATTGTGTGATTAAGGTTCACATTTCATTGTGAACAAAGATGTAAAATTAGATATAAAATTAAATTAAGATGAAAAAAAGTGACATTAAATTATCTAAAAATACTAGCATCTCATAAACACCGTAACCTTTTATTAAAAAATACGTCGGTCGGTTAGTATACACATACTTGATTGTTAGTCTTATCTAATATTTCCGATTTCTGAATCATCCGCAACACTATTAACATGCAAAGTCTTATCACTCTGATGCCTCTATTACAAATTAATTGCTTTTTATTAGTTTTCATAAGTGTTGTCTTAAATCCCCGCTTTTCCTGTCAATTTTTGAACTTTAACTAGCGGGTTCCCATGTCGCTGAAATAATTTAATCGAACTTCGTTTATAATGATTTATAAATGGCTAAAATCATTTTTTAGGTTTTCTAAATTAAAGTGTCTTTATAAAATAATTCTATCCCTAATTATTCATATAGAAAATTAAGCTTCAAGAGACATTTCTTATATATATGTGGAATATTTTATATAAATCCAAATCTAACATATAATTACCATTAGCAAAGAGTAGGATTCATATTCATAACTTCCAGGGTGGAAGTACCCAAGAAATAAGACATGTAAGCATTCAAGCATATACATATTTACTACATACAATTACCACAACAACCATTTTATGTTGCTAAGTAAACTATCTCAGCTTCAACCCCGAGCCCACAACAAGTCGGGCCGGGTTCATCTAAACAACAACCAACAACAAACCATTTGATTTCTAAAGCCTAAACAAACCCAAACGAATCTCGGGTTTTCTTCATTTGGCAAAGAGGGTAGATATGTAAATTAGTGCGAACGCAGGGGTTAACATATGCTTACATCAGATGTGAATCGTAGGTGTCGAAATTCGAGTCAGGAATAACCAGAGGCAGCTTGTCTATGTACATGAACAATCTTTTCATATTCTCTCTTGTTATTGTTGCCATGTCGATTGCTTCCTTATGGTCAACATACACCCACAGCTCACTCGAGTCAACTCTCTTGAGGCTGACCCGGCAAAAAGGGCATGATAGGGATCTTGTACGCCTGCCATAAAGTCATCGTATAACGTTCAAAGTATAAAAATGAAATTTTTACTGAAGTACTTGATGACGAATAGCACATGAAGGAAAAAGATCAGGGTGCCAAAAGACAAACAAAGATAATGTTCAGTTTAGCACATATTTTTCTTTATTTACCGATTAGACCCGTTAGCTATGAAGGAAATGGGTCAAACGGGCTAAAAAGCGCCTAAAGCATATTTTGACCGCATAAAGCCTTCCTAAACCATTTCATTCAAATTTTCATGCTATTAGTATTAGTGAAATAACACGTTAACTATAATGGGAATGGGTCAAATGGACTGAAACGTGACCAAAGCGCATTCTGAATGCACAGAGAAGCCCTCCTAAATCATTTATTTTAAATTTTCATACTACTTATTTACAGGAAGGTAAAAATTGCAGCAAAAAAGCAAGCGTTTCAGGTTATTCCAACCCGACCCAACATGTCCTTACTTAAAATGATCGGTTTTGACCCATTACTCAACCCGGCCAATCCTTCCATTTTGCCACGTCTAGGGGTTGACCTCCTAATCAAAACATAATTCTTGGAGTGGCATAACGGATAGAGTTGTAACAATCAAAACGTAATCCTTATTTGAAATGAATCAATTTTGCTATGAATCTTCACACCAAGAACTGCCCGACACTATCGTGTTGTTTTATTACAAGTCTAGCCACAAGGTCAGAAATGTTCAGTTTACTATAGATAGTATACTACATTTATGTCCAGTTGTCCTGTTACATCTTACACAGGCAAAAAGGTCAGATTAAACAGAGGAAGGATTCTAGACTTAAATGAGGTTCGTAGTCATTGTAGAATTCACTAATCATTCCCAAAACTTTTTCATCTTGTCACATTATTCACATTTCTTTTTATAGTTAACAAACTTGATTAGCAAAGTTAATCAGGGAAACTTGGTCAATAGTTTAACACAGGTTCGGGTCAAACAATTACTTTTTGGTATGAGCTGAAATAGGCTGGATCGGGTTGCCCTGAAAACTCTTTTTGTTCACCTTCAATTATAAATAGCTATTGTGAATAATAAATTTTAAAAATGGTCTAAGCCACTATACATTGAGATGACACATGTCTAACCAAAGAATTTACTAAAACAAAAATCATGGCCTAAATTTTCATCAGCATCTAATCTCTAGGCAACTGCAACTGTAACTAGTTGATGTGACATTTGGTTGCATGCAACTACATCTACTAAATTGAATTCTTGCTTATGTTACTATTTGCTATCCTTAAGCAATGGAATCATTATCATATTACTTCTACTTCCAAATGTCAAGAAATGAAGATAATAGTCAAATTTGCATATCATTCACCCAAGATTGACATCTACAAACAATACAAATCTAACATATGCACACAAATAGTACCACCAATGAATTGGAATGTTATGAGTTCCATTTCCAACAAGAGTAAGCACTATCATAACAAATTATATACTATATATTAAAAGTTTATAACACAAGTTGTAAGCTACAGGAAAGTTTTATCATCTTTAAAATCGACCATTCTTTTCAGAAGATGCACTAGAATAACCTTTTCTTCTCTATTTTTTTAAATTGCACAATGTTGCCAGAATATAAAAATTAAGGTATGCGCATGTTGATGAGTTTATCATCTTTCATAGAGAAATAAAGAGCTTCAACCATGAAACGTATTATAAGGAAGAAAATATTAATTATTGATAAAGATAGAAAGTCATACCAATCATTATAGCAATTTGAGCACATGGCATGGTTGCATTTAGGTAAGACAAGTTTGCTATTCATCTCCATGCAAATACCGCATTCTTCTTCACGCTCAATATCAATATCAGAACGATGATTGTAATCTAAGTCTTCTCTTTTTCTGTACCTTTCCATGCATACCTTCTTTTGTTTTCTCTCTTCAGAATCAGTCACACCACTTTGAAGTTGCATTAAAGATGGATATATGATACCTATTCATTACACCATCCTTGATATGTTAACACCCTTGTAATAATAAGAAAAAATATAAAAAGAAAGAATCCATTGATCCAATAATCACTTCTTATAACCAACTACGCATTCCAAGAAAATACTAGTGTATTAATCGACTTTCGCAACAGGGATTTAATCCTTCCATTTCTCAATTTTATATCTAAACGTAATCTTAAGATATTAATATTTTGCATAGTTGAATAAACCCTTTGCACGTGTATGCTTATCTCCACAGCACAATTTAGAATAATGAAAAAAATCAGGAGTTGATGTTTGACTTGTGAAGAAAAAGGCAAACCACTTAGCCCTTCGGGTCATACCATAAAATTCCCTAATGCTTGCCTTCCTTTCATGTGTAGACATGGTGGTGGTGCCATCATCGTAAACCTGTAATATGTGCAAGGTAGAAACTTTATGAATGACTATTAAATGCTAAATACTAGAAATAAAACTATATAAGTACTCGAACAAATTGACTTTTTGACCTGAAAAATCAGAATCCTCAAGAGTCCAAGAGCACCTGCAAGGTGGTAGTCCGACCATTGAACAAAGAAAAGAAAAAATTGCGCAGCAGGGCTATATGACATTCTCATTTGCACACACGCACCATCATACTCCCTCGGAAAATCAGATGCGCTGCATTATCGTACATCAAACATACATAACAATTACATCATACAAAATCTTGCAACAAGATCATCTTTAATCTTGACTATAAGACATCGTAGATTCAACCCTAAAAGTCAAATTGTATATCTTTTCTACATAACAGGATTCAGAAGCTCTTCTTCTTCATTTCAGCCTCACTCTTTCACAAGAACATACTACATACATACATATATCATGCATATATATGCATCATATTTCAATCTACTCGATTATTTACCACGTATTTTAGGTTTTTCATTCTAGCATAGTCTAAATACCCCCAATTTGGCCAACACAGAATCAACCCACATGCTAAGAATCATTGTTGAACAGAATGCTTACACATACATACATATATAAATGCATATATTATATATACACACATACACATTTCAATCTACTCAATAATATTACCAAGTATTTAGGCTATTCACTCTAGTACAATCTATACACCCCCAATTTGGCTAACATATAATAAACCACATGTAAAGAATCAATGTAATCAATAACTGTTAGAAGAAATCAAACTGAATTCAAATACCCTTTCAAAGTCAAAATAGACAGTTTAATTATTAATTAATCAATAAGATACCTTTATGGCGAATAGAAGCAACCAATACAGTCAAAATCGAACCCAAATACACGTATATTTCCAACTAAACACGATTCCAAAATCAGCTCGTAAATCTAAACGTAAAATCCCTAGATTCATCTAAAAGATCAAAATCCCAGAAACCAAATCTCACGATTCACGAACAAAACACCAAATTCATGAAAAAAAACCCAAAAAAATCGAGAATTGAAGCACACCCAGATACAAAAACCAAGAGAAATCATCGACTCCTTACAGCGTATTAGCATGTTGAAGATCTGCTTCAAGAACTTTGAGAGAATCCTTGAAAGATTTTCTCATTGATCCCAATATATTTCTCCACGAATCACACGAATTCACACACCATCTACTGATTCGTTGTGATGATGATGATGATCCTCTGTTTCTCTCTCTAAAAACCCTAGATTATTTTATCTTTCTCTCTCTAGAAATTGAAATTGAAGAGTGAGTGGGGGGTGAGATCAGTGGTAACTTCTTCTTCTCTCTCTGTTGTTGAGAGAACTGAAGAAGAAGAAGAAGAAGAACTGTGGCTCTGAGAAGCTGACACGTGGACAAGAAGCTGGTGGAACTTTGAAGTTTCTATGAAGATTTGCTTTAAATAGGATGTAGTGGTAATTACAATACTAATATACTAATAATATAATTGTATTGATTAATTAAATTAAAGTTAGCTTGAAAAGAATCAAATTAAATTAAATAAAATTATCCCTCACCACTATTCCAAGAAAAGATAATATCTTTTTTTGTTTTATGTATATTTTCTTAAATTTTATGATGATGTTGAGTTGCATTAGTAGTCCTTCAAGTTTGGGATTACTCACATTTTTTATTACTTTTTTAATGTTTATTTATGTAGTGACGTTTTACCTTTCGGTCCTATGTATCCACTTTCGTTAATTGCAATGTGATTTGCATATGATTTTCTATGAGACTTGTAATTGATACCTACAATGCTTAAATTATATTATCAAAGAAAAATAAGAGAACTATTCTATAACTATCTAAAAAATAAGTATGCTTCAAAGGGAAGATATGTGACTTATAGTTGCATATGAGCATTTTTTTATTAATAGTGATTAGGTAAAATAGGTGACATATGCCTCCTATGTCGCCTTCTTGAATATGTCATCCTAATAGTTGTTAATATCACACACTAAATGGTAATACAATTCTCATCCTAATGAGTTGAATTGAATATTCAAGATCCTAAATTGTCTTCTAGAGGACTCAAATAATTTGGTAAAAGGACATACACGGAATTAATAACTCTTGCTTGAGGATAGATATGTGAAATTGACATTGATTAATCGTTTTTCATGTTTAAAAAATAGACAATATGAAAGTGTTAATGATAAAAAAAATAGGTAGAACAAAAGACCACCAAATCCTAATAAAATTAAACCAGATGCAAAAGAATGTAGATATTGTGAAAGTTCGTGTCACACGTTAGTATTGCTTCGTCATAAAATGGATGTTTTTTTTGATATGTCAACGATACTGTTGACATAGTATCACATGCATTTTAGTCAATATTAATGAATAAAAGTACATGTGTGCTCGTTGAGTGACTTATTCTATGGCTAAAAACATATATTTATCAAACACGATTGTAAAGGTATGTTAAAAACAATTTAACAAATATAACCATGATATATATGAATCTTTGATTGAGTAACTATTTTTACTAGCGTATCAAGTTTTACGTCTAATGATAGTACAACAAAACATACTGGAAATAAGTTATAAGTGAATTAGATCTCTGCGTATCCAATTTCTACTCAGGAATCCAAAAATTATCTTTTCTTGTTCACGATAAATGATACGGGAATTAAATATAAGTATCTTAGATTCACTGTACAAAATGACGTTTCGACTAGCCATAATGAATGATAGGTTAAAGCATAGATTGGTGAGTTTGTTATATAAGATAGAGTTAAGTCATTTTTTCATAATCTCAAACTTTGGCAGGCTTATTATTTCCCAATGGGATCTTCCTCATTCTAAGAATTTATTATTATCATATGTATGATATAATCCTAAGTGACACGCAAGAAAATTTTAACTACAACCCTAGTAGAATCTTGACATCTGCTAACATGAAATTTTGACATTAACTCTCAAGAAAAATTAATTTAAAAACTCAAAACTTACACTAATAAGCTTATTTATTATATAGTACTACTTTCCGATTTGATTCTTGCAATGTGAGGTGGTATGTTTTGTTTAGGAAGTGTTTTGTGCAGAGTATTGTTGTATCTCATGTCTCTTTTGTGTTTCATAACCAACTCGGAAGTGTTTTGTGCAAAGTATTGTTGTATCTCATGTCTCTTTTGTGTTTCATACCCAACTCTAAAACCGCTCAACCGACAAATAGCCCCTCCTTACACTAATTGACGCATACACAAGAATTAAAAACCAATTTGACCGATACCTTTTATGATTTAAATTAACCCAATAACAATTTTAAACAATTAATGCTGGTATGATTGTGTTTAACAATTAAGCCCTGTCCCATTTTAAACTACTAAACAATCAACCTAAACAATTATTTGTTTTTGTTTTAGCGATATAGTTTAAACACCCCGTTGAAATTTCATTCAGAGCGTGATTATCAAATTTGTCAGGGTTTATGAGCTGGAATTATACCGGCCAGCCCCTATCAACTTGCGAACAACCGTCATTGACCCAATTGGATTCTAACTAGCCTCGAATCCAACTCAAAATAGCCCCAATTTTAATTTTAAATAGCCTCGGCCAATTCAAGTGTTTTTTTACTTTTACTCTAAGTTTTATTTTAATATTTGATTATATGATATATAGGCCGATGATTGTCATTGGCAAAGACGGTTCTTGTTCGTTTGTTTAACTCTAACTAAAAAACATATAAACACAACACTTAAGTGAATAGAATTTTTTGTTTATTCTCATTTATTAAGAAAATGTACATGTTATTTTTCGTTAATATTATAAAGAGCGTTATATAAACATAAATGAACAGAAATAACAATAACAAACGGATGTTAATTAACATAAATAAATACCTATTAAAAATTAAACACGAATGCCCTAGTTAAAGCTTAAAACATCTTTCGCCCTTACATCCAAAGTTATCAAATTATTTGTAATTAGACTTAAGGGTTATAAAACATGAAAATCGAATTTATTTTATAGTAATTTCAGTGATTAATGAATGAGAATGAATATATAAATGAACATAAACAAACATGAATAAATAAATGGATATAAAACGAACTTTCATGAATGTAAATGAGCAAAGAAAGACACATGTTCATGTAGTTCGTTTAATTAAATAAACAAAAAATTATATTCATGCTCGTTCATTAAAACATAAATGACTTTTAATCAAATAAATTCACAAACAAGTCAACTAAACATTTAAGTTTATTTACAAACCAACCAAGAAATTAAAAGATGCTCATGATGTCCCTGGTTGTTCTAAACTTCTTTAGTATGTCACTTCATTTTCTTCTTTGCACTTCTTCTACTTGTTAGCTTGTTTGAGAAGTTTACATGAAAAAAGTATCTATTTACTTTAATAAAATATAACTAATAGAGACACATGGCAGGGTCACTTTTCTTCCCATTAAAATTTTCTCGCTTCTTATTAAATAATTATATTAATTGCTTATAATATTATTTGATTTCTTTTAATATTATAATACTATGTTAGTATCTCGTGTATTACACGGGTTGAATAAATAAAATATTAAGTAGTTCTTAATAAGTATTAATGAATTATAAACCGAGGACATTACGTACGAGTGATAAAAGAACGATATCGTATTTTAAACTTTTTTTGTTTTTTTTTGTTTTTTCTAAAAAATGGTTTTTACACAAATTATTTCAAAACAAACCTATTTTGAAAAAAAGTGTCATTTTTAATAATTTATTTTATAACTTTGAAATTTAGTTACTTTTGCTTCATAAGAATTTTATTTTTAAAAGCCATGGGTTTTCAAATATATTGTGTTTTTTAAAAGTTTGAATTTTTTTTGAAAAAATTATTATTTTATTAAAAAATTAGTTCTTTATGAATTGTATTTGTAGAAAGATCTCTTTTTAAAAAAATCAGAGTTAATTACATAAATGGTCCTTGTGGTTTATATAAAATAATAATTTTAGTAGGGTTTTTTGTAACATGTTAGGGTATTGTATTTTAAATTTTATAATGATTTAAGGTATTAAGACTAACAGTCATTAGTTTTTTTGTTAACTTTAAAGAAATTGACTAAAATGCCCTTGGAGGGACTATTTTTGTAATTTTGTATGTTTTCTTTATTTAGGGACCATTAGAGTAATTATATATACCCACCATCACCACCATCTATCCACCACTACCACCATTACCACCATCTACCCATTATTACCACCATCTATCACTATCAGCCCCAACCACCAAGCCACCACCCAACCTTCCTACCCACCAGCCACCAATCCACCACCAAACATGTACCCACAAGCACCACAATAACCACCATCTACTCGTCATCACCATATCATCACCCACATCACAACATCACCATCATCGCATCATCACCACCATTGCATCATAACCATCGTCGCAATATCATCGTCTTTGTCATCACCCCCACCTCCACATCGCACCATCGTAATCATCTCACCAGATCTTCATTCCTATTACCCTTTTAACCCAAAAAACTTTAAAAACCCCAAATTTACGATGGTAGGAGGCTTGATTCAGATCTCAATCAAGAATTTTGGTGGCACATGGTGGCTAGGTGGCGATAATGTTGATAATAGGTACATGGTGGTGGCAGTTGGTCGATTGGATTTTAGGGTTTTACAAGGGAAAAGAAAAGGGGATTTAATGAAGGCTGGGTAGTTGGTGGAGGCCATGGCCGGCTACTACCCCCAAGCCCCCACCACCGGCCACCAACCCCAGCCCTCACCGTCGGCTCTTACCTACGCCATCACCGGTGGCTGATGGCGTAGGTAAGAGCCGACGGTGAGGGCTGGGGTTGGTGGCCGGTGGTGGGGGCTTGGTGGGTAGTGGCCGGCCATGGGCGCTGGGGTGGTGGTGGCCGGCCGTGGGCGCTAGGGTGATGGTGGCCGGCCGTGGGCGCTGGGGTGGTGGTGGCCGCTGGTGGAAACCGGTGATGGGTTCTGAAATGTAAGAGGTGTGTGTGGGGGGTGTTTTGTGCATTTACACACACACACACAAACAAACCTTTTTATGTATTAAATGACATAAAAAGTCCATGTAAGGTAAAAGACACCCTTAGATTTAACTGAAAAAACTAACGTCTGTTAGTGTTAATACTTTAACTTGTTACAAATTGAAAACACAATACCCCTATCTGTTATAAAAACTCTTAGTACCCAAACCTGTTATTTTCAATAAACCACAGAGACCATTTGCGTAATTAACTCAAAACATTATATATGTAATATGAAAATAATTAAATAATAGCATTTGTAGTTAATGTAATATTTATTAGGATAGAGAGAAGTTATAAAATATAACTTAGTACTATAAATTATGACAAGTGGCATACAAAACCTTTTTTATTAGTATTGATAGATTTAAGTAATAAATTAAGAAACATATATTTTTATTAGTGTCATTTCTAAATAAATAAATTTTATAAAATAAGAATTTTTTTAAGACATCATACTTTTTAAATATTAAATATTTTAAAATTAGTGTTTTAAAAAGTAAACTCTTTTATAAACTAAAAATAATTAAAAATGAGAGTTTTAATTAAAAAAAATTAAATGACATTAAATTTAAATGGCTTGTTTTGAAGCAAAATATTTATTTATGTTTTTGAAAAAAAGTTTAAAAACAAAGGTTTATTAAATTAATATCATTGTTTTAATTCTATAGTCCTTAGTTATACATAATTTTAAGCATATCTTATCTTATAATATACTTCTATAACTAATATTTATTATAATATTTAATATATTATTTATAGTTAAACCATGTAATAAATAGATTTACTAAAGTTAGTTTAATATACCCATATAAAACATCTAACTTAAGTAAGTGTAATAGCCCATTGCATAGCAATATTGGTGGTTGACTCTCACAAAAGTAATGTTCAAATCTTACAAGTGTAAAATGATAACTTGGGAAAAATAATAAAAAAAAGAATTTGTTCAAAAAAAAATTAGTGTAATAAAATGGCATTTTACATTAGTCACTAGGTCTCTTCAGATAATAATCAAACTCGAAAATAGAACATCTGAAATCGAGTTAGTTATAAGCATGCATGTTTGGGTCGACTTGGTTTGTACTGAATTAAAGTTAACCCTGGCTCAGTTAGTGTGGCTGACTCAAGTTAAGCACAAATATAAATGTTTTACATCCTAACTAATTTTACTCTTTCACACTTTACATTTTACAACCACATATCCAACCAAAATACTTCCCTAATAACTAATTTGGTTATGCTTATGGTTTCATTTATTTGGTGACCTATAGTTGATTGCATACCGCTCATCTATTTAGTATAAGATTGGCATCCTAGTTTCACTTATCGCTCTATTGACTGTTGGAACTTTCTTGCTTTTTCAAATCTAGAGACGTTAAAATAGCAAGCTCAAATCTCGCTCAGAAGTATCTCAACTGAAATCGACTCGGTCATAAATGAGTGGACTTGACTCGACACAACATGTAAACAAGTCGAGTTCAAGTTGACCCTAGTTCAACTTAGTTTATCACCTAAACAATCCTACGCACAACCATGACCTTCACTTATTCTTTTGAGACCTAACAATCCATTCCTCACTTTATCTATTAGCCATTCAATGTTTGTCCTCTCTCCCTCCCTTTCTTAGTCATTCATTCTTCTTTCTCTCCCTTAACATTATATTCTCCAGTTTCACTTTTTACAACTATTCAAGAAGGTGGAACTCTAGGACTCATCGAGTTGTAAAAATCTCATTCTTAAATGATAATCAAGCTCAATGATTGAGGAGGCGGAGCTCAAACCTGCCTAATTGAGCTTCTTTACTTTATTACTAATTTTTTAAAATAGCCGGCTTGTCAAGCCATGAGGTGGTTCAATTGTAAAGGAGTCAAGCTCATGCACATATAATAATTGAACGGAAATATTTCAAGTTGAGCGAACTGTTATAGTTCCGAGCTCGAGCCCCACTTAAGCCTGGCTTGATATCAACTAGAAGAGTTTGAGTTTTTATATTATTTATATGTTTATAATATTCTAAAGGGAGAGGAAAATAATCAAAACAAACCTTTAAAACATTATACATATAGTAATTCTCTTGAAGTTGAACAAAAATATCCATTTTTAATCATAGGTTGTATATTAAAAAAGTTATTAAATAATGATGCTATACATTTATAAACAAATCTTGTAAACTAATATAAACTATGATTGATAGAGTAATAAAAGATATGTTTAAGTTTTATATAACTATGTGTGTTTTTACTAAAAATAATATATGTAATGTAAAACAAACAAACGTATTCAGTAATATCACACTTAGTAAGGTTTAATAAGAACAAATTGAGCGTAAACCCTTACGACCAATTATGATTCGGCTAAAAAAGAGTCAAGAAAACCCAAATGAGACATTAAACAATATTAAGGGATGGTTTTGAACTTACGAAGAAAAAGAGCACTAGAATATAAATGGGAACTAGAGGTGTTGTCTTATCCCTTGACTCTACACTTTTTGTTTGCTACCTTTTGTTGCTTTACCTCCACGCTCCGCTGATTGTTGCATCTTCTCATTGTATCTTTTGCCTCTCTGAGTTCACTTTATTTACAAAAGTTTTCTAAAACCGTGTCGTAAGGGGCGGACCCAATAGTTTCTCTTAGTGTTCACTCGTATCTCATGAAAAAAATATTTGGTACTATCTATACGATTTGATCGCAAACAACGCACAATAAATTTTGTCACTAACCCCTATAATATGTTACTAGTGACCCTAAATAAATTTTGAAGTCGACTCACAAGAAAACTTTGATACCGACCATCGATAAAAGTCAATTTAAATATACAAAATTTACACGGACTCCATTAAATAATTAGCCTAATAATCAACAAACAATTTTATTACAATTCATAAAATTACAATATTATGAAAGTTGATTAGACTGTGACTAATTTGTTCGTGGTTACACACCCCCTCTCTTAACTAGATTTGAATAACAGTTAAACCTTCAATTTATATATTTATTTATATAATATATTTCAAATTTACTTTATTATTAGATTATTTGCTTAATTATTATTCAAAAATGTTAGCTTGAAACTTGTTGGCCGAACATTTTGTCAAGGTTGTCAATCATAAACATGACTTATTACTATATTAACTCAGAAAAGTCTAGACAAAAAGATAAACATCATATTGCGTAAATATTATAAGTATAATTAATTGTTTCACATGTCAGAGATAAGTAAATTCAAGAGCTTGAGAATCATTTTAACGAGTTAACATATGGCTTAGTTTTTTTGCGATAAGAATTTGAATGATAACTATACCTGTTATAATAAAAAATACGTGCTTAGATATGTCTTTCTAGATGATTTGATGATTAGAAGTTAAAAGAAGAAGCCGTTGTAGATACCAATTATAATGATATTGCATTTCTATTATGTGTTTTTATATCTATTGACATACTTTTATAATATATTTGAGATTTGATTTGGTTACATGTTTTTATTATTTAACCCGACTAGAACCGGAACAAACCAAAAATAATTAATATTTATACAAAATTGACCCCTAAAACTATTCGACCCCCATGAAAAAATTTATGGGTTCACCATTGGTTTTAGTTGAACGAAAGAATATTATAAAGCATTAGGGATGGTAGAAAAATTAAGAAGATATCCAACGTTTGATTTAGCTCTCGTTTCACGCTGGGTCTAAGTAAGGGTCGAATAGCTTCTCGATTTAATATATGCAATCTTACACTACACTTTATACACGAGGTTGTTTTCTAGACACACTATTTTAAGTTGTTAGAAACGTGAATATATTAAAGATAGAATTGCCGAAAATGAGCTTGGTATTTGATGGTTTGTTAGTGTGTTTAAGATAGGGTTTCGGGTATGAAAATTCATTGGGTGATTCTTACCACCTAAGATCATAAATGATATAGTATATACCCATAACAAAATCTCATAAACATCAGGGAGTAATAATAATAGTCATGGGTCTCGTAAACAATATAAATAAATTAACCAAAACAAACCATAAACGACGGATAATCGAAGTGTTGTTAACCGAAGTATCTGTTTCGGTTCTAAAAATTGTATTAACCAAACTTTCGGTCTCGGTTTCAAAAATGATCTTAGCCGTACCGAACCGCTTCATACCCACTTCTATCTACCTCTGATTGATTTAAAAATAAATTTTATCAAACACCTCTTAAAACTTATCTTTATTTCTGATTTTATTATGAAAAGGGTATAAAAATAAAAATAAAAATAAAATAAAAATAAAAATAAAAATAAAATAAAAATAAAATAAAAATAAAATAAAAAGTTCTGCTTTTAGTCAATTTCGGTCCCTGATGCAAAATCTGAAGAGGTTAGCATTTGCAGCCTTGTAATATTTATCCGACGACATCTCCGGCGACTTTATTCAATCTCCGGCGATGAAAACCCTAATTTCAAACACTACTTCAATCCCCCAATTCACCACCTGTATCTCAAATGTCCCATTATTTCCATGTAAAAATCGCACATTTCTGAACATTCAAACCACAAAACCTCTTCCGACACACAATCTAACAACGTTATGCTCGTGTTCAGCTGACCACGGCGGTTGGTCTGATCTGATCTCCGTCCGAGATTCCGGTGAGTCGAATCAGCTCAGGAAGTTACTGAACTCCTTCGGAATCGATGAAAAGAAGTATGCATTTGTGTATCTATTTGGTTTCGTGTGTGCTCTGGGGATTTCTAGGGTTAGGGTTTCGTCGATTGTTGTTTTCCCAGCGTGTTTTCTTGTTTTGCCGTTGGGTTTTCGTTTGGGGTTGTGAATAGGTGGAATTTCAATGAGGTTATGAGTGTGTTTTGGAGTAATGGTGGGAAGAAAAACAAGAAGAAAAGGTTTAAAGATGATGAATTTAGGGTTTCGGTTGAGAATTGAAGATTTTGGTGGATTTGTTGAGTGGGTCTGATGTAAAGTTTGTAGATTTGAAGAAAAGTATGAGAAAAGATGTTGATTCGAACAGAATTAGTAAAAGTGATTTGGTTGGTTATATTGAAAACGTGGAATCGATTGAACAAGCTGTAGTGCAAGCTAAAAGTGTGATTGAAGGTTATGTGGATTGTATGGTGGTTGATACCAATGATGTATCAAAAAGGTCAAATAAAAAACCGAGTGATCAAAAGAAGAAGGCAGACGGAAAAGGGTTCGATATCTCACAGTTCATTGCAGGTGTCCGAGAAAGATCTTTCGGGTCGAGGCCTAGTAAAGTGAAAGATACTGTTAAGAATGACGTGAGATATACAGAGTCAAGTGATCAGAATCAAGCAAAAGTCATGGATCCAATTGTTGAAGACAAGACGATGAAATCTGTGATTAGTGATGATAAAAGCAGATATAATGATGGTGATGTTCGGGTTAAAGAAACATATGGAGGGAAAACGATAGGTAGAATGGGTAGAATGACGCTAATGGAGATGGAGACCGATGCTAAACAAGTGTTTGACAGTGATGAGTATGTCGTTAAGGATAATCGAATGCGATTCATGAAGAACAGGATTTCAGTTCAGACTTGGGAATCTGATGATAGTTTTCTTGATTCAGATTTGGGTGCTGGTCTTAAGCAAAGAAGGACAAAGGAATATTATGAGCAAGAACAACAGGATTATGATAGTTATAATGGAAATAATATGCTTTATGATGACTTGGAGCCAAACGAAAAGGAAGGTTACGAAAATGAGAACAGATTTACATCTCCATCTTCAGCGATATCTAGTGATACGCTTTTCAATGATTATGTAACAGAGGCGAATGCACTTTTGAAACAAGCCCGAGAGTGGTTAAGACATAGAGGATTGAAGAAGATGCAGAAAAAATGTTGTACAAATCAACTGAATTGCTCTCTAAAGCTGTAGACATGAAGCCCATGAGTTTATTGGCTGTGGGTCAATTGGGGAACACTTATCTTCTTCATGGGGAATTGAAACTGAAATTAAGCCGTAAATTAAGAGCTTTACTTGCACAAAGTGACTCCAATGTACCTGAAAGTTTTGATGATGAAGTCTCAAATAGAGAAAAGTTTGTTGATTATCTTGTTAATGTTTGTGAGGAGTGTGAAGAACTGCTGGTTAAGGCCGGACGGAAGTATAGGCTTGCGTTATCAATTGATGGAGATGATATGAGAGCACTGTATAATTGGGGTCTCGCTCTCTCCTTCAGAGCTCAATTGATAGCAGATATTGGACCTGTAAGCACCTTTAGTCAACAAATGTTTAAGTAGACACACACACACACACGTACGCATGTTATAACATTAAAATTTAATTTTGTCTCAGGATGCAGCTTTTGATGCTGATAAGGTTTACTTGGCAGCCATCGACAAGTTTAATGCAATGATGTCCAGAAGCAATGCTCATACACCAGATGGTATGATGTTCTTTTGTCTTTCATACACGAACTATGCTATGCTAATCATGTTTAAGGAAACCATGTTATGGCAATCAAAATAACAGTAGTAGGTGTTTATTGGACCGCTGATGGTTGCGGAACCTGAAACATGCCCTTAATCTTTGCTCGTTTTTTGATGTGAAAGTGTCTGTTTGCAGCTCTTTTCAGATGGGGTGTTGCATTACAACAAAGATCGCGTCTAAGAAGAAGAAACTTTAGAGAGAAAGTTAAGTTGTTAAGCCAGGCTAAAAGGCTTTACGAGGATGCGCTTCTCATGGACTCCAATAATCTCCAGGTAAAACAAGCCCTAATGACTTGTGAATCTGAACTAAGGTACAAAAACCGATTTTGAACCGACAAAGTCCACTGCTTTCGCTCAAAAGGGTACACTTTTCTTTAGCATTTTTGAACGTTTTTATAGCATTTAGAATAAATTCCATTACTAAAATGATCAAATACATAGCAGAAATGCAGCAATTACTCATAAGTGATGCATGAATGTTGTACATCATTGTTGATTTGGACATATTAGCCTCGGAAGAAGGCATGACATTTGTGATCTTCCAAACGTGTAACCTATAAAGTTATATTGAGATAATAAATGGTCCTGTAAGAAATATTGCATTGAGATAATTTGTATAAACAATGTACGAGTATGTATAGACAGAACCAGGAGACCAAAACGGAACTAATGGGTGTAATTCTTATATATTCTTACTAGCCTGCTGCTATAAGTTGACTTTGTCACTTGTGAGTATATCGCTTAGAGTGAAATACGTCAAGGATAAACTGTTACTCCATGCTGTATAAAAATCACTTTATACGATGAGATAACCAAAACTTTGTGTTACTCCATCCTTATAACCTGTTATTCCATCAACCAGCAATACTTCTAACTTTTCTCAAAATGTCTGTAATGTCACCGTTCTGACCAAATCATGATCCTCTTTAACAACACAAGCATGGGTAACACAATGAGCAACCATCTAACAGCCATCAATGTTATCCATGGATATGATCGCGTCTGACCGTCTCCTGGGTAACTTCATCCCATGCCACTGTTCTTCCCCGACTCAAATTCCTCATCTGAACTTGAAGAGGAGGAAGAAGACGGAGTGTTTTCATAGTCTTCCATTAATTTCAACATGGTGGTCTGGTCAAGTTTCTCTCTTGCAACTTTAGTTTGACCAAGTAAACCAAATCCTCAGGCGGCCCCCTATAGTCAAGGTAGGCCATTAGCTCTCCAGCAGACGGGGCGGTGATGGCGGCTGTGATGGTTTCAGCACAGCAGGAGTGGGTATCTACGGAAAATGTCACCTGTTAATGTGTTATCTTGGTTAACGCCTGCTATAGAAGTTTGGTTTAAATGTGACTGGACGATGAAGGGCTATGCAGAAGAAGCAGGGTCATCACAGTGGACAGTTAGTGTTTCAGACTTTCAGTGTTGATTATTTCTAGTGAGTCGACTGTGAATATGGGAATCGGGGGGAAAACACCGAGGGAGTTCCAAACAAAATGAATGACGTCTTCTGATTCAGTCAACAAAATTCTTTGCTATTATGAAGTGTATTGGTAGCATTCAAAGGAGAAGGATTGCTTATTTGGTGTTTTTTCATTGATTATATCTTGTTGTGGTTTGTATAAAGGTATGAATGTATGATCAAGTTATGACCCCCTTATAGCAGGTAAATTATGGCCTCTAACAAGCTGGAGAATGGAAAAAAAGAAAAAGAGACTAAGTTAAAATCATTCAACTTACTTAACAAGCATATTTCGCGGTTAGTTGCATGTAGCTTAACCTCTAAAAAGATATACGTATATGTAACTCTTACAATCGAAAATCGAGTGAAACTGTATATATTGGTGACAAAGAGGTTACTAAAATTTGACACAACACCACCTGCTCATATCATCAGCAGGTTTTGTGTTTAATTTGGATCATTCCATAATTCCTACATTTTTTATTAGGTCTATCCTCGTATATAATTTTTATATATATATTTTCAGTGAACATATTTTGTTTTCTTATAAAATATCGCCATATAATTTTTATATTAATTTATATGCATATTATGGTAAATCACATTTTAGTTTTATACTTTGAATTTTAAATTGTATTTTTTTTGTGATAAGTTAAAGAGGTTAGTATCTTTAAAAAAACGAATATATATTCTTAATTTCTAAGAAAAAAAGTGAAAATGTCGCTCGACCTGACTTTGGTATATTAAAGTCTCAACTATTAAAAAATACAAGTCACTAAACTTTTTTTCATAATAAAGGTACTGTTTAAAAAATAATTTATCTAAAAAGTCTAAAAAGAAAATCGTGAGTTTGATACGTGACCTTCTATTGTTTTAAAGAGTAAGCTATTTTAATCATTGTGTCAAATAAATCAGCTTATTATATCATATACATTCATAGTGTCATATACATTCATTGTGACATATATATTCATTGTGTAATGTATCTGACATTATTTGTTTTATGCATTCATCATTGTTTTTAATTACGTTTTAGATCATTTTATATTACTATTGTCATTGTTTTTATAAATTATATAAACTTGTTATCAATTATTGTGTTTTACAATAAAAAGTGTACTATTATATACTTTCACCAATGTATTTATCAAAACTCAGTGTTAAAAAATAAAATTATCTATCATTGTGTTTTACAGTTAGAAATACATAATAATTTTATGTCATCAATGTAATTTTAAAAACTCATAGTGTACAAAATTACACAATGACGATTAAAAACCACAATGAGACATTGTGTTATTTTGTTATTATTTTTAATATATTAGATTAGTTAGTTGTCAATTTATTATTTTGTTTTACGTATTAAAGAAACACAACAATATTATTCCATGATTACACTTTTTTAAAATTCAACATTTTAGAAGAAAAAACAATAATAAAAAATAATAAACTGCATTAAAAGATACAATGATTAGATATGATCTTAAAAACGTAAAAAAAACTATTAACTTTTATATAACAACACTGTACTCGTTTTAAAGATAAAAAAATTTGTTTTACGGTGTAATATTTATAAAAAGTTAATGTCGCACACAAAAGTTATGAATATTTTAAAAATTAAAATAACTTGTAAAAAGTAAACAAACGTAGTTATTTTTAAAATATCATGCTAATAAACATTTTTGTAGAAATAAATCTCAACCATTGATCAATAAAATGTACGATTGACATTACATATTACACTTTTTAGTTTTAGGGTACTTTGTATTAAATATTTCTTTTATAATAAAGTTTAAAGTTTTATAAAATGCATATAGTTTTTTGTCCTAGGGAATTTTTCGTAAAAAGTATAATGAGTATTTATGATATTAACCCTTATGATAAATTTCAAAGATTAGAGGAAAAGCAAGGATCATATTTTATAGTTTAATAAATTATGTGGTGTATGTTGCAATGAAAAATAGTAAAACTAAATTTTGGATTAAACATATCCATTTTCTCAAACTATGTTCGGGTTTTATGCATCTGACACGAATTTAAAATTTATTTTGTTTCGGGTTTATATATCTGACACAAATTTAAGATTTATTTTGTTTCAACTCATGATCCGTGAACACAATAACACCGCTTAAAAATAATTTATAATGTTCAAAGAAGTGCTTCAGAACTAATAAACTATCTAAACATTATAATTTGTATTTAACATTTGTTATAATCTAAAGTTATTCATTCTTTTAGAAGTAATAATTTTATTTCCCGTTTATAAAATATTACAAATATCTAACTCTCACTTGTATTTAAAAAAGAGAATTTATATACCACAAAGTTGGTCTGTACCTCACAAATAATTCTTATTACTTTTATTATGTTGATCACAAATACACCAACTTTTGTCGTATATAAATAATTTTATAAAAATCAGTTGTAAACTTTTGAAAGAATTTCAAAGGTAAATCAATTATTTCTACATATAGTTTTTTTAAATAGCTTTCTTAGTTTGTTTTCATCTTCTGTTATTATATCATTGCGATCTTAGTATCTTTTATAGCTTATACTAAAAAATAACTTTTCTTAGTTTGTTTCTGTTTTCGTAATTGATCAAAAGTTTCGAAATTAAAATAACCTTTTTTTCAATAACTATAGATGAACTAGTAGGTTTTATCCGAGCCTTGCGAAGACTCGATTTTTAATAACGAAACATATATAAAAGTAAGCAAATGTATATTCAGAATTAAAAAAAGTTGTCAAGAAAAACAAAAAATATATCATATTTGACCTGGGCTTTTCAAGGGCACGTCGCGAGAATAATTTTGACTAAAGGTTATATCGAATCATTTGTAGAAATGATTGTGTTGTAACAGTATACACAAACTTTGGAGAAAAAGATTACTCTTATGAAAATAAAAGTAAAAATTTAACCTTTCTTAACTGAATTTAATCTGCAATCCGCCTAGCAGCGATGCCACTTGTTAAGGCAATTTATATAGATTACTAGGTTAAAACCTCGTGGGGTTGAATAAAAAAATATTAAAATATTTATAATAAAAAATAATGAATTACAAAATTGTGACAAGTGACATACAAAAATCTTATTTTGTTAGTATTGATAGACTAATGCCTTTAATAATTATAAGAAAATAATATTAAAACAACTGTGAAGGAATAAAACAAAAAGGTCCTACCGGGAGTCGAACCCAGGTCGCTGGATTCAAAGTCCAGAGTGCTAACCACTACACCATAGAACCAGTTTGGATATCAATATTCTTATAATTATTTATTAAATTCATAAATAGAAAGTAAATTACACACATTTGATCATTGAGTTGCACTCTTTAAACGCACTCACAACATGATTCAGAACCCAATGTAAGATAACTCAGGAGTGGATTTTCTGTAAATATGTTAATACGTGTAGAAATTTTCTGTAAGTATGTATTTACGTTTCATATATTATAGAAACTGATTGCGAGTGGATGTAAGAGAAAATTTTACTATTAATTTGTATATTTGAGTAAACATTGTTTAATCATAATATATATATATATTTTTAAAAAGTGATTATGTAGAGAAGAGAAAAAAATTAATATAAATGTATAAAAAGTTATTATTTAATTAAAATAAAAAGAGAAAGAGTAATGATATTATGTAGATAAGAATTCACTGTGAGGCATAGATCCCTTAAAATTGATTTTTTTAAAGAAATATTTTTTCAAGTGGGAGCTTGACTTAAGAGGTTTGTCTTACTCAAAGTTAATAACAAAAAAAACCCGCTACATAAACATAAAGAGATACGTCTTTCAAAGTAGGTTTGTCATGTAATTAGAACTCACCTTTACCATGAACGATTTATTGTGAATCAGACTCCTATCCGATCAATAGGAGAAGCCACATGCAATTATTATTCAATGTAATTCATGAGTGGTTCGAGTTAGGGGTGAGAAAAAAACCAAAATAATCGAATCGTAACAAAAATAATCGATGCAATCGAACTGATAAAATTGAAACCGCTAGAAAATCGACGGTTTTGTTTGATGATTTTTAAAAACCGAATTTTTCGGTTCGGTTTTGATTTTGCTTGTAACAAAAACCGAAAAAACCAAACCGAAACCATATAATCAAACTTTAAATTTAGAGGTATAATCATATATTTATAAAATTTATTAGCCTATTAGTTACATATTTAACTTGTGTTATCTAAAATAAATTAAATATTTAGGTTTTAAGAATAATATTTAATTTTTTTATTCGAATTGATAGATTAGAATGTTTTATTGAATATATTGTTATTATATTTTGTAAATTACATTTAATTTTAACATCAACTAAATTATAAAAATATATAGATTATATTTAGAGATCAACAAAATAATGTAAGGCCAAGGTTTTTTGCTAAAATTCATTATTTTAAAATATTTTTTTTCTAAAACTTGAAGCACAAATGGTAAAACTGAAAAAACCAAAAACCGAATCGAACCCGAAATTAAAACTGAAAACCAAAAACCAAAAACCAAAAAAACCGAAACCGAACGGTTTTAAAAACCTAAAAACCGAAATATCGGTTTTTGGTTTTGGTTTTAGACGAAAACCGATCAAAACCGACCATGCACACCCTTAGTTGGAGTAGTGCAACTCATTCATTTCTTCGAAATTGGTTAGATGGGTGGTGACCTTTTTTGTATATAAAGAGGTTAACATATGCTGTTAATCTTACATCTTTCATTTAAGTTTCAGAAAAAGAAAACAGATCCATCGTCTATTCCCAAGGTGACTACAACGGTTTATTCCATAAATTTCATGTTGTTTTTTTAAAAAGAACCTCTCGCGAGCCCGGGATTTCAGAGCTGCATTCGTGTCCGTATGTCGCACGGGCGACGCATTGGTTCAAGAAATTTCCAACCCAGAAACTTGTTTTCTACACCCCCCTACGCGCGGTTAGGTGCTAGAATAAAACATAACATAACAATTTAACAAGCCTTGGAGACTTGTACATATAAACCAAATAAAAATTTATTGTTACACAAACATGAGACAAAACCCATTTCTATTAAACTCATTTAAGATTTAGAGATTTCGACATCTCATTCAATCCTCACACCAACATTGGTTTTAAGCGTCAAGTAGTATAAAGCTGACTATTATTTTCGATATCTAGAAAGTGATGAAGGAATTTTACGAGTAACATGGGGCGGTAAGGATTCTGGGAACATATTGACGAGGAGCATGTCTAAGATAATGTCATGACATATACAAGACTGGTTGTTTTTGCTGGTTTGATCGGGTGTGGATATTGCAAGCTTAATCTTGTATTTATCTCTGCTTTGGTGGAGATGCCAGCCGGAGACACACATTTCACCTAACGGTAGGAGAAATTACGATAACTTTTCAAGATGTACAAGCTTTGTCCACCATTTTGGAAGTCATGTGGGTTTGTGTTTTGATGAGGCGGGTTTATTGTATATACAACAGTACGCTTCAATTACCACCTCATGTATTTTTCAGAAGCAATGGGCGAATGGTGTATGATCCATTCACTTGTAGCATGTCAAGACGCCCATGCTCGAACAATAAAATTATATTGGTGTATCTAGTTTTTTATTTCTCCTCTTTTACAAGTTGTAGAGTAGAGTTGTAATGCTTCCAGATCAGTAGCACACTTACATGATGTGTTAAGACATTTCATATTGTCATAAAATCATGTTTGAAATGTTTCAACTCATTCTTGCAAGTGTGCTATTGACTTACCAGCAACATATACAACTCCACTTTATAGTTAGTAAAAGAGAAAGAAGTAAAAATTAATTACACCAACATAATTTCTTTGTTCAAGCATGGACGTCTCGAAATCATACTATTTGAATGGATCATACAATAATGGACCATGGCTTCTGAAGAATACAATATATGAGGTTGTTTTTGGAGCATACTATTGTATATACAATAAACCCGGACATCAAGACGTAAAACCACATGCCTTTCATAAGGATGGACAAAACTTGTATATCTTGAAGAGTTATTGTAGCTTCTCCAACCGGTAGGTGAAATGTGTGTGTATTCGGCCGCCATCTCTCACCAAAACAGATATAAGTCCAAGATCAAGTTTGCGATACCCACACCCGATCAAACCAACAAAAACAACCAGACTTGTATGTATCATAACATTATCTTAGACATGCTACTCATCAATGTGTTCCCAAAAAACTTTATCGTCCCGTCTTACTCATAATATTCCTTAGTCATTGTTTAGGTCTCTGAAAATAATAGTTAGTTTAGGTTGATCACTTAAAAATAATAACTCATTATTCAATGGACTTGGTAAAACTCACAAACTCATTTTTTTCTTTATGAAATTTAAAAGAAAAATGTAAGATTAACATACCTAAACCTTTTTATAATGAACAAGAAAAGGCACCACTCACCTAACCAATTTTGAAAAAAAGAAATGTAAGTTGCACTTGGAACGGAGAACTCGCCCTTGGCATGGGTGGGTTCTCAGTCATGAATAACATTGAATGATTGTATGTGGTTTGTGATATCAATTGGATAGAAAACAGGTTTTTGAGTAATCGTTCATGGCAATGACGAGTTCTAACCAAATGACATAACCATACACAAGACGTCTCTCTATGTTGCAGAATTCGCACACAGCAAGGGCGGACAACCCTGTTGTCAACTTCCAATAAGAAAAATCCCTTAAAGTCAAGCCTCTTCAAAAAAATGTTTCTTAAAAGTATTTTGTTAGAACTAATACCATGTCCAACACACCCAGAATATCCATCTTAGACTTTTTAGGATCTTGGGTATATTTTGCCAGTATAATTGTACTTATTGTGATGATGGTTTGTTTTAATTTCTGATAATTTAAAGGTTAAAAAGTCTGATTTTGGCCTAACGGGTATGTAGCTGTACGTATGCTCTCTCCCTAGGAGCATGCATGGGTGTTATCATAGTTTTCCTAGAATAAAATGCTCAAAATAAGATTAAGAAAAGTAATAAAATCAAAGAAAAGACAAACAAGTCCTAAAATAAGTAACCGATGTGTGAAGACTGAAGCGATAAAGGGCAAAAGAGTACAAGTTTAACCGTTGAGATGAATAGAATGTAGACTGTTTGTCCCATATAGAAGGAGAGTTAGAAGAGTTTTGAGCATCCAAAGAACGAAAGGAAGCAATCAAACAGGTCGATACCGAGGATACAATGTCTGAAGCCACCTTCACAGTTGATCTCTTTGCAGTGACCAAAAGCATGCCAACGGTTGTAAATCATGCTAATTGGGATTGGAACCAAAAGTCTTGAATCTGTTTTGACTTTTCCTCAATCAAAAGTCAACACTTTACATTGACTTGAACTTTTGTTATCATTATATGATTATCAAAAGTTTGTAAATTTATCTTTTCTGTTTTCTTTTTGCTTATTTTCTCCTTTTTTTTAAGTCGTTGACTTTTTTTTATTTAAGAAAAGTCAAAACTCAAACATCTTGCACTTTTAACTCTTGTCAACACACTTTATTCCTATTTCTACTTAATGATACATATGATATACATATACACGCACATACTTGTGCACCAAAAAACTACAACGAAAACCCACAAGCCGGCTAATTCTACGTCTATGGATCTCATACAATGGGTCAAAGACCATAATGTCCAGTTACTTTCACAATTTGTCCAATTTGGTCACCAATAGCTAGGTGTCAAACTTAGCCAAGAGCTTAACTGACCCGATCTTCTATACAACACGAACCCATGTACCTCCACACATTGGACAACCATGAACCCAGCGGCTGATCCACCACATCTCCCGCTCATTTTGAGTAGACGTGCTATTGTTGCTGCCTTGTGAGCCAAAAGCTGAAGTTTGTCGTAAACATCTTATACACTGCAATTAGCATACACTGGGTTCAGTAACTAACAGAAAAAAGATTTAACATATTATGTATGGCTTTGTAGAAGAGAAAAGAAGATACCTTGTACCAAACTCCTTCAAGACCGGTTTTCCAAACAGCTGTCGTTACGTCTCGCCGGGACCCCATTATCCCGAGAAACGCTCCCAATCCAACTGAAGTGTTTAACCCAAACGCTGCATCTCTCTCGGACATCCTGCGTTTTCTAGGCCATAAGCGCTGGGCTTCATGGTGCACATCATTGCTATCAACCGAGCTGAAGCTGGCCCAATCTGTAGAAGTGGTCATCCTTGAAGAATCATCAACACCCAGATCATCTGGATCAGACCATGGACCACCAAAAGTATTCCGTCTATGCCATTCTTCAGCAGGAGGATGAAGTTCTAACTCTCTAAGTAACAAACCGGCTGCGTCTGCGCCTCTAGGCCGTGGCATATTCTGCTAGTAAAGTTCATAATAATAAAGTGTGAACACAAGACGATAAATATACAATTAATGTGAGATGAAGTTTTAAACATGAAACTTGGCGTTTGGATTGAAAATTAAACCACATATATATAGCTTTCTTCGCCTGCTTACTAGGGTGGCAATTTAAATTCAATTTCCCAAAAACAGGTTAATTTGCACGTTTTTCTCTGAATCGAAAAAGCTTAGGTAAAATTAAAATGGGTTAGCCAAAGGGTATTCAAATTTTTACAAGCTCCTAACTTGCTTTACTAGAAAAAGCAAAGTAAAATTTTTATATTACAGTTATTGTAATCATATTAATGCATTAGTCATCTATGAATTAAAATTAGAATGAACTAAAATCAGTGTCTGGTCAACCCAACCAGATCTGCTTGACCAGTTAGACGGCCTGTTTGGATAGCCAATTTTCCTACCTCTACAATTAACACTTATCCACAAAAATTGCTAAGCTCTTTAGTAGATTTTCATTTACAAAACCAAAAAAGATCTATATGCTATACTAACTGAAACATATATAGAAAGATATTTTAGAGAGATTTAAAAATGTCTCATTTCATCCACGTAAAAACTCCATCCAAAATGAGACCTTCTATAAAGAATAAAAGAAAAGATCACTCATTTGAAACCAAAGAACATTAATCACAAGGTTCACTCAAGGGGGGCCTTGTAAGGGATTTATAATGTCAATTATCAAGTTAAGTGGCATGATATGATTTCAGCCACCTCCTATAACATATAGTAAAACAGAAGTAAACAATAAAGGCATTATAATAATTTAGGCAATTCAGCCAAAGTTCAAGCCAAAAATCAAACCACAAACTGCTTCAACGTAAGCGCTAAATTAATAAGATATAGAAAAATAAAGCTTTTAACTTTCATCATGAAAATTTTGTGAACTGAAGATACTTTCCACCAAGCGAAGTTACTCCCATTGATATGCTATGCTTTTAGATGGAACAAGTAACTTAATGAGTAATATGCATAAGAAACTAGAAAAGTCAAAGTTCAAGGGTGGCCTAACGGTAAATAAGCCTTAATGCCAAGGGTGAAATCACAGGTTTGAATGTTCCTAAGTACCATGGGTCTCTTCCCCAATCCTCATAAACAAAAAAAATCATCCAGCATAAACCAAGGCTATGCAAGTAAATGATGATGATGAATAATATGACATAAGATTATCACCTCAAACACATCAGAAACATGATTCTATAAAGCAGACTAAGCTGTGGAGCAAGAAAACATCTTATTTGGCAAACATAGGACCTTATATGTTGAGAAATTAAGCGACGAATCGATGATTGACTTGCTTTGCTATAATTTAGATGTCAGACTATTAAAAGCCTTTAGTCCAAACACAACTTTTTTCCTTAATTGGGCCCAATCTCAAGATTTGAAAGCAGGTTAAGTAGATATGTATGTTTCTGAGTTAATAAAACAAGCTTAACCGGAATGCAAAGAATGTAGTACCTGCATATGTGGGCCAAGTGATGCTTCAACAACCTCCGGCAAAACGGTGTAATTTCCATCTATGTAATGTAGACGGACCTGGATGTTACTGCTTCCTACCTGAGAAACAGGTAATGGGTGTGCCAGACCTGATGTTCTTTTACAAAGATCCATTAGTATCAGGAACAGCACCTTTACCTGCACCATATCACAGCGGCATCCATATCTTGACCAGCGTAATTTTTATAACACAAAACAAAATTAAGTAATGATCTAACCTCGTCAAATGTGTATCCTTGACCAGCATTGCCAGAACCATATCTTGACTTATTTGATGGGGCCTCTTCAGAGGCTTTGGCTCCGGAGGCAGCCTGACCAACCCGAGAAACGGACAACTCTTCTGATCTACCCAAAGCTGATGTCACTTTTGTAGGGACAGAGCTGACTTCTTCAACCTTGCCAGGAGCACCCGACTGAGGTTTATGCACAGCTGAATCTGTGTTGTTTCTTTGAGGAGCACCTAAAAATCTGGGTAGGTGTATTCGCCGGAAGAAATAGCAAAATAACAAAAGTTGGCACAATCTATGAAGGAAATGGCAGTCTCCAATTAGCCTGACAGCGGGTGTTCCAGGGAATGTTCCAGTGTTTATACTTATAGGCATAAATGAAGATGGTCCACTTATCGGATTAGGAGTTGCATTAGGAACACCATCAGAAGTGCTACTGATCTTCGCAATAGCTCCCTGTACCCACGCTTGGATTGGAGTGCTTGCAGTAGAACTTGCACTGCCATTTTGGGCACCTGGACAACACAACCACGTAATATACATCTTAACAGTTTTTCCCATGCATTCATAGTAATTTCATATATAACTATAATAATAACAAAAACATCACATATGTTGTATCAACTGACCCTGTGCAGCTCCAGGAGCGCCAGTACTTTGAGTGGGACTGATCACCATGTTACGGTTGCCACCTGTACCAGCAGTTACCGCATGGCTTGCCAGTGTACGACAAAAACTAGCATAGCGACGTAAGCGTGTGATGAAATGTGAGGCTAGATCAAGCACAGCATCAACATATGCCTGCCCATTGATTTCTGTTAATTAGAAAGAACATAATCAAAGCATGAAAGAGTTGGGTGCAAACCTGGATGTTTAACATAAGTGCAGGGTCAATAGCCATTGATTCAGGGTCAAGGCTGTTTAATGTCTCGCCAGATGCCAGCCATGGCTCAACTACCAAAGCTGAAGGATTAACCAAAGCTGATTCTATTCCTTTTCCTAGCATATCAAGTAATAATCTTGCTTGCATATCCAGCACCATTGCTCTCACCTCCTGAGCATTTGTACCTTCTAATAGTCTGCATTTTATCCTGTCCAATCGCTGCATATATCAAGACCACGATTGTGATTATTCCAACATTGATAACAGATGGTTTACATAATTATATGCATATATGATCACAATATGAGAGTTCAATAGTTGGAAGGAGTTGAAGAAACATACAGGGCCATACTGCTGTCTGTGCTGAGTGGAAGGGAGAGAATGAAAATCAGCATCAAGAACCGCAATCACATTGTTTAGTGAAACTGGGTAAGATCACAGAAACGACAATATCAACACTTGCTCAAAAAAAATCACAAATTACATAATACCAAGATAATCATTCACATACTAACCGATGCCATCCTCAGCAGCACTCTGTGTACAGCCAACAGCATCCCACCAATCAACTCCAACCATAAGACTCCACCAAAACCTGATAATAGACCAACATTTCAAGAAAAAGAAATGCATACCAATATAGTAAGATTTAAGTGGCTTAGTCTTCAATTTGTTTTGTGGATAGCTACTTTTAGTTCAATTGTAGTATGTGGGTCTAAGTAGAATACCTTTCAGCAATTGCACGTTCCCATGTTGAAGAGTTTGCTTTCACTTGACTGCTTGGAACAGCAGGGGGAAGAACACGTATTATTTTCAACATAGTGCAATCCCTAGTTGTATCATGCCAAACAGTAGCAGAACAACAACTTGTAGAAGAAAATGCAGGGGAAGCAATTGCAGAAACAACATTGATCTGATAATTATCAACAGGTGTAAAGTTTGAACCAGAAAAAATGTGGATCCCGCCTCGTAGAAAAGCAACAGCAACCTCACCACCATGAGCAGAATAGACTATACGAGCAAGAGTTCTAACATCACTTGGTAAATCAAATGGGTCAAATACTACCCGCTTGGACTCTTCAATGCCAGGCTCAGATGTTTTTAGACCACCCTCGGAAGTAGATCCATTGGAACCCGTTTGGTTATTTTTTAAATAATCTGTAGCTGGAATGCTTTTATTGACTTTTGTTACCCACACTGTCTGCATGGGAGGCTGACCACCAAAACTGGATGTTGGATTGCCAAATATCGGGTGTAGAACAACAGGTTCTAGAGAGGATTCCCAACGTTGAACTCTCCAACCAGTAATAGAAGGTCCCTCATCTGGATCATAGGGAGACATATATTGCCCTGCATGCACAATGCCAACATAAAATAAGTTAACTTCCCACAATAAGAAATACATAGTAAAAAGATCAATAAACACCTTCAAAAATTTTGAGGCTAGTACCTTCAACAATTACAATAGCAATCACAGATCCGCCACAAGTAGGGTCAAATGCAACTGCAGTGACACCAGAACCCCATGTAGTTGTTGCTGCTGATTGAGATGAAGCCTCGGGACTCACATATGCAGAAAAATTAGAAACAGGAGAACAATGAAGTGCAACCATGTCACTATAATCTTGTTCTGTATGCTTCTTCCCTTGCTTAGCTTCCAAATAGAGATATTCCTGCCAGCTAAACAAATATGATGCCAACGGGGCAAAACCGTCCCATGAAGGTGGATTAAGAGATGGAGGAATTCCATTACTAGTATTAGTTTTTGGAGTAGCTTGAAATCCATTTCCAGGACCCGGGGTGACCTCCCAGACAACAACAGTTGACGGGTTTACAATTGGAACTCCTGCAACATGTAATGCTCCTGAATCTGTCACGATTGCATCAGCAGCCATGATCCCACTGGGGCCAGCTCCTAAAAGGCCTTTGCTTGTGCAAAACCATTTAGATGTACCACTCTGATTTGGTGGCCACTGAGACCAATGAAGCTGAATAGATCCAGATGAGAAGACAGAACATACACATAGAAAGTTTGGCCATCCAGCTAAATTTGAAAAAATAATAGATTAAGTAAGAAGTAACGATGCAAAGTTATAAATAGTTAAAAAGTAAAAGGAATCACCTGGAGCTTGAGGTTGTTGTGAGAGAAACTTCTCCTCAAATGTTGACTTCGTGGAGCTATTAGATCTTGAGGAAAGCCACCTATACTAGTTTTCACAAAGAAACAAAGAAAAGTCAATCATGCATCACACTTCATATATATATACAAAAAGGCAGCATCAACTTCATACAGGAGACACCCCAGATAGCCACTTAGTAACTACTGCAATATCCTGCCGCCACTCATGCTCCCGCTGCCAACAACTTGCATCTTTAACCAAACCACCAGATCCCTGGACATTCATAAAACAAGTCAGTTACAATGGTATCATATCAGGTAGCCTAAAGAATCAGGCAAGATAATATACCAAGCATATGTTCAAAAGAAAGAGTTGTACATATTGTTTCTACAAATATTTTTCCAGTAAGGAATAACAAAACAGTGGGACAATGACCTGGTATTATACGATTAAAACTGGAAAACATAGTCTGCATAGTCAGATAAAGCTTACCTGGGAAGGTTGAGTCCAAATAGTGGTCCGCCCATGAAAATTAGCAATTAGTAAGGCGCGAGGGCAAGATGAAGGTGACCATTCAATAAATTGAACAGAATCACGTGGAGAATCTGGAATGATTATTCAATAAATAAAAAAAGTCAGGACTTTTATACTTACCAGAAGGAACAACAAAAGAACTATACATGCATTGCCAAACAAGATCATAACTGACACAAGTTGATAGACAAATCTCGGTTGTCTTTGACTTGTGTGATAAGAGTAACCATTATATGCAATTAAGTGCCTAAAAAACACCTTTTCATGCACATATCAACCCATAACTACTGGGGCAAAATGAAAATGGTATCATGTAATAGAGTTCATAAACATTACCTGCAATTACATTAAATACAGTCGACTCAGTAGGTCGTTCAGGGATCACAATATGAATTGGAATCCAAAATGGTGGATTTGCATTAGAACTACAAGAAAGAAAAAAGATCTTAAGTGAAAGAGATTAACCAAAAGAAAACTGCTGTCTTTGAAGCCTAGCAAGAAATTTTGATGCATATATCTTAATCGTATTTGTTTATTTGCAACTGCCACGAAAAATTGAACACTAAATGATTGAATTTAACAACTTGAATGATACATAAAGAACTCTATAATGATGCCCCCAACATTCAGACCTTTCAAGACCTGGATATATTAAAAATTTAAGATCCTAGCAACCCATCAAGTTGGATATGATGCCAAGAGGTTACCATAGAAAAAGAAAACATGTTTGCAACTGCCAATGACTGGAAACAGATAATACCACATACCTGGGTATACGTGCACAAGTCTCTGACGCACACGCTATGGCATTTAGCTTCCCGCACCACGCAACGGCACTGTTTAAGCAAAAGGGTGGAGCCAATTAGAAAAATACCACCACTCAGTTTTTCCAAAAAAGAAAAGGTAGAGTACTACAATGAAAATTTATTAAAGTTGCATATAATAACTCAAAGTTTAACCAAGATTAGATATTATGGAAAGAATCCGCCAAATGCTCAAACAGATTGTATTCATGTCTCCCCAATCAAAAGAAACATGACCAGTGTTTGTTAAATATCAACCTAGTAACTTTTAAAACTTACAATAGTCAACAGTAAAGAATCTTGATCTCCGGCTTTTCAGCACGTTAAACAAGTCATTTAACTACTTCACTGCTTTCATATAGCCAGATCCCATGTATCACAAAACCAATACTAGAGCCTGTCACGCTAAGCATTCCAATTTCTATTACAATTTACAAGTACCACCCCAAACAGATTCTTTTACATTTCATAGTGAGTTTACCCAATTCTATATATAAGATCACGTCATAAAATTTTTCAACCTTACGTCCTAGTGATTTCTTTTACATGTCCTAGTGATTTCTTTTACATGTCCTAGTGATTTTACCCAATTCCTGATAAACATCATATTTCCTAATATATTGTTTATCCAACCACATACAAAGTGAATCAAACCAAACACCAAAAAAGCAAGCAAATTAAAGCTGATTCACCCACCAATTAAGCACAACTAAAACTCAAAAAAGCTGAATTACCTAAATTACAACACAGTTCAGACTCATCATCCACCAATTAAACGCAACAGTGAATCAACCCAAAACCACCAAAAAAAGCAAACAAATTTAAGCTGATCATCCACCAATTAAAACTCAAAGAAGCTGAAAAAAGCTAAAATTAAACCAGAATTAAGGCTGATCATCCACCAATTAACCAGACACCAAAAAGCAAGCAAATTTAACCTGATCGTCCACCAATCAAGCACAAAGAAACCTCAAAAACCCCAAATTACCTAAAATTCCGACAGAGCTCCGGCACACTCATCTTATACTGCAAATTCGACCTAGGCTGCTTAAGCCTAATACAAAACACCGTCGCGGGACTAACCCCATCCTCATCCATCGGATCCCCACCATTTCCCCCTCCTTTATCCATATCACTATCGTCTCCTCCACCGGCACCAGAATCACCACCAACAGCAACAATCGCACCTTCAGAGGGCTCAATCACGGCGGAAGTAGCAGTGGCATCAACACCAGATGATGATTCGTCTTCAGAGTCTTTGTGATTGTAAGCACCGGGGCCAGATGAAGCACTCATCTGAAAGAAGCGATTAAAGGGTGAAAAACCCTAATTTATATATGGATGTGAAGAGAGAGAGAGAGATGAAGTGGTGCGAAAGTCGCGATTGAGGGCGACAGCAATGACTGGAGATGAGAATTTGATTTGTTTTTGTCGAGAGTGAGAGATAGTGGGGTTAGGGTTTGTGTGTGAATTGTGATTGAATGTGAGACGAATCAAATTGGGGACAAAAGATGAAAAGAATGCTTCCGGTAAAAATAAAGAATAAATCTTGAAAATTTTATGAGGAATCAAGTTTGTTCTAAGTTAGTAGGAGTAAGGTGCAGTTTGATTGTGCTTACCCAGTATGAGCTGAGAAGCTGACCCAGTCAGAAGATCTGACTGAGTCATACATCTGACTGAAACTTGAGTGTTTGATTATGTATCTGACTGACTCTGCTGACTGAAACTTGGGTGTTTGATTATGTATCTGACTGACTCTGCTGACTGAAACTTGCTTTTGTATTTTAACTTGTGATGTGTAATCAATAGAAATTAACGAACTTTCAAAAGAACATAATAGCTTAAAAATTCAAAATGTCATACAAAATACAAGTTAAACATAAATCAACTTAACATAAATTACACATAATCCGAATAAAACATACCGAATTTCAAACATAAATCAACTTGAAGCATTTGAAAGTAGTTGATTAGCAATTTGGTCTCGCAAAGCAGTCATATATTCAACGCCTTCTAAACCCCACTCCATGCCTTGTGTGTTTTCACCATCGCTTCCTCCACCTTCACCATCGCTTCCTCCACCTTCACCATCAGGAGTAAACATAGTGTTTTGTTCAAAGTTTGTAAATAATTCGTCTTGAATATTGTATTTCCTTATAAAGTTATGGACTGCAAAACAAGCAATGACTACGTCTCTTTGCACTCGAAAAGGATAAGGAGCCATTTGTTTTAAGATTGGGAATCTTGCCTTCAATACACCATAAGCACGCTCAATAACATTTCTAAGGCATGCATGAGCATGATTGAATCTTTCTTCTTTAGTTAACGCCCTTCGCCGTCGAAAATCTGCTAACCAATACCTTGTATTACGGTACGGAGTCATAAATCCACGAGTGTTGGTATATGCAGCATCACAAAGGTAATATTTATCTGCAAATGTGAGTGTGACGTGTGTTATATCAAGAATACAAATAATATATGTAATAATAAAAGTTATAGTTATATTATAAACCTGGAGGAGGAAATCGAAATCCAGAGGTCGGATTAAATGCCACTTCTTTCAAAACTCGTGAATCATGTGCTACGCCTTTCCATCCAGCCCATACAAAGGTGAATATCATATTAAAATCACATATTCCTAGCATATTTTGATAACATTCACCTTTTCCTCTTCCCCTAAAACAAGTTTGTTGATTAGCGGACACAACTGCATGTACAAGAGTTCCATCTAAAGCATCAATTGCTCCGGGAAATATGCTTCTTAGCCTTTGAAGTCTCTCCGAGGTATCTGTAGTTTCGTCTGAAGATGTTGAGACTATAATTTCTTTAGCAAAACACATCATTGCAACTAGAACCTCATGAAAACATTTATGAACTGTTTGATTGGAGTGTTGAAATCGTCGTTTCACCACACGAAAACGTTCATTATGCCCTATAATATGTAGGAACATAGCCATTTTCTCTTCAATGCTTATAGTCTTACTAGGTCGCAACCAATTTCATTGTGAAAAATGACCACATAATAGTACAAATGCCTCACGTGAAAGTCTCATCATTTCTTGACATTGTGTGGAAGATCCATGTAATAATTCATATGTATATGCATGTCCGGTTAAAGCAGAATCATTATCTCTTATTCTTTCAATTCTTTCCTCTCGTTTTCTTTTCCGGGCCAACATCAACCAATACCATGAAAGTAGAAAGAATGATAAAATTTCATCATCCGTATACATATTTGACCTGTTAAAATTGATTCAAAATATTTATAAAAGTCACACAATATACATAAAAAAGTCATACAATATCCATAACAAAAGTCATACGAATGTTTTATAAAAGTCATACAATATCCATAACAAAAGTCATACAAAAACAATACATAGAGACATACGATATCCATCCAAAAGTCACACAAAAGCCATACGAATGTTTTATAAAAGTCATACAATATCCATAACAAAAGTCATACGCAAGTAAAAAAAAAACACAAAAGTCAACCAAGTAATCCAAACTTCCTCCCTGCATTCTCACCCACGACTCGCAGCTCGCCGGCTTAAGACGTAACCAAACTTTTCTAATATCAGCACTTTCACCAAATAGCAAAAGAGCCGTGTTGTATCTCGGATCTTCTTCCCCCCATTCCATTTGTTCTAGCTTCTCCATGCATGCGTCCATTTCTTTATCAACATTATCTTTTTCCACCAACATCTTTGCAAGATTGATTATTTCATTCCCAACTTCTCTTAAATCATCATCTGTTGTTTTTCTACGAACTTCTTTGCTACTTTTAGTACTTGCCTTGCGTTTTGAACGACCCGAAGATTCTTCACTTACAGGTGGGAGATCTATTTCCATCTGAGTGTACTGAACATCATCCACATCATACTCAGAAGAACCTTCAACGTGATGAGGTAGTGTGGATGATGGCCCCCAACTAAAAATTCCGGTCGCGGTCACCCCCTCAAATAATTTCGTACAAAGATCAGGGCAAGGAAGGGGTGCATTTCTCAACTTTTCCACAAACTTGTTCAACTGTTTGAAAATTTTTATAGTTATAATCAAGCTACTAACATTAATAATCTTTTATTAATAAGGTTTTCATATTAAAAAAATACCTTTGCCTCCGCTTCCCATTCTTCATCGCTCATATTGAAAGTGTTGGTTATAGGATCATAAATATTCCATGTTTTGTTTTTCAGTTTCACCCAAGCCCCGTACTTTGATCTCAAGTAGTCATATCGATTCTTCATTTGTTTATGTTCAACAATGAAATTATGCTCATTTTTCAGCTTTTCCGCAACAACTTTCCATGAGGATCCTTTAAGGCTACTACCCTCTCGACCATTGATTGTTATCTCATGTATACACGCTTCGAGAAAAGTTTTGTCAACACATTCTAACTTCCAAATAACTCTACTTTTTTTTCTGCCATGTCTATATACAAGTAATCAAGAAGTAATATCAAAATCGATTTCAAGAACCCAATCATGAAGAACTAATACACACATCTAAATATTATCAAATTACCAACTAATAATAAGATCAAGAACCAATCATGAAGAACTTCTTACCCGATCATGAAAAACTAATACACACATCTAACATTATCAATTTACCAACTAATCATAAGATCAAGAACCCATATATCAAATTACCAACTAATAATAAGATCAAGAACAATCATGAAAAACTTCTTACCCAATCATGAAGAACTAATACACACATCTAAACATTATCAATTTACCAACTAATCATAAGATCAAGAACCCATATATCAAATTACCAACTAATAATAAGATCAAGACCAATCATGAAGAACTTCTTACCCAATCATGAAGAACTAATACACACATCTAAACATTATCAATTTACCAACTAATCATAAGATCAAGAACCCATATATCAAATTACCAACTAATCATAAGATCAAGAACCAAACTTCTTAAGATCAAATTACCAACTAATCATAACATCAAGAACAAGAAATTGAGCAAATTACCAACTAATCATAATATCACGAACTAGAAATTGAGCAAACGTAACAACAAAGATGAAGTAGTAGGTACTTTACCTCGGCAGGGGAAGGCGGCGACAGTGGCGCAGGGGCGGCGGGCGGGTGGAGGAAAGCGGCAGGGGAAGGCGGCGACGGTGGCGCAGAGGCAGCGGGCGGCCGGGCGGGGGAAGGCGGCAGGGGAAGGCCGCGACGGTGGCGCAGGGGCGGGGGGGAGAATGGAGGCGGTCGACGACGACTGGGGGCGGGGGAAGCCGGCGACGGAGGCGCAGGGGCGGCGGGCGAGCGGGGGGGGGGGGGAGGATGGAGGCGATCGACGGCGACTGGGGGCAAGGGAAGCCCGCAACGGAGGCGCAGGGCCGGCGGGCGGAAGGGGGGAGAGGATGGAGGCGGTCGACGAAGGCTGGTGGCAGGGAAGCCCGCGACGGAGGCGGAGGACGGCGGCCGGGCGCGGGGGGGGGGGGGGAGGAAGGAGGTGGTCGAACAAGGAGAAAGGGGGGAAGAGTTTGTTTGGTCAGATAAGGAGAAAATAAAGACTCGGTCAGCTCATCCTTCCGGGTCAGACCAACCAGTCAGACGGATCAAACACATTGACTGGCTGACCGGGTCAGCCAGTCAGTGGTCAGAACCTTAGTCAGACGAATCAAACACCCCCTAAGTTGTTTAATATTTTAAGTTTGTTATCGAGTCTTGTAGGCTATTTAAGTCGATCTATTGATTGAATAAACATCACAAGTTCATAAACTACTTTGATATTATATGGTTCATTCACATGATATTTGAGCGAAACTGAGTGATCCATATAAGAGAGAGTGAGAGTTCAATGGCTAATGGCAGTTCATCACAAGGTTCCATCGTCCTTATATTTGATGGTGATTATAACACTGGAGTCTAGCCATAGAAAATTCATTGAGATCAAAGGAGTATTGGAGTGCCATTGAAGTTGGTCATGAACAACCAAAAGGAGAGCAGGTATCGACACTTAGAAGAAAGGAGATACATGACATGAAGGTTAATGATTTGAAAGCTAGGAACTATCTATTTTATTCCATTAATAAGAATATCATCAAAACCATTACTCACAAAGCTGTAACAAAGCAACTATGGGATGTAATGAAGATCAAGTATCAAGAGAATGCGCATGTAAAACATACCCAATTGAAGAGGCTTGGAAGAGAATTTGAAACCTTGAAAATTAAGATTGGAGAGACGGTAACGGAGTATTTCAGCAGGGTAATGACAACGTCAAATGAGATGAGGAACAGTGGCGAGAACATGCCAGATGTGAAAATAGTATAAAAGATCCTCGAACCATAACATCACAATAGAACTCTGTGGTTTATTCAATTGAGGAATCTAAGGATTTAGATACCCTCACAGTGGATGAACTACAAAGTTCACTACTTGTACATGAGCGGAAGCTTTAACGCAAAGACAATGATGATCATGCAATGAAAAGTGATGAAACTAGTTCAGGGAGAACTAGAGGATGAGGAAAATGTGGCTTTGGTAGAGGGAGAAGTCGTAGGCAAGGACATGGTCAGGCCAGCTTCGATAAATCCACTGTAGAGTGCTACAAGTGCCAACAGTTGGGACACTTCCAATACGAGTGTCCACAATGGGATAAAGGGACAAACTACGTTGAATTTGATGAAAATGAAGAATTAGTCCTTATGGCACATGTTCAAATGGAATCTGCTAAACATTATGGGCGTTGGTTTTTTGATTCAGCGTGTTCCAACTGTAACATCATGTAATTTTGGTTAACTAAAAGTTAGTATCGTTTATTCTTATAAAGACCATTACTGTCATTTGTGAAACTTATGCGTGATTTATGCATATATCTTTGTTTATATTAATTTTTTTATGTATAAAGGTTAATAATCAAAATATTAGTAGTAATATTAATAAGAAAAGATAATAAGTTATATAATAATAATACTAAAAATAATAGTAGTAGTAATAGTTATAGTAATAATAATAAGTAATAACAATAATAACATAATAATACTTAAAATAATAATAATAATAATAATAATAATAATATTTATAAAAATTATAAAACTTAAAAAGGTTTGAAACTTAAAAGTTATATGAGTACAATGGTTAGTTTTGTCATTTTATAAACTTTAAAAGAAAGTTTAAAGCATAAAATAATAAGCCTACAAAAGTTGAGGGGCCAATTGTGTAATTAATTAAAAACCCAAACAATTTTCCCATATCACCCGTAATTCCGGCGGGTTACTCCGGCCACCACCGTTGGCCAACACTTCGGCGACTCCAAAACAACCGATTTTGGATCGATTCGTGATTCCAAATTGCTCCCCATCCTTCCTAGCACGTGTTTCGAACTTGAACACATCAATTAATCACATTTAAACGCCAGTTACGAAGCCCAATCGAGAGGGTAACCGTAGCTTTGAACTCCATAGTCGTTCGAGCCTTAAACTTTAATAAAAACTCAATTAATTCAACCTAATCGAACGTCTACCTATTCCTAATTGATTGCTACATTCAATTTCACCTTAAAACACACAAAACTTCGCATTCAATTGTCTATTTATTGCGAATCTGAAGCTTGATCGAACTACACTTCTACGCAACGCCATTACAAATTAACAGAGGGCTTTCATTCTCTATCATCTGAAGAAGCTAAACCTGCAATTAATTGGGTTATCATCAACCAAATTGTCTTGGATTAACTTTCCACCGTCGCGGCTATTCCTTGTTCATCCTCATTGATTTAAACTTCAATCTAGGTAATTAAACATTGTTATATACTCGATTTCATGTGGGGAACAAAAGCCCTATGTTTGATTTCATTATCAACAACGAATTTGGGTTCAGTTTGTATTAATCTGATTCTAGGGTTCTTGAGTTGGGGGAGTTCATTGGGGTTGTGTTTTTAAGGTTTTAAAACCAAGTTAAACCAACGCCCCGACCCTGGTTCACTGGTTAAGTCATTGTCCTCCTAAACATGAGGTCCCGGGTTTGAACCTGGGCACCCTCATGATTTATTTTAAAGGCTTTTTAGCCTAAAACAAATTTCAGAAAAAATTTAATATATATAAAAATTATTTTTATAAATTCCAAATATTTTCAAAAGCCTCCAAATATTTTCTGTAATTTTTCTAAGTTTAAATAAAAATGTTTTTCGATAAAACATTTTAGCAAAGCTTGTTTGAATAACTTTTAATGGATTGAAAATAATAATTAGTAAATTATTATTGGTCCAAATATCCCTTTTCAATTATTTTTGTTTAAATAGTAATAATTTTTTAAACTTTATATATAACCTTTTAAGTTACTATAATTGTTTCTTTTCACATCTTTGAATAAAATATAAATATATATTTTTCCAAGAAAATATAAATTTATTCTATTTTGTTAAATATAATTATTTGACAAATACCAAATTGAAACCCTAGTTTTCGTTAACTCGTTAAACTTATTATTAAACTTAAGTCTTGTAATTATATAATTAGGTGTCTCGTAACGGATTACGTTGGAATGACGACTATTATTTCTTTTTAATCATTAATTATATATTTATTGACAATGTGAGTATCTCTATACCCCCCTTTTGTATATTTTTATACTTTTGGGTAAAACATGTTACCTTATAATTATTGCACTTGTAACTCGTTTGATTCTTGTAAACACTTGGCAATACACTCGTATGTTGTGGTTAGTTGATCTTAGTAATTACCATGTATTGACTATTATATGTGCAATCATTAACTATTGCTAGCCCGGCGACGTCATAGATCTATGGGCTTGACAAGCCTGTTTGGTTAATCCAAGTACACTTAGCTAATCGTATAATCTTATCAACGTGAAATTTTGTAAACTGTTAAGGTTTGATTGTTGCATCTGTCATACATCCGTAGTTACTTTGCTCACTAACTTATGATATGAGTTGTCATCTTTTATATACTTATGTATGAAAACTATGGAAATCTCACCAACATTATGTTGATATTTTATTTTTAACATGTTTCAGGAAACCCACAAGTTTGATTGTCATCATTAAAGCTTTTTCACATCTAGGAATGGACCTAGTTAAATAAATTAATTATTTTGGATTATTTCATGTTACATTATGTGGTTGTAAACAATCTTAACCCTCACATCTCGACGATTCCGCCGTTAAGGTTGTGGTTAGTTGATCTTAGTAATTACCATGTATTGACTATTATATGTGCAATCATTAACTATTGCTAGCCCGACGACGTCATAGATCTATGGGCTTGACAAACCTGCTTGGTTAATCCAAGTACACTTAGCTAATCGTATAATCTTATCAACGTGAAATCTTGTAAACTGTTAAGGTTTGATTGTTGCATCTGTCATACATCCGTAGTTACTTTGCTTACTAACTTATGATATGAGTTGTCATCTTTTATATAGTTATGTATGAAAACTATGGAAATCTCATCAACATTATGTTGACATTTTATTTTTAACATGTTTCAGGAAACGCACAAGTTTGATTATCATCATTAAAGCTTTTTCACATCTAGGAATGGACCTAGTTAAATAAATTAATCATTTTGGATTATTTCATGTTACATTATATGGTTGTAAACAATCTTAACCCTCACATCTCGATGATTCCGCCGTCAAGGTTTGGGTGTGACACCAACCATATGACAAGTATGAAACACTACTAGACTTGATGAAAACATCAAACACATTGTTAAGTTAAGAAATGGGTTAAGGTTGGATATAAAAAGAATAGACAAAATTAGAATAGAAGTTAAAAGTGTTGTATAAGTAATTACAATTGTGTATTATGATCCTCAACTGACTTTTAATATAATCAGTGTTTGGTAACTCTAATAAAAGAAAGTTAAAGTGATAATAGAGAAAGATGAATGCTATGTATATCATCCTCTAAAGGGGTTGATAATGAAATCCAAGATAACATAAGGCAGTTCCATACCCATTGTTTACAAGTTAGTAAAGATAACAACACTCACCTATGGCATAATAGGTTAGCCCTAGTGAACCATAAACCTATCAAAACAATGCGGTAGATAACATGGTGAGAGGATTGCCTCTAGTGTTTGGAAAGATAGTATTGTGTGAACCATGCAACATAGGAAAACAAAATTAAGAAGCATACCAAAGAAGGTGCAATGGAAATCAAAGAAAAGGCTGGAACTGATACACACTAACCTATCTAGGCCGATTTACCCCACCTCCCAAGGTGTAGAAAGGTATGTCCTTTTTTTCATATATGATTACACTTGAAAAAATATGTATATTTGAGAAAGAAAAGCAGCGGGATTGGAAAAAATGAGTTGATTTAAGAATTGATGATTGAAGAAGAACCTTCTCAACCATTAAAGGTTGTGAAAGAGAGTGGATACTGAAATGGGCTCAAGTAATACAGGTCAACCACCCCAAAGTGAAATGACCCTGGACACGAGTCAATATCACTTAGTTTAACCTAATTGAAGTGAAACACTTGGTATAACAAGTCATGTAAATGCTCAAGGGAAGAAAGTCAATGATAATGAACTTGCTGCTTATGCATTGCAGATGCTTCTACAAAAGTTAGAAAGCAACCAACATGGATGGAAGATTATAACAGTAGAGAGCGTTTGTCAAGAGATGAAGAGGAAGTGAGATTTGCAATGTATAGTGCCCTAGGTGATCCAATATCATTTGAAGAAGCAAGACAAAAGCCTAAATGGATGAAAGTTATGGAAGAAGAAATCAACTTTATCGAGCGCAACAACACTTGGGAATTAGTAAAGGTTCCAGCTGAAGTTGTTTTGATTAGTGTGAAATGGTTGTACAGAACAAAACTAAATGAAGAATGGAAGGTTGACAAGTATAAAGCTCAATTAGTGGTAAAAGGATGCTCACAACAAAAAGGGATTGACTATAGGGAAGTCTTTGCAATGGTTGCTAGATAGGACACCATTCGAGCAATGTTGGCGATCTCGACTCAAAGGAACTGGAGGGTATTTCAACTTGATTTTAAAAGTGTGTTTTTAATAGGGAACTCAAAGAAACCGTTAATATAACGTAGCCACCATGTTTCATTAAAGAGGGAGAGGACAATAAGGTATACAAGCTTAACAAGTACTATATGGGTTAAAGCAGGCCCCTAGAACCTGGTTTCACCGTATAGAGAGTTATTTTAAAAGAGTAGGTTTCAAACAAGTCACATTGATCACACTTTGTTTGAAAAAGAGTATGGAACAATATTATAGTTGTTAGATTGTATATGGATGATTTATTTTTTGTTGGAAATAATGCAATGATGTGTGAGCTCTTTAAAGTATCCATGAAGAAGGAGTTTGAAATGACAGATGTAGGCTTGATGAAGTACTTTCTCGGGGTTGAGATGAAGCAATCTAAAGCTGGAATTCATTTGTATCAAAGGAAGTATGCCAAAGAAATGCTTGAAAGGTTCGTGCAGGACTGTTTAAGGGATGGTTACTTACAACACAACACATGATGAGGAAAGTGTAATAGAACACTTAACAGATCAAATAGGGATCTGAGAACAATATGATTTGATACTTAGAACACAAGCAAAGATGAGACAGAAAAGAACAAACAACATAAGAATATTGGTTTTCAAGAATGTTGTATATTGCTCTCAAGTTCTTTACAAGTGTTACAAAGTATAAAGAAAGATACAAGGACCTGAGATACTTTGTAATACATCCTACAACCGGCCATACTTAGAGGCCAGTTGGAAACATATGATCTAGACAACAACAACATCAAATGTAGAGTCAAATGACAGATTATCTTTTGACTAGTGACTGTGATATATTATATCTCACATCCTAATATATTACAGAAAGGATAAAAGTACATAAAGTAAAAACAACAGATTTAAGACCTTAATGTACAGTTACCAAAAGCAAAAACTTTTTTCACCAACTTGTATAACTTGGTGAGTAATTAGAGTTGCAGCGAAAAGTGATCCAACTTTATGGTAAAATACATCAAATAAAGCATGTTTTTAAAAGTCTTCAGAAGAAATCAGTCTTCACTTATTGGCTTCGGAAGACTTTGGTGCTGTTTGTTTTTTCTGCAGAAAAATGTCTGCAGTCTGCGGACCACATCTGAAGATATCTGCAGTAGAAGAGGTGGACCAAATGTCTGCAGTCTGCAAGAAAAAGATTGTTTGTTTTTAATATCTACAATCTATAACCAAAACATTCTTGAACAAAAATCAAAATATTTTTCACATAACATCTTCAGCGGAAGGAGAGGGCAACAGAGGGGAGGGCAGCGACGGCGGTTGGGGGAGGGGGAGGCGGTCGACAGGCGTAGGTGGGGGTGGGGGGTGGGCAGGTGTAGGGATGGTCGCGAAGAGGGAAGGCAACGGAGGGGGAGGGCAGCGGAGGTAGAGGGCAACAGAGGGGAGGGCAGCGGTGATGGTTGGGGGAGGGGGTGGCGACACAACAGGCGCAGGTGGGGAAGGGGGGCTGGCGGAAGGAGGGTGGCGGCGGAGGGCAGCAGGTGTAGGGATGGTCGCGAAGAGGGAAGGCAGTGGAGGGGGAGGGCAACGAAGGGAGAGGGCAACAGAGGGGAGGGCAGTTGCAGTAGTTGGGGGAGGGGGAGGCGGCACGACGGCAGTTGAGGGAGGGGGAAGGCGGTGTGCCGACGGTTGGGGGAGGTGGGGTGGTGGCGAGAGGAGAGGTAAGATTTGAAGATAAAGATGGATTTCAGGGTGGAGAAGCGGTTAGAAGACCTCAGAAGTGGTAAGTCCACATCTTCTCCATGCAGACGTCAGGAAGACGTTTTTTAATGAAACGTCTTCCCAAATCAAACAGTCTGCGCACTCAAAATCTCTTCCTGCGTTTGTGCGCGCGCAGATGAAGAGGTGGGGAAGAGCTTTTGCCAAAAAACAAACAACACATTTGTCTTTGAAGCTTCAAAAGACTTCACTTTTGGCTTCGGAAGATGTTGACCTTGGCTTCAGAAGATTTTACACTTAGAATATTTCTGATGTTGGGTGTAAAACTTCCGAAGTATTTTTACTCTGCCCTACAGTGCATGCATGCAGAAGAGACTTTGGATGTTTTAGATGCATCATCCTTACATAAAACCTTACAGTTCAGTATGTGGGAAAATAAACCTATGAATAGTCTAATAGTTCCTAGTACTATGCTAACTAAGGCAGGAATTAAAGAGGGAGGATGTGGATGCAACTCAATATAAGCAGCTGAGTGGGTGTCTTGTGTACATAACGCTCACACGTCTAGATTTGACATATATTGTGAGTTTACTGTTGAGATTCATGGCAAATCCAAAGTCGGAGCATCTCGAAGCAGTTAAAAGAGTCTTGAGATATGTGAAGGGGACACATTCATACGGCTTATTCTATGAAAAGAAGCCTAGTATGAAGCTTAAAGTTTATATTGATAATGATTATGCCAATAATATGGAAGGTAGTAAATATACGTCACGATATATGTGTTTGTACAACAGTGTTGCTATTTGTTGGAGTTCAAGAAAGCAAGACATAGTCATGTTATCCTCTACAAAAGTAGATATGTTGTTGCAACTTCATGCGCTTGTCACTGCAAATGGCTTAAGGGTCTGATAGAAGATCTAGGGGAGAATTGAATGGAGCAATAATGGTACAATGTGACAACACTTCCATTATAAAATTGCCTGTTAATCCAGTGATGCACATACATACCAAATATATCAATGTAATATTTCATTACTTAATAGATCCGGTGAATCAAGGTGAAATCAAGTTGGAGTTTTGTAAAAGTGAAGATCAAGTAGAAAACATCATGACTAAGCTAGTTAAGTTGAAACCTTTAACAAGATATAGGAGGCACTTAGAATTGTTGAAGTAAACTAATGTGAATGTAATTCCTTTTAGGGGAGGATTGAAGCTATTTAACGGTCGAAATGACCACGTGCTTGTTGAGTCAGTCGTGTGTTTAAATTAGTCTGGTTTGTTAGTCAAGTTTGTTCCAAGTTTGTAGGAGTCATTTGCTTAATTTTTGAGTTTGTTATCGAGTTTTGTATGCTATTTAAGCTGATGTTATTGATTGAATAAACATCACAAATTCCAAAAACTGCTTTGGTATTATTGGTTCCTTCAAGGACACCATTAGTGATATCATTGTACCAAGAGGGAGGAATGGATGCAACTACAACATGATGGTGGGGGTCGAATCGATTTAATGAGTGTGCATCAAGGTGTTAAGGTGGGACTATGATGTGATGACTTTGTCCACCTTCAGGTTGATAATAATATAATTCTGTTATCCTTTGTAATATTTTTATTCTAATTTCTTAACTTCTTTATTGTAGTTTTAAACTTTTTAGCATGTTAGTAGAGTGAGGAACCAAGATGGTGATATCATTGTATCGAAAGGGAGGAATGGATGCAACTACAACATGATGGTGGGGCCCGAGTCGATATAATGAGTGTGCATCAAGCGGCTAAGGTGGGACTATGATGTGATGACTTTGTCCATCTTCAGGTTGATAATAATTTAATTATGTTATTCTTTGTAATATTTTTATTCTAATTTCTTAACTTCTTTATTGTAGTTTTAAACTTTTTAGCATGTTAGTGGAGTGACGAACCAACATACTTGTATTTTTGAATTATCACCTAATTTGTATATACTTTTTTTATTTATTTCTAATAAATATTGTTTTTATATATATGCAAATGCTACTAAGTATGTAGTAAAAGTAACAATTAATATTATAAACTCTGTTTTTTCTGACCCTTTAAGTCTTTATCACGTAATTATCCTATACTAGTTAAGTTAAACGTTAAATTCTTAACATGTTAAACAATAAACATTAATATATTTTATATTGTCATGGAGAATGAAACCCTATTAGCAACTTTAACTCCCATGTTGCTTAGAAATACCACATGTCCACCATCATATTGTTTGTATGAATTGAAAAATACTCATCATATTCTTTATTGTGGTTGGGATAGTCACTCTCAAGAGTGATCAAATATCACTCTTAAGACACACCGACATCACAAGCATAGGTTTCATACTTTCATGCATTTAGTACTCGATGTCTCTTCTAAATAGTTAGCATCAAAGAACTTTAATTTATCTATCTGATGAATAATAATGAAACTTTCTTGATTTCAAGAAAAGTATAACATGAAAGTATTTTTGGATAAGTTAAAAAAAAATATATTTCTCAAAGATAAACTTTTTTTTTGTTTCTATAATGGTGTATGTTGAAAAAGTTGGTTTGTTTTTCAGTAGCAGCTAACATCTAAAAACCCAATATCATGCCTAAATGAATAATAATACACTTGGGGTACCGGGAGGGACATCTTAGGCGGTAGAATCGAGTAGTGCCGTTATTTTTCCTTCGTGTCGGGTTCGTGTTAGAATTACCACCCCTAATGACAATCTCCACCAAAACCGTTCAATGAAATCCCACATTGTACAATGAAACTTGTCAATGGGAAATCTCTCCAAGCTTTATGGCTGGAGGAACCATAGTTCTGAAGGCGCGTGTTTGGTGCGTTTTTATTTGAGCTCATGTTCAAGTTTGAGTTTGATAAGAGCATTGCAACATGCTTAAAGTTTGATAGGTATTATGAAGCTTGTGCAGTACTAAATTGGTTGGGATTTGTAAGGCTGATGTATGTGTATACCTTTTTGGTTCTTGTACGGTTTGATAAGAGGATTGCAACTGCTTAGTTTTTTTGCTCATTAAAAGTTAACATTTTTTTCTATAAAAGATTCATGTTTTAACGTGTCCGAACAGGTGAATCTTATACTAATTTACAATACAATTAACAAAGTCAAGAGAAAATGTCTGAGAGGGCCGTGTTAAACATGCCTATGATTTTACTCAATGTACACTCTTCATACAAAGGTATACATGGGCATATACAAAATGCTTATAAGGTACAATTAACAAAGTCAAGAGAAAATGTCTGAGAGGGCCGTGTTAAACATGCCTATGATTTTACTCAATGTACACTCTTCATACAAAGGTATACATGGGCATATACAAAATGCTTATAAGGTGTATGCAGGCATGTACGAGGGCGTCGTTTACGAGGACAGATAGCAGTCAGGTGTATAGGGTCAAAGTCAATCAAATGAATAGGAGCTATATTTAGTCAACCTGTGAAATCCAAATCAATACATAGAAACAGGTTTGGCGAGTCAAACATCATGAGGAAACTTTGTGAAATAAAGAGATATTGAAGTGTTTAATCATACTAAATATAAACAACCGAGTCGTATAATCTTTCATTTATGTTTTATTTTATATAGCACCACGAAAAACAACCGCATGATTCTAGAAAGCTTGAAAACACAAAATGTTCATGCAGCGGGACAAGTATCATTCAGGATTAAGTTTAGCATGATTCTTGACGAGGCATTCGTAGATTTACAGATAATCGAGCAGGTCTTCCTGGTTTTTTAAATCCCATATGACCACTTTACCGTCTAGTCCTGTGATGTTCATCATAATGAAAACAAATCAAGAAACGGATTAGAAAAAAGTAGCCACATTACATGAAAACCGCAACAAATAACTCAACACATTACTAAATAAAAGTATCCTTTGGTGGTAACTAGAAGTAGGGGTGTTTATCGTCCGGTCTGGCCCATTTTAACAAAATCTGGGCTGAGTTAAATATTACGGTTTAAGGAAATGACAAACCAAACAGGCTCGTTTTGCCAGTTTGAACCCAACTTTATTATTCTTTTCAAACCATGAGTTTGTATTTAAGTTTTAGAAAGATAAATATGACTCATGTTTAGAATACATATACATTTATGAATATTGCAAAAAATGAAAAGGTTACACCTCCAGTTTGGTTCACACGGTAGCTTCCAAGTCCAAACCGTTAGCCGTAGCGTTACACCACAACCAAACCGTGTACTGAACTGTATACATCTCAAACCAGCCAACTTGCTTTGGTTTGGGCGGTTCTATCGGTTTCTAAGGTTTATAAACACCCCCAAGTCTAGAAGCACTGCTATGGATTATTCCTAATACAAGAATATGTATATTGGTAATTTTAGCTTTTTACTTTGTCCCTCAGAAAGAAACAGTTGCATTGTACAGTGTATCAGTTATTTGATCGTATTTAATTGGCGTTTAGGCTTTAAAACGATATAAGTAAACTGAAATAACATATTTCTTTAATATAATATTTTTACTGATAAATAAGTTATTATCTGCATTAATTCCTGAATAAGAAAGTTGAAAAAATTATATTCTACAAAAGGGGGAAGGGAGTGTTGAGTTAATGTATTGTGCCATGGGACACCTTAAATGAGGACTATTGTATTCTCATTTACAAAGAGACTACCTTTCACTTTTCATCTCTGATTTACGGGCCCGCCCGATACACGTGCAATCAAACATCATGAAATCAACTATAACACTAACGCTTCATGCAATATGTTTACCTGAAGTGCTAAAGCTGGTCATTCTGATGTTCTCTGATTTCTTCAGTGGCACAATGCAACTAAGAGTACAAATGTGAGAAGTTAATAGAACAAAATGTGGAAAAATTGAAAAGGAAGGTAAGAACGGCGAAAGGATGTACTTGATGCAGTTGTCGTGAACACCGCCACGGCCTTTATCATTGCTAGTTCCTTGTTTCGAGCTTCCATAGAATTTTCCAAACGCTTCCGTAAACTGAAAACGAAATGACAAATGGTAAGCTACACTCTGAACGTCCAATCTGATTCTGGATTAATGTAAGTTAGACGTAATTATTCTCCACATATAAGTACCAAAAGCCTTAAAAAGCTAGGCTTCAAAGGGAAGTTTTTGTAGAAGTGTACTGTGGTAATTATTTAAAAAATTGTATAATTTTGTGCAGTAATACTACAGATCCGGGTCAGAGACCCCACTCCTGCCTCCTGGTAACTCTTTCTCAGGTTAAATTTCCTTTATCTTTTCATTTCTCAATTTCCAATACCATTTAGTTTTTACTATAATAGTTTGTAATATTTAATAACTAAAAGAAATCTAAATACCGAATTTTGTTCAGCTTTTTATCAACGTTTTTATCTAAATATTACTACAAACTAGGTTGTATCCAACATAAACTAGTTTTGGATCAACCACATGCTTAGTCAAATATTTATACCAAGTAAAATAAGTAAAAAGTAAATGCATACTTTTTCTTTGAGACTAAAATTTAATATATTCAAAAACATCAACATGAAGAGACAAATTGAGGAAAAACCTGTGATCTTCCACTAGAAGATGTTGCTTTTTTTTCATCAAGATATCTGACAAAGCTCCTAAACATGGATATAAATCCAGAAGTCGGATTTTAATGCATATATAATACCATGGACAAATATTTTCAAAAAAAATTCCAATGGTAATAACTAATATATTACCATAAACCCGTCCCATCTGCTGCAAAAACCATGGGATTGCAGTCAAAGCCCACACCAATTACTAGTTTCTCAGAGACAAACATAACCTGAAAAAAAGTCGTTTATGACCATTTAAATATAAAGAACCATAAAAACAGGCAATATGGTAGAGAGGATGCTGACCCACATCACGAAGAGGCAGATCTCGCAGAACTACACTTTGAGCTAAAGGAGATGGTCCAATTTGGTCAACAAAATATATCATCGAATTATGGCCTGGTTCATCCCAACAAAAATAAAAACTATAAGCTACTAAGAAATTATAGCATCTTAACCTGTACTGCCATGAATATGAAAGCAACAGAGTATATTCTCTCACCTACATAGGCTAAGCTATTCCCACTTGGGGACCATTTAACACCGAAGGCCCAGCAAAATGAGAGATCAAGCTGAACAATTTGCTGGTCAAACATAACAAGGAAAAAGTTATACATGGTCTTCACATCCATACTTTTATAACACAAACTCAATGTTTAAAATTGTAAATATTAATAGACACCAAACCTCTCCAAATTTTGCATCTAACGACCCGCTTCCGGATTTTTTTGGTTTACTGTCAACAATCATCATAGATGTCAGTGCAAATGTTTCAGTAAATTAAATCTGTGGAAAAGATGAAGCCTTTGAACATTTGTACACATACCCTGCATCAACTCCTTTGATGAAAGTTGAAAATACACGGCATTTTCCATCAGTTGATGTCGTAGCAATGAGAACCTGTCCAGAAAAAAAAATATATATATATATAATGTAGACTGTAGAGTATTGACAACTTATGAATTGCCTAAGTTATAGCAAAAGAAACTAATATGGATATCTATCTATCTATATCTATATCTATATATATATATATATATATATATATATATATTCATACATTTAATTAAACTTGTGTAGGGGCATACACTTTCCTACCTAAGTGAAGCAAAGCAGCACGAAACACTAGGTTTGGAACATATCATATAGGAAAAACAACTTTATACAGCTTTTTGTACAATGAAGAAGGTTCATATAAGGCTTCATGAAGGAAACTTTAAATGGTTACAAACCTGAGTTCATTTCCAGGTTCTATAAGGAACCCATAATTTCTAAAAATTAAGAGATACTAAACCATTTTTAGCATGCTTCATCTACGTTACACCATCTATAACAGCATGCTGATATAGTGATATCTGAAACTCTTAAATATACACTTCCATTCATAATCACACTTATGAAGAGAAAAGATTCAAGTAATTGCAAGTTTCCTTTCGGTCACCACAAACTAGGTGTGATACGTGTACCCTAAAGTCAAATCATAATTCAATATATGGTTAATAACAGCCTAAGGAACACATGTATAAAGGGTTTTTAAATAGCCTGACAATGTGTCGTAAGACTAAGTTTATTAGATGCAGGTGTTGGAAAGAACAATGAATCTGTAGATGAACAAAATCAAAGTTTAATATCAACTTTAAAACAGCACATAATCAACATTTCATGAGTTATATGAAATAAGAGAAATACGAACATTATTTGGATGCCAAGCAACGCTAGTCACAGAAGAATCATGCCTTTTTCTGATTAGCTTACTAACCCACCTGAGAAAACGAATAGTATAGATGATCATAAGAATTGAGATTTGTAAGAAGAAACAAACTTCACTGAATTATTCAATTAGTCAAAGCTCTACTCCATATGCTGTCAGAAATCCATTTTATCATCTACCAGATTCTATGACGGAATGTTTTAAAGATAAAGTTTACAAACATACGACATATGCCAAGAAAAGAAAGAGAACTAGACTTAAGATAAGATGACATGATGTTACACATTTTATACATCAAATTAGAGATCTGAACAGCAGGCTCTCACCAGTTATTCTCCTGCTCATAGTAGCATATACAAACAGTTTTAGCTCCACTTCCCACAGCAAACTTGTTCCCTGTAAACCATAGTTACCAAGTATAAAGGGACATAACTAAAATTCAACAAACATATTCCTAAATAGTAAGTAGTATACATCTCCTAATATCCGAAGAAGTAAATTGGCAACTCATACAGAAGCATTCTGTAGATTACGACACTAAAAACGTTATAGGTAATCACTATTCATTATGACTGAAGGAAACAAGCGCCCAAGAAAAAGAAAATGAATACAAAAGGGTAAGCACAACCTAGGTTCACAAAAAGATCTATAACTTAGCTTACCACATTCACATTTGGTAGTATTACTTCACCAAAACTTGGTTAATCTATTCAGCAGACATCCTGCTACCATATAGGCTAGGGGTTTCGTTTAAGTGCTTAAAATAGCCTTAACCTGCCCATATGTCCATACCTAGTATATTTTTATTCTCCTGTCGTGAAAGGATGCCATGTTTGTTAAAGAGATCTATCACTATAATCATGATAAAGCCATGGTCATCAATTCGTTTTAGTCTAAAAGATGCTACAGGAGAATATCCTTATATGTCCGATATGCTCTGCGTCAGAAGACACTAGAATCTTAGAAACTTCAGCGCACTCAAATCTAGTCAAAGAGAAGTCAACTTCCCAACAAAGTCATGGCATCATATGAATTGAGCAAGTTGCAGGCCATGAGCTCCATAAACGATTTAGTTAGATCCTTTATAACAAATAACAAGCAGTAATTTAGAGCACAATAAGTCATTTAGATACTTAAATTACCTTTAGGACTCCACTGCACACAAAGTGCAGCACGGTTAAGCCTGAGAATAACAAGAGTAGGTACCCATACAGATCCTTCCTCATTCCAAACATACCTGCAAAAATGAAAGGCAGTCAAGAGAGATGAGTTAATGAATAGTAACACTAACAACAAAGAACCAATAAAAAATATATTAGTACGCTTCCACAAAAGAGCAGATCAATCATTTGTGTCTGCGCCTAAGAGAAGCAATAGGGAGATTCAAAACATATGTAAAACTTAAAAACATTCACTCACGAATTCCGATCATGAGACACGGTAACTATTCTGTTTGATGATTTACTCCAGTCTATCCCCACTATTATCTGGTCATGCTGCATCAAGGTATAATATTAAGGAGAAAACCTATCTGTTAGATTGAACATTAAATGCATAAAAAGGCAAATGAGATACTCATACAGAAAAAGCCCAAATGGGGGATATAAAAGAAGTGAACAAATAAAAAAAACAATGAGTCTACACTAGCACACTGCACACTACCTAATGCCAGGGTATTATCTTCCATCAAAATTGCTTTACCTCTATCACGCATGTCATTACATAAGCTATATAACTTTAGTTATATTTGAGGATTTAACAACAAAAATTTAAACCACATATAAATTCTAAGTAAATCCATACATCGTAAATTATTAAAATCATTTGCAGCATATTAAATTATTAATATATTATATACTCGACATTCTCCAATTTCAGCCACATAAAAAGAAGATATGAACAATATACGAACAAATTTTCACTATATCTAGCTCCAGAAACTTGTTTGTTCTATCTAGGGCTATGCAACAATAAGAAATTGAGCCATACCAAACCAGAGCTTGAAATACTGGTAACATGTAAACATTGGAACCAAGAACCAGACTAACTAGTAGCAGTTTGGTCCCAAAACTGGACCATGAGCCGGACTTAAACTTTAGGCTAAAGTTGTGGTACTGATTCAAGCCTATCTCCTAAGTCTTAACCTAAATGACACTGTTTCATTAAAGTAGAGAAAACTTCATTAGGACAGGATCAAGTATACCAGTTCCACTGTGATTTGGTACAAATCTGACATCAAGGTCAGTTTAATTGTTTTATAGTTCTATACTGATTTTGCACACTCCTAATTCTATCTGACATATAAGATCTGTAGCAACTTTTATCTTGTTGAAGCTTCAACAGAATAGGCGTAAATGCGTCAATGGCGTACTAATTTTTTATAGAATTTTGGAAGCATGCCAACAGCTTTGGTGTTACAAAAGGCCAGATATCATAGACAAAGGGAAAGAGAGATGTAAAACCAAAATAAGGCACAGATATTATCTACAAAGACTAGCAATAGAAGCTAAAATTAAAGAAAATGAAATGAATTCTAAATAGAATCAGAAGTAACAGGTACGATAATAAGAGTCATCCTCAAGCAGAAAGAAACTAACAGAAAGAACATTATGAAATAAACTTAATATAAAGTACCTTTTGGAGAACATGAATCCTTTCCCATTTTTCTTCAACTAATTTATAGATGTGAACCTCATTATTGTTTGGACAAAGAGCAAGCACTGCATAAACACATATACTATCACAACGTATAATGACAGGTGAAAATAAAGTTAGAGCCAAGATGTATTACACACAGGCTACATTATCATATAAGATAAAATAATGAACAGCAAGTTGTCAGAATACACAGGGGCATGGAACACAGCACAAGCATCTAAAATTGTAAATAACTAAATGAGTGAATATACATTACACCAAGCCCTAACCATGTACATAAGTGGAACACAAATAACCGAGAACTCTTTCACATAGCTTTTACATGTGTATAAATCTTAATGGACCGTTTGGAACTATTTTTTTCACGCCTGGAAGCTCCCAAGCCACCATACTCATGGTAATTGTATGTAATTATCATTAGAATAATGAAAAGCCCAACTAGATTTCCAACATTTACATGCATTGTAAGAAATTTCAAAAGTAAAATCAAGAATCATATCAAATTTTACAAAAGAGTGTTACAAACAACACAATTGCGACATACTCCAATTGAACTTACAATTCAAAAGGTGTTGAGCTGAGCCTTAAGAGTCAAAAACTTTCAGTTGGATCAAAGGGAGCATAATTCACCATTTTAACTAGCTGTGCCAACTAAAATCAAAGGAATTGAAGCACTTCTCAAATCTAGAAAGTTTCAATCTTTATTTCAGATCATTATCACATCTCTAATCAAGTAAACAGCGAACAAAAAACTGATCATTTCAGATTTATTACCCTAAACTCAAATTTACACAACAGGAACACAAATTCATCAGCATTTTTTAAAACTGCTTGCATCCGTATCTTACTAGATTGATCGGGACTCCAGGCATGGCAAGTAATGCAATCGGCAAACTGATGAACTGCAATTGCCGCCATTTCAATCTGCAAAACAGAACAAACAAAATACGTTCACGAGCTGTTTGATCTTGTTGAAAACATTCAAAATTCAGATGATTTCGATGATGAAAGAGATAGAGAATCACAATTAATTAGATCGGAGAAGGAGAGTAATCATGAACGTTAGAATCGAAGAGAAGGCAAGATCTGTGCGTGAATGTAAATCCTTGCGGTTTTCTAGGGTTCGAAAGTAATATTCTTCAATTTTACCTTTTGCTTATTTCATATACGCCCGACAAAGACATTTCTTTTTTAATAGTGTTACAGGAACCGGTGAGTTTTCCATCTTTTGACCGCGTATGCTAAACGATTTGTTACATGTCGGGTAATGTTATGTTGTTAACTAAAATACTTAAAACAATAACCGACGCAAGTGAGCCGAAACACTTGAAACTGATGGTTTGGATTGATGGATTTTTTTAAATGTGATTTTTTCTGTTTGATTTTGGTTTTGGTTTTGCTTGTAACAAAAAGCAAGCCGAAACTATACAATCGAACTTGTAAATTTATAGTTGTATTTATACACATATAAACATGTTTGCCTAGCTATTAGTTACTTATTTTATTTGTATATATATATCTACAGAAGATTTAATATTAAGGTTTTAAGAGTAATCTTTAAGCTTTTTTGTTTGAATTGATAGATTTGAATCTTTTATTAAATCTTTTGTTATTGTATTTTATGGATTGTAATTAATTTAATGTCAAGCAATTTATAAAAAACGTATAGATTATTTCTTAAAATTAACAAAATGATATAATCTCAAAGTTTCTAGTTTAAATTTATCAATTTAGACAATTTTTTATGTAAAACATTAAAGCCCAAATGACAAAACCAAAAAAATGAAATCGGAGTGAAAAACGAAAACCAAATATAAAAATACCGAAACCCAACGGTTTTAGAACCTAGAAACCAAAATATCGGTTTCTGGTTTCAGTTTTAAACTAAAACTGAACCAAACCAATCCATGCACACCCCTATATCGTACATAAAATAATCTGGATTTTCTCCAGACCTTACGTAAAAAACGTATGCTAAATCAAACACTAGATGTATCTTCTTTTTCTATTTTTCTTACATATAATACCATTTCATTTGTCACTATATAGTTTTGTAACTTGTTTGTGATAAAACTATTTTTTTACTCGTCATGCGTTGCCACGACATTATATGCAACATTTTAAAGTATAGACTAAAATGGACCCGACTTGTTTCCGAACTAAATTTAGGTCAATACATAGAGTGACTCGAATTTATACCGATGAATGAAAACACATCGTTTCCAAGTAGAGAAAATGAAGACATATTATAGTTGATCCAACGTATTTTTAAACAAAACTTACCTAAAAACATAGATAAACTTAAAACGTACATAAAAATAACCAAAAACATGTTTTTTATATTTGACCAAATTCATTTCTTGAGAAAACTATATGTCAAAAGGTAGACGTATATCGAAACACAAATAGTCTTAAAGTTTATACAAAAATAGACACGGAAATAATTTATATTTAACCCGAGTCGTTTCTAATTACAACCAAATATAATCAGACTCAAATTTATACCGACCTGTAAATAAAACTATAAACGTAAGAAATAAAAAATATGTATATGAAAAGGTAAAAGAAAAAAAGGACAAAAAACAAAGAAACAACACATGCTATTTATGGGATTAGAACCCAAAATGAGAAAGATAAAATGTTATGTGGCTTATCACTCCAACCAAAGACTCCTTTATTATAACTCTTGAATATTAATTATATATGTACAACAAAAGTGGGTAGCTTGTTATTGATCACCGACTTTTGTTTTTAACTATATATAAATTAGATCAATATATTTGGATTTACTCCAAAAATATTATAAATTTCCAAAGAATAACAAATTATATATTATGGGAAACACAAAAACTATAGTTGATGCTTGTGGCAAACACCTTTTACAAATTTAGTTATATCTTTTAGAAATACATCACTATCATGTTTGGTCCTTACTACTAACAAACATTTAAATTTTACAAAATTCCTATGAATTTACCGCTCCATCCTATTAATGTAAACAATACAATAATAACATTTAACAAAAAATTGTTATGTGTATCTTCAATCACAAAAAGTAATACACTAGGCAAAAGTTGTCCATTGATACAATATCCCAAAAAATTCATGTATATAATAAGAAAAGATTATTTTTTATGACGAGCTTGACGACTATAACCAAATTAGCGTTATCGTTATAGTGCGAGTGCACTTTGTGTTTTATTTCTATAATATTTCTCTAGCACCCCAAGTATTCTATTGTATATGTGCACATTTATATTTACAAGTATACAACATATCCCAATGTTATGTCCTAATGATAGATGGTCTAGAGTTCTCGCCCTCATTATATTGTTGTATGTTACTATATTGAAACTAGCTTAGGAACTAGTACTTATAGTTGGTCTACAGTTCTCACCCTCATTTATATTTACCATATTGTTGGAACAACATAAGTACTTATATATAGTATAATCATGCATGACTTGCACCCTAATACTTATGAACCTGAGGTGAATACTTACAAAAGTTCCTCACAACTCAGCATTCTACATGTAATCAAGGTTATTTAATTGTTCACACATTTAATCATATGGATGGAGTGTATGGAGAAGGGTTTACAAGTAACAAATTAAACCTATATTACAACTTGTGACCTTTTGTAGTTTCAAGAAACAAGTGCATTACACTATGCATTACACGATGGACAAACCAAACAACACAACAATACACCAGTTGAAAAGCAAATCAAAAGAATTATAAATGAAACGACATCTATCAATGATTGAACGAATAATTGGAAAGAACATCCAACTTTTAAACACGTGACTAACTTTGATTGTGATATATTTATAAGTTCTTCTATTTGTTTCACACTTCAAGTCTTATGTTAAGTAAAAAGAGTTGGCATTCCAAAGAGAAAATTGTAATGTCAGTTGGTATTCTAAATAATCGGTACATGCCTTTTTCTATCTTATTAAAACCCTATATATATAATAAGAATAATTAGGACTTCTGTCAGTTTTTTTCTAAATCAATGCGACACCCAAACATCTAAACAATAATATCAGTCATGTCAACAAATATCATATCATAAACAATACTATTTTACTAGCAATATTATCATACATCAATTTTCATCTACTCGTTACTACAAAATAACACCAATCTACTTTCATTGAATGAGTCATTAACTCACTTCTATTTATACGCAATGAGAAACTCCATTTCTCCTCTAACCTACTATATATAGAAACCAACATTGCTTCACGTCAATATCTCATCATCATCACATCATCATCATCACATCATCATCAACCTCTATCTTCTGCATGCAAACTCACCACCACCACCACCGCCGCCGCCGCCACCACCGCCACTGAACCACCACCACCACCATGCTCAAACTCCACCACATAATGCCACACAACAACCCCACAGAATCACTCAACACCATCAACAACAAACGATCCATCCTCATCTTCATCTCACTCGTTTTCCTCTTCTTGTTATCCTTTAACGGCGCTTCCATCTTCTCCGTCAAGATTCCGTCACTCCCCACCACCAGAAAGTCAAGAAACTTGATCTCTGTATCGTCTTCTCCATCACCACCACCACCACCACCACCATCATCATCATCATCTCCTTTGATGCACACTGTAAAACAACAACAACAACAGCCCACTTCAACACCCCATTGAAACTACAATCTTTACCCCCCACCGGCGCCGGAGACCCCTCAAACTTCGTCTCCGTTCCGTTCTTTAAACACCGTCTCCGGCGACCCCAAGAACCTCCGGCGACTGAAGAAAACCCTTACCCAGATGTAAACATCAATCAAGACGCTTATTTACCACATTTGCGTAAATCCCACAGTTTCGAGATCGAATCGGAGAACGAAATGAACAACAGAAACAAGAAGCTCTTGAAGATGTTGATCGGAATGGGTCGCCGGAGAGACGATTTTCCGGCGAGAGTGAAGGAGTTCTTCAGCAAGAAGAACAATGAATCGTCTTCTTGCCATGTTCGTTTCTTCATGACGTGGATATTATCGTTGAATTTGTTCACTGAACGAGCATTTTTCTCGATCGAATCGATCTTCAAAACTCACCCAAATGGGTGCCTTTTGATCGCATCAACCTCACTCGATTCGATCAAAGGACGACAGATTCTCAAACCCTTTACGGACAAAGGGTTTCGAGTGACTGCAATTGCTCCAGATTTCAGCTTCTTGTTCAGAAAAACAATGGCGGAATCATGGTTTACAAGGTTAATCAGAGGTCATGTTCGTACTGGTATCATCCCATTAGGGCAAAACATATCGAATCTCCTTCGACTTTGTTTGCTATACAAATACGGTGGAGTTTACATCGATACAGATGTAATAATCTTGAAAAGCTTCAAGAAACTCAAGAACGCGATCGGGGCTCAATCGATCGATCCGAACTCGAAGAGATGGAGCCGGTTGAACAATGCCGTCATGGTGTTCGACAAAATGCACCCCTTGATTTACAAGTTTATCGAAGAATTCGCGTTAACGTTCAATGGTAACAAATGGGGTCACAACGGTCCGTATTTGGTGTCGCGGGTCGTTTCGAGGGTGCAAGGGCGGCCCGGTTATGACTTTAAGGTTTTGCCCCCGAATGCGTTTTACCCGATGAATTGGGACAGGGTTCGGGTCCTGTTCCGTGAGGCGAAAAACGAGACCGATTCGAAATGGTTAATGATGAAGTATAAGCAGATTGAGGAGCATAGTTATGCACTTCATCTTTGGAACAGGCAAAGTAGAGGGTTTAATATTGAAGAAGGGAGTATTGTTAAGAAGATTTTGTTGGATCATTGTGTTTTTTGCAATGTATCTTCTAGTGACTATACACTAACTACTAGTACACAAGATTAGTTCATTTGGTCTAATGATTTTTAGTTGTACATGTTGTTATTCAATAAGAAAATGGAGAATTTTGATATTAGTTCACTTGTACTTTGTGAAGTAAGAATTGTACAATGTTATTTCATTCTCAATTTGTCATTATTTATATTTGTAAATTATGCATTAAAAGGTTGTACATGATTATTATCTAGGAAAAGACCCATATATTATTACGTTCATGCAAGTTTTGTGATTCAACTTTCACTTAGAGGGTGTTTGTTTTAAAAAAAAAACCTCTTCCTCACCTTTTCATTTGCGTGCTTGCAGACGCGGGAAGAGGTTTTTACTTCGCAGACTATTTGTTTTCTGGAAGACGTTTCATTAAAAAACGTCTTCCTTACCTCTGCACGGAGAAGAGGTGGAACAATATCTTTACACCTCTTCTAACCTTTTCTCTTCCTTAACCATTGAGAGCCCTAACATCTGATCTCATCTTCATTCCCCACCCATCTTCCCCACCTCCCCCACTTTTCACAACCATCTTCATCTTCGGCCGGCCCCACCGTTGCCACCGTGCCTTCGCCCCGCCGTCGCCACCGCGTCTACTCACCACCACGCCACCGCCCCCCTTCGGCCCCTCTCCCCTTCGGCCCCCTCCCCTTCGGCCCCCTCCCCTTCGGCCCCTCTCCCCTTCGGCCCCTCTCCCCTTCGGCCCCCTCCCCTTCGGCCCCCTCCCCGAAGCCCCCCTCCCAGAAGCCCCCTCCCCTTCGGCCCCCTCACTGTCGACCTGCAGGTACCCTTTTTTTTGATATGTTGTTTGTATGATTAGTTTGTTTGTATATGGTTATTTTGTTTGTATATGGTTAGTTTGTTTGTATGATTAGTTTGTTTATATGATTAGTTTGTATATGATTAGTTTGTTTGTATGATTAGTTTGTTTGTATGATTAGTTTGTTTTTATGATTAGTTTGTATATGGTTAATTTGTTTGTATGATTAGTTTGTGTTTGTGATTAGTTTGTTTGTATGATTAGTTTGTATATGGTTTGTATGAGAAATAATTGGTTTAGTTGGTTAGTATATGATTTGTATGATTAGTTTGTTTATGGTTTGTATGAGAAATGAATTGGTTTAATTGGTTGGTATATGGTTTGTATGATTACTTTCTATATGGTTTGTATATGGTTTGTATGAGAAATAAATTGGTTTAGTTGGTTGGTATATGGTTTGATTACTTTCAGCATTCTGCAGATGTTAAAAACAAACAGTCTTTTTCTTGCAGACTGCAGACATTTGGTCCACCTCTTCTGCTGCAGGTGTTTGCAGATGTGGTCCGTAGACTACAGACGTTTTCCTGCAGAAAAACAAACAGCACCTTAATGTCTAACGGTTGTTAGATTTTTATTTTTTAAATCAAACATTTACTATGGTTATTTCAAATCCACATCATATTAACATTTTGTTATCATTAGACGACAGATGGATCCAAGTTTACATAGTGGACTCATTCCAATTAGAAAAAAAGCAAAACTTTGTTCGGTAGAGAAATATATTATCAATAATTATATAAGGTTGATGTTGGACATGTAGTTTTTATTATTCTATGATATATGTTTTTTAAGAGTAATTCTTAGATTATTTTTAGGTTAAGTTCATCAAAACATACAATTTGTAGTATTTTAACTCCTAACCTCTTGACTATAATCGAACACCATTTATCACCGGAATATCTATTTAGGGACCTAAAATGTATGCAAGATACCATTTATCAACGGAATATCTATTTAGGGACCTAAGATGTATGCAAGACACCATTTATCACCGAAATATCTATTAGGGACCTAAGATGTATGCATATGTAAGTATGAGAGCATTCGTCGTTATTCGAGCCATGCGCTCCACATTTGCAGCTGTTGGTTGTCTTTTGGGTGGCTTTTTTTCGTAGTGGATCGTGGCTTCATTATACACAACTTAGATGAAAGAAATAGTCTAAGACATGGTTTATTTTTGTTGATGGCTTCATACCTTTAAAAAAAAATCAAAGATAACTAGATTAAGCGGTAGCAAAAACCTTTTTGTTAGTACAGGAAGTATACTACATAAACATCAGTTAAATTACTAAAAATTTGGTATGACTACGGAGATCTTAACTTTCTGGTAGGGTAGGTATGTAATGATGCTCTTAATCATTACCCCCATAGATAATAATGCTTATGCTTGAATTTGCGCTCACACAGTTTAAGCAACTTCTTGGGCAACTATGACCCTGATTTAGAAAGTCATTCAGTCCAGTTTATTGAGCTTAATCCGACTTGTGGTGTTATAGTTTGGATTGTGTTGTTCATTCCATTTATGTTCCTAAATGTTCAACTAAACGTTCATCTTTGCTTGTCCTGGACTGACATAGGCGGACAATGATTCCCCAATTCTTTATATGAGAAGTCGACATACTTGCTCCATTATTGTAAGAGCAAACCTTTGGAGGTAACTATAAAGTTTTGTCACACCCCAACCTTAACGGCGGAATCGTCGAGATGTGAGGGTTAAGATTGTTCACAACCACATAACGCTACCATTAAATAAAAATATTATTATCATAAGTTCAAATAAACATTACAACCAAATGACTTAAAGAAAATAAAGTAAACAAATGTTAAACATCAAAGATTCAAGATAATTTATTCATTTTACCTAGGTCCAAATCCTAGGTGCGAGCATGTTTTAAAGAGATCATCAAACTTGTGCATTTCCTGAAACATGTTAAAAACAAAGGTCAACTATGAAAGTTGGTGAGTTTCCATGGGTTAAGCATACATATATGTATAAAAAGATTACAAGTAGCAATTTGTCAATGGTTACGAATTATGCAAGTTCATAGAATACATATAGGTACAATCAAACCTTGACCAAGAATAAGTTTACAAGTATATAATGATTAGCTAAGTGTACTTGGTTTCCATGATGAACAAGCATACGTCATCAGGAGCCGGTAATAACCTCGCCTTTAGCACCAAATAGGCTTGTCAAGCCCATAGATCTATGACGTCGCCAGGCTAGCAATAGTTAATGATTGTCAACATATAATGTATCTCATAAAAAACTCACAATAATACAAATAACCATGACAAAAAGTAAATATGAATTGCATGTACGTTTACAAGTATAAAAAAGGTTACAAGTGTAAGTTAATAAATTAACACGTTTCATCCCAAAAGGTGTGAAATAATATGAAAAGGGGCATGAAAACTCACTTGATATGTATTTATGTAAGATGAGAATAAACGATGTTCCAACGAATTCCCTTACAAGGTACCTAAATGTATATATTACAAGTTTTAAGTTAAATGTCACACCCCAACCTTGACGGCGAAAACGTCGAGATTGAGGGTTAAGATTGTTCATAACCACATAACGCTATATTTAAATGTAAATATTAAAATTATAAGTTTCAAAAGGAAATACAAACATAAGTCTCAAACATGAAATAAGTTCAAACATAAATCAAAACATAACATAACATTATATTTATTTAACTAAGACCACGTCCTAGTTTTATTGCAAGCTTCAAAAGACCACTTTAAACTTGGGGGTTACTTGAAACATAATAAAAATAAAAGGTTAACTATAAATAGTTGGTGAGTTTCCAAAGTTTTCATACATAATATGATAAGGTTACAAGTAGCAATTCATGTCATAGGTCATAAGTTAGTAAGGTTATAGAACACATATCGTTACAACCAAACCTCGACTTGATTACAAGTATATAAGATTGGCTAAGTGTATTTGGTTCCATGATGAACAAGCATACGTCATCAGGAGCCGGCAATACCTCGGCTTTAGCACCAAATAGGCTTGTCAGGCCCAAAGATCTAAGACGTCGCCAGGCTAGCAATAGTTAATGATTGTAAACAAACTATGTATCTCATATAAACACTTACAACACACAAATAACCATGACAAAAATATGAATTGCAAGTGCTTACAAGTTTAAACGTTTACAAGTGTATGAGAATAAGTATCATGTTTCACCCCAAATTAGTGTAAGGGGCAAGGAAAACTCACATGGTCAATAAGTATGAGAAAGACGATTAATAAGAAAAAAAATAATAGGCGTTGTTCCAATGTAACCCGTCACAAGGCACCTAAATATATATATATATATATATATACAAGATTTAACGTTTAATAATAATAAATCTAACGATTTAACGAGAACTAGGGTTTCAACTTGGTATTTGGGGCTTTGTCTTATAAATATATTTAACAAGTGGGAACCAATTATATTTTCTTGGAAAAAAATATATTTATATTTTATGTAAAGATATGAAATAAGAAAACATTTATAATAATTTGTAAGATTTATATATAAAGTTTAAATAAAGTTTTATAACTAAATAATATAAACACGATTTAAACAATAATTTAAAGGCAATGTTTGGACTAATAATTTGTAACAATTAAACTAGTGGTTACCATCTAAATCTATTAAAAAATCATTAGTGTAAAAATAGTAAATAAAACGTAAGGGTATTTTTTATAAATAACTTGCAGAAAATAATTTAATGGTTTTAGAGTACACGAAGTTTATAAAGTGATTTTTATAATTTTTAGAAATTTTTATATATTTTTAAAACCACAAAATAACCTTTTTTAAAAAAAGATGGAGGTCGCCGAGTTCGAACCCGGGACCTCTAAGATGATATGTGTGCAAGGAACCGGTAGACCAAGGCTCTCAGCTATGTTAGGATTCATGTTTTAATTATTAAATACAAACCCAAACAAACCCCCAAATTTCACATGAACCTTAGAAACATATTCGATCAAATTGAACCCCATAAGAACATTGTAATCGATCGAAAAGTTAGGGCTTTTGATCCTCATGGAAAAACGAATGTATTGATGTATGATACTTATGTGCTCAAGTTGAAATGGTCGACCTTAGATTGTAGAACAGGTCGCGGCCCAACCCTTGATTCGTTTGATATGTAAATGATGACGAAACTCAAATTAAACTTGAGGATAGTTTCGGATGTAGTTCTTGATGCAAAGCCCTCAATCAATTGAAGTCAATAATGCTCGGAAGGTAGTCTTTGTTCGAGTTGCAGGTTCGCGAAGAAAGAGATAATCGAACCGAGTGTTTGTGTGGATTTCAGGTGAAATTGAGATTGTTACCGGCTTAGAACTAGTTAAACGTTCGATTAAGGTTCATTTAATTTGGTTATTATTCGGGTTTAATTACCGAACGGTTTACGTTTGATGATCGATGGTTACTCGAGCTCGAACACCCTTGTAACCGTCGCTAAACCCCAATTAAGGGTAGCAAATGATTCGAATCATCTTCACGAAGCGTTTGGAAACGGTTTTGGTTCGATTTTTAGTGTTTTATGCGCGTTTGGGATGTCGCCGGAGTTGGCCGTGGGTTTGGCCGGAAATATGGGCAAGAAAAGGGGGTGGGGTTTGGGTTTTGATTAATTACACCTTTGGTCCTCGTGGTTTGTTGTTTATCATTTTATGTTCGAAACTTGCATTTGAAGTTTTAAAATTGGCAAACTCAACCCCCTAACTTAATTCCTTTAAGTTTTAAAACAATACAAAGACTAGTAATTTTATAAATTAATATTATTGCTACTACAATTTTTTTGTATTATTATCATTATTATTATTATTATTATTATTATTATAACTGATGTTATTTAATGTATTTATTTTTAACTTTTATAAATTAAAATTAATGACAACCAAAAAGAATAAGCATAACTAACATATGGGTTCCATAATTGACAATAATGACCCTTTTAAGAATAAACGAAGTTAACTTTTAGTTAACAAAAATACGAGATGTTACAGTCTTCCTAACTTAAAAGAATTTCGTCCCGAAATTAAGAGAAATGAAACTATACAAATAAGAACGGATATTTCTTCTTCATGTGCTCCTCACGTTCCCAAGTAAATTCAGCGCCACGTTTATTCTCCCAACGAACCTTGACGATTGGGGTTGTTGTGGTTCTAGTATTCTTCATTATGCGATCCATGATCTCAACAAGTTTCTCGACAAAATGCAATGACTCGTCAATCTGGATGTCTTCCAACGGGACATGCAGACTTTCATCAACCAAGCACTTTCTCAAATTTGAGACGTGGAATACAGGATGAACTCCACTAAGGTCGGAAGGTAGTTCCAGTTTATAAGCCACTTTCCCAATCCTTTTCAGGATTTTGAAAGGTCCTACAAATCTTAGAGCAAGTTTGCCCTTCTTTCCAAAGCGAACAACACTTTTCCACGGTGAGACCTTTAGGAGAACCATATCCCCAATTTGAAATTCCAATGGCTTACGTCGCTTGTCAGCATAGCTCTTTTGATGACTTCTCGCCACTTCAAGGTTCTTGCGGATAATAGAAATTTTATCGGTCGTCTCTTGTATAAGTTCAGGGCCAGTGATGAAGTTTTCACCAATGTCAGTCAAACAGATCGGTGAACGACATTTACGACCATAAAGTGCTTCAAACGGTGCCATCTTGATACTCACGTGATAACTATTATTATACGAAAATTCCACGAGCAGTAGATGCGTATCCCAATCACCACCAAAGTCAAGAACACAAAGGCGTAACAAATCCTCCAAGGTTTGGATCGTTCGCTCGGTTTGACCATCAGTTTGAAGATGGTAAGCCGTGCTTAGGTCCAATTGAGTACCCAAGAGTTCTTGCATAGATGACCAAAAATGCGAAGTGAAATGAGCGTCTCGGTCGGATATGATGTGCAGAGGTACCCCATGATGACTTACAATCTCATCAACGTATATACGAGCTAACCTTGATGTCTTGTAAGTGTCACGTATGGGTATAAAATGTGCCGATTTGGTCAATCGGTCGACGATCACCCATATGCTATCATGTGCACGAGAGGTTCGGGGTAGCTTAGTTATGAAGTCCATGGATATGTGTTCCCACTTCCACATAGGGATCTCGGGTTGCTCAAGTAATCCACTAGGACGTTGATGTTCGGCTTTAACCTTCGTACACGTGAGGCACTTAGCTACGTAAGTTGCTATATCTTTCTTCATTCCAAGCCACCAATATTGACCGCGCAGGTCCATGTACATTTTATCGGAGCCAGGATGAATAAAATAACGAGTTTGATGAGCTTCGTTCATGATAAAGGTACGAAGATTATTGTGATTTGGAACCCATTTTTATTTGCGAAGTACATCAATCCATTGGGTTTCGTTTCCAATAGAGTTAAAAGATTATGCTCCAGCTCATCCTCATTCTTCCTTCTTGTTGCACCACTTGTTGAGCCTCCAAGATACTAGACTCGATGTCACTATCTATTCTTAATTTTTGTAGCAGTACGGTAGTCTCGTTGACAACTAGTCAGATCTCAGTATCGAACTCACCCAAAGTGTCAAACCATTGAAGTCGATCGTGAATTTCTTGGAATGAGATCATCTTGTCCTAGAAATTGAACTTCCTCGAGCCAGAAGTCACACTTCGAGAACTTCGCGTACAATTGCTCTTTCTTCAACAACTCAAGAACATGTCACAAATGCAGTTCATGATAGGTGTTGGATTTGGAGTAGATAAGTATGTCATCAATGAAGACGATCACAAACTTGTCTAGATAAGGCTTGCATACTCGGTTCATGAGATCCATGAAAACAGCAGGAGCATTGGTTAAACCAAAAGGCATCACCATAACTCGTAGTGCCCATAACGAGTACGGAACGCGATCTTTGGGATGTCATCATCATGAACTCGTATTGATGATATCCAGAACATAGATCAATCTTTGAGAATATGGAAGCTCCTTGAAGTTGATCAAACAAGTCATTGATACGAGGAAGAGGATAACGATTCTTGATGGTAAGCTTGTTAAGCTCACGATAATCGATGCACATACGAAATGATCCATCTTTCTTCTTCACGAAAAGAATAGGTGCACCCCAAGGCGAAGAACTAGGACGGATGAAGCCCTTCTCGGATAGCTCTTGAAGTTGACTAGAGAGTTCTTGCATTTCAGATGGTGTAAGTCGATATGGAGACTTAGCCACGGGGTTTGCTCCCTGTATCAAGTAAATTTTAAACTCAACTTCACGCACGGGAGGTAAACCACTAAGGTCATCGGGAAATACTTCAGGAAGTCTTGTACGATAGGGACATCCTTAAGTTCTTTCCCTTTGACTTTCGTGTTGACCACGTAAGCTAAGAAGCCATATACTTCTTGCTTAAGCACTTTTGGGCTAGAGTGCAAGACATGAGTTTAATTCCTTTGGAAGATTTTTCACCGAACACCTTCAAAGTATCTCCAGAAGGTAACGGTATACGAATGCACTTCTCAAAACAATGATCTCGGCATGGTGTTTGGCTAACCAATCCATACCAATGATGACGTTGAAACTTCCAATTTTCATAGAGATAAGATCGATAAGAAAATCATGCGCGTCAAGACTTAAGATGCAATCACGAATAATGACGTCAACGGTGATCGGTTCTCCATCGGCAACTTCAACGGTGAGAGGTCTTTCTAGTTTCATATGTGGCTTAGCAAGTATAGGTTCAAACTCTAACAAAACAAAACTCTTATCGGCTCCATAATCAAATAGGACACAGGCATAAGTTTTATTAATAAGGAACATACTTGTTCAATTTTAAAGGTATTTAACGATACAGTTAGCGCATGGAAAGAATTAGGTCACACAAGTTAAAGGTAAGTTAATATACCATTTGCCACATCGTTGTTTGCTTGTGCTTGATTTGCGTTAATGTTGAAAGCACATCCTCGGGCTTGTGGAACATTACCCACAAGACGAGGGCATTGTGGGCGAAAATGACCAGGTTCCCCACAGTTGTAGCAAACACGGTTTGTGACCACGACGGCATTGTTAGGTGCACGGTGGCAAGTCGCCACCAAATGACCATATTTACCGTATAAGGTGCAGATACGACATGGTTGATTCCCCAGATGATGATACCTACAAGTGTTGCACATAGCTGAGGACCAGCATAGGCCCTAGCCCCAGGCACTTGTGCCACAGGTGTAGCCGTAGGTACAAGTTGTCTTTGGGATTGTTTGGGTGCAGTCATGGCATAGTTGTGTGCCGGTGTAAATTTGCGCTTCTTGTTGTTGTTGTTGTTAGACGGTTCAACTTTAGTCTCCTTAACGACCTTGGTAGCCGTCTTTTCCACCTTCTTGGCACCCTTCACAGACATGGTGCCCGCTTGTATATGGTTCTCTGTGAGTTGAGCGGTGATAGTGATGTCTTCTTCCAAAGTTGTGGGTCGGCTACCCACCACAACATCTTGAATTTGGGGTGGTACACCATTAATGAACTTCTCGATGTATCTGGGGACAGTGTTGACCATATGGGGCAAAAGTATACTCAACTCATGATCACCACCATCTTGCTTTAGGTTCCAAAATTCCTCTTTCAACTTTTGTAACTCGCTTCTCGGGCAGAACTTCGTGATGGCGATGTTCTTGAACTCTTCCCAAGTAAGTGCCAGAATAGCATCGGCTCCTCGATTTCTCTTCTCGCTATTCCACCAAGTAAGAGCCCTTTGTTGGAGCATGCTAGTGAACGAACTTTGAGTGCCTCTGGACACTCACAATTGGCGAAGGTGTTCTCCTGCTCTCGAACCACTCGAGAAGACCAGTGGCTCCTTCCTTGCCACTAAAACTAGTGGGCTTGCAAGAGCTAAAGTGCTTGAAAGTGCAGGTTGGGTTGTTGCGCCCTTGGTTAGCACTATTCTCTCATTGACCATTGTTGCTAGAGTTGGTCATTAAGGTGTTATTGAGTTCAGCAACCATGGTCGGGATGACATCAGCCATTTGTCAGGCGATCATGGCGGCTAGCTTACGATTGGAACTTCCACGCTTTCCATGATGACGAGACATGCTGGAATATGCAAAATGAGTTAGACACAAGAAAGAGAATAACAAGGATTATAATTCAACAAGGATAAGGCATGAGTTGTAAGGCACATGGAATGGTTCCATTTGGTAACGCATTACCATTTGGAAACGTTGACACGTCAAGGTAAGTTGACCCATTCGCCTTAGCAATTTGTGTATGTTGACCATAGTTTATCACTCATCCAGAAATCCCCAGGTAAGCATAACTAGTCCCGTAGGATTTATGCGATATGTTTGCCTTATCCTGAGGGTCTTTTGCTAGGAAATCCAGAATACAGGTGTCTATGTGTCACACAAATTTATTAGGTTCATGAAATCAAAACCTTGATGAGATTTACATAGATTAGACATAAGTCTAAAGATCAAAGTCTTAAGCAATGTTATGTTTTTGATTTATGTTTGAACTTATTTCATGTTTGAGACTTATGTTTGTAATTCCTTTTGAAACCTATAATTTGAATATTTACATTTAAATATAGCGTTATGTGGCTGTGAACAATCTTAACCCTCACATCTCAACGCTTCCGCCGTCAAGGGTAGGGTGTGACAGATTGGTATCAGAGCCCATAACTATAGGGATTTAGGTTATTAGAAATGGTGACCTAGACTATAGTTTATGCATGAACCTTATAGAATAATATTATTATTCTTGTAAAAGTATATTGTTTTGCATGCTACATAATGCTATGCCATACTTATGTGCAACTTGATGCCTTAACATATGTTTGCCTTGTAATTGTTTAAACTTTGTTACTTGTCTCCCTAAACTTACTTTTGACACTTTGACTCTCCCCGACAAATGAAACTTCTTAATCTTATTCTCAACGACACGTGGAATCGTATACTTATGCTTATGACTTGGATCTTTAGACTTATGTCTAACCTATGAAAATCTCATCAAGGTTTTGATTTCATGAACCTAAGAAATTTGTGTGACACATAGACACCTGTATTATGGTTTTCCTGGCAAAAGGCCTTCAGGCTAAGGCAAGCATATCGCATAAATCCTACGGGACTAGTTATGCTTACCTGGGGATTTCTGGGATGAGTGATAAACTATGGTCAACATACACAAATTTCTAAGGCGAATGGGTCAACTTACCTTGACGTGTCAACATTTCCAAATGGTAATGCGTTACCAAATGGAACCATTCCATGTGCCTTACAATTCTTGCCTTATCCTTGTTGAATTATAATCCTTGTTATTCTCTTTCTTGTGCCTAACTCATTTTGCATATTCCAGCATGTCTCGTCATCATAGAAGCTAGCCTGATCATGGAAGCTAGCCGCCATGATTGCTCGACAAATGGCTGCTGTCATCCCGACCATGGTTGCTGAACTCAATAGCACTTTAATGACCAACTCTAGCAACGATGGAAATGGTCAAGTAGAGAATAGTGCTAACCAAGGGCGTAACAACCAAAACTGCACTTTCAAGCATTTTAGCTCTTGCAAGCCCACTAGTTTTAGTGGCAAGGAAGGAGCCACTGGTCTTCTTGAGTGGTTCAAGAGCATGGAGAACACTTTTGTTAATTGTGAGTGTCTCGAGGCACTCAAAGTTCATTATGCCACTAGTATGCTCCAACAAAGGGCACTTACCTGGTGGAATAGCGAGAAGAGAAATCGAGGAGCTGATGATATTTTGGCACTTACTTGGAAGAGTTCAAGAACATCGCCATCGCGAAGTTCTGCCCGAGAAGCGAATTACAAAAGTTGGAAGAAGAATTCTGGAATTTGAAAAAGATGGTGGTGACCATTTGGCCTACTCAACTAGGCATCATGAGTTGAGTATATTGCTGCCTCACATGGTCGACACTGTCCCCCGCAACATCGAGAAGTTCATTAAGGGTGTACCACCCCAAATTCAAGATGCGGTGGTGGGTAGCCAACCCACAACCTTGGAAGAAGCCATTACTATCATCGCTCAACTCACCGAGAATTATATACGAGCAGGCACCATGTCTGTGAAGGGTGCAAAGAAGGTAGAGAAGATGGCTACCGAGGCTGTTAAGGAGACCAAAGCTGAATTTTCTTACAACAACAACAAGAAGAAGCGCAAGTTCACATCGGCGCGTAACTATGCTGTGGCTGCACCCAAACAACCCCAAAGACAACTTGTACCTGCGGCTACACCTATGGCACATGTGCTTGTGGCTAGGTCCTATGCTGGTCCTCAACCTATGTGCAACACTTGTAGGTATCATCATTCAGGGAATCAACCGTGGCGTATCTGCACCTTATGTGGTAAATATGGTCATTTGGTGGCGACTTGCCTCCGTGCACCTAACAACACCGCCGGGGTCACAAATCGTGTTTGCTACAACTGTGGGGAACCTGGTCATTTCCGCCCACAATGCCCTCGTCTTGTTGGTAATTTTCCACAAGCTCGAGGATGTGCTTTCAACATCAACGCTAACCAAGCACAAGCAAACACCGATGTGGTGAATGGTATGTTAACTTACCTTTAACTTCTATGATTCGATTCTTTTCATACATTACCTGTATCATTTTAAAAATTGAACATGTATGTTTCTTATTAATAAAACTTATGCCTATGTCCTAAAAATTGAACATGTATGTGGTGAAGCCGCTCACTTCTTTGACACAAAAGAATAAACCATTCGAGTGGGGGCCCGAGCAAGAAGAAGCTTTTGAAGCGTTAATGCACAAGTTGTGCAATGCTCTTTTCTTGACCTTACCCGATGGAAATGATGACTTCACCGTGTATTGTGATGCATCTAAACAAGGCCTTGTTTGTGTTCTCATGCAATGAGGGAAGGTCATAGCTTATGCATCGAGACAATTGAAGGTTCACGAGGTGAATTACACAACACACGATCTCGAGCTTGGTGCTGTTGTCTTTGCTTTGAAGATTTGGAGGCACTATTTGTATGGTACGCAATGTATAGTCTACACCGATCACAAAAGCCTTCAACACGTTTTTAATAAAAAAGATCTCAATATGAGACAACGTCGTTGGGTGGAGTTGATTAATGACTACGATTGTGACATTCGTTACCATCCCGGTAAAGCAAATATTGTAGCCAATGCACTAAGCCAAAAGATTCACAACAAGATGATCTCATTCCAAGAAATTCGCGATCGACGACAATGGTTTGATACTTTGGGTGAGTTTGATACTGAGATTTGACTAGATGTCAACGAGACTACTATACTATTGCAAAACTTAAGAATAGATAGTGACATCGAGTCTAGTATCTTGGAGGCTCAACAAATGGTGCAACAAGAAGGAAGAATGAAGGATGAACTGGAGCATAATCTTTTAACCCGATTGGAGACGAAACCCAATGGATTGATGTACTTCGCAAATCGAATTTGGGTTCTAAATCGGGATAATCTTCGTACCTTTATCATGAATGTGGCTCATCAAACTCGTTATTCTATTCATCCTAGTTCCGATAAGATGTACATTGACCTGCACGGTCAATATTGGTGGCCTGGAATGAAAAAAGATATAGCGACGTATGTAGCGAAATGCCTTGCATGTACAAAGGTTAAAGCCGAACATCAACGTCCAAGTGGATTACTTGAACAACCCGAGATTTCTATGTGGAATTGTGAACATATATCCATGGACTTCATAACCAAACTACCCCGAACCTCCCGTGGAGATGATAGCATATGGGTGATCATTGATCGATTGACCAAATCGGCACATTTTATACCCATATATGACACTTACAAGACATTAAGGTTGGCTCGCACTTACGTTGATGAAATTGTAATTCGTCATGGGGTTCCTCTGCACATCATATCCGATCGAGATGCTCGTTTCACTTCACACTTTCGGTTGTCTATGCAAGAACTCTTGGGTACTCAATTGGATTTAAGCACGGCTTACCATCCTCAACCTGATGGTCAAACCGAGCGAACGATCCAAACCTTGGAGGATTTGCTACGCCTTTGTGTCCTTGACTTTGGTGGCGTTTGGTATATGCATCTACCGCTCGCGGAATTTTCGTATAACAATTGTTACCACTCGAGTATCAAGATGGCACCGTTCGATGCACTTTATGGTCGTAAATGCCGTTCACCGATCTGTTGGACCGACATTGGTGAAAACTGATAGATCAATTGATTTATATCAATGAGCACTTGGCTCTGATATCACTTGTGAATCCAAGGATCGCAATCAGGAATTATCAGTGTCAGTTGATGGCAAGTCAACGTTTGTGGAATCAACGTTAATTTGGTTTAATTGTTTGTAATAACTTTAAATATCAATAAATATTCAAGAACACACTCAACAAAACACAATTAATGAATAATAAGTATTTCATTAGAATATGTTAATGATTACAAATATAATAAATGAATGATATCAAAGTATGTTATGATGTGACGGCTGCTAGGGTTTGATTGAGTGACTTTGATGTGATTGTCGTATTGCTATTGCTTTTGCTATTCAATCAATCATCTAAACAATTGTCTTTGAATCGAAACCTAGGATCCATATATATAGACAATGATTTTCTGTTATAGAAAACACCGGATCTCTTGGGATTTGATTTGTTTCAGTTAAGGAATCATCGGATTTCTAGGGATTCGTATAACTGCCTTGTTGACTTGTTGACTTGTAACACTTGTATTATACAAGTGTTTGGACTCCGCAGGAATAGTGTCTTTAGTAGGAATTTGTTCTTCCGTAGATGATTTGTTCTTCCGTAGATGATTTGTTCTTCCGAAGGAAACTTGTTCTTCCGAAGGAAACTTGTTCCTCAGTTCTGGTTGTTCATCCTCAGAGGCTCTTCAGATGTAAGGTTACTTGTAAGAAACATATCTACGGAAGAACAAAATGTTCATCCGTAGATGTTTCTTGGTCAATTTCAGAATTTGACCAAGTATTATGTTTTTACCTACAATTATCCATAACACACATATATGGGTTAGCATATATAATTAATGCATGCATAATAATTGACAATTACAAATATTTATTACAAGAATTGATTAAAGTTCTAAGCCTATACAAATTGATCTAGACCTCTAAGTCCTAGATCTAACAATACTCCCCCTTAGGCTTAGATCCTTGTAATCAATCCTTCAAAATAGAAAGCTCATTGACTCTGGCAATGAACTTGTTGTAGAAGTAAGACACAACAGTCTTCTGATCATCATACTTGTAGTTGATCTTCATCTTGCTGAACTTCTTTAGAGTCTCAAAGCTTATCCCCAGAACATCTTCCTTCGTAGTGAGTGTGTCTAACACATTATTGTTATTCACCACTTCTAGCTCATCTTGCTCTGAAATTCTGAGTTCTGTGAATTCATTAAAAGTTGTTCCCTTCACCAGTCCAGCATTGAATCTTCTTCTTTTGTAGGCTTTGGCATATAATTTTCCAATCACTTGTATCACATGGACATGCAGGAACAAATCATTTTGTGCTTTTTCATCAGCCAGCTTGGGAAAGAATCTGTCATTAAGGTACGAGGTGTAGCTGGGATGAAGTAATTTGATTTCCACAGGATCAAAGATCCTGATCCGGTCAGCTTTCTTGTTTTCAGCATTTCTTAGCAGGACCAACTCCTTTGTTTTCTCAACATAACCCCATTCAGTTATAGGGTATGTGAATTGAGTCCCTTCAATGCATTTGATTGCTGCTATAGTTCTACTTTTGTAGCCAACCCTCTTCAAGAATTCATCATCTACAGATTATGAGGCATTGGACTTGTATCTTTTAAGCCCTTTGATTCTCTTCTGATGCTCTGCATCTTCTCTTTTAGCTTCTCTGAGGACATCGTCTTTAAATTTAGTCTTGAGCTTTCCCACTAGAGTTGAGAAGTCTCTTCCTCTAGAGTGAATTGGATAATTGCAGATGATCAGGCTTTGAAGATCTTTGATGTCATTCTCTGGCAGGCTCACCACTAAAAATACATCATGGAAGTATTCAACTCTTCCAGATGTCTTTTAATAATAGCATAATCCCAGTCTGGATCATATTTCCAAGCCATGATCCTGTTCTCTTCCACAGAATTGGGAGTTGTGAGGTGGTCTATTAGTTGTATCAGAGTGGATTTCTGTTCAATTATCTCCCTCACTGTAGTGCCAAGTGGCCATACTTTGCCGGTATTACTTCTCTTGGCTCTCTGATCAATTTGTCCTTCCCTTTGTGCTGATCATTAGATTCAACTGTTATAGGTAAAGCAGGAAGTTTGCTTTGTTGCTCATAGGATGGATGTGGAGCTTCAGTTCTAAATTTTACACCAGTGCCCAGCTCAACTTTCATCACATGTTCCATCATCCTTCTAAGTTCTCCTACTGACCTTCCCTTAAGCTCACGTGGTTTGTAGTTATGGCCTTGTAACCAGCAAGTCATGTTGTATTTACTCAGCTTAGCTGTGTCGTAATGTCCCAACTCCTTATTTATCTTCTGGATGGATTGAAAGGTGCTAAAAGCTTCATAGTCACAATTTGGAATCATAAAGCTTGCAAGCTCAAACTCCTTCAATGTGTTCTTCATCTCAGACATATTCATCCTTTCAACCATGTCATATGGAAATCCATGGTTGATCAGGGTCATAAACATAGCAGATTCAAGCCTCTCTTCCATGATGTCTTTTGATGTAAGAAGAACATCAGTCTTTGATTCTTCTTGAGCTTTGTCAGGTTCATCTTCAATCAACTCTTTCCATTCAGCATCACTCTCAGATACATCAATAGCAGCTTGCTTTGATGTTGAATTTTCCATAGAAGGAGTGTGCTCAGAAGAGGTATGTCTTGATCGTTTAGGAGAGTCTTCAACATTGATTACTTGAATCTTTGTTGGGCCCAAATACTTCCTCTTCCTTGAGTATTGAATGAGTTGCTTAGAAGATTCAGCAGGTTTCTTTTGTTGGTTTGATTCAAGAGCACATAACTTCATTTTTAGTTCATCAATCTCTTCTTCTTTTCTTCTCAACAGAGCTGATTGATCATAGAGAGTGTCATTGATTTGATCAATTTTCACTGTTAGCTTCGCATTTTCTTCTTTCTCTTTCTTTACTTCTTCTTTGAGTTTAGAGTCTTGTTGAAGAAGAGCATCAATCACTTCATTATTGCACACGACATCTTCTCTCAATCTTTTGATTCTTGATTCTAGTTGCATCAACATTTCATCTTTTACTTTCCATTATTCCCATTAACTCTTGTATTCTTTGCTTTCTATTGTTGGACTTTAGTACAAGCTTGTTGTATTCAGCAACCAGATAACTCTTGCTGACAGGGATGTCAGAATCATTTAGATCCTCTTCATTGTATGCTATCACATCAACATAGTTTGTTTCTTCTTCTCCTTCCTGATGTTGAGAAGCAGTCTCATCATCTTTTACTTCTTTATGGGCTTCACCTGCTGAGCTTGAACTGGTTTCAATAACTTGAACTTTCGGTTCTTGATGTGGTTGTTGTTGTTGATGTGGTTGTTGTTGTTGATGATGGTCAGTAACTGGAGAGACTGGTTCAGTTTCATTTGAGAGTACAGGGGATTCAGTTTTGGATGATGACAGTTTAACTGTACTTGCTTGTGAGGCTAACTCTGTCTCCCCAGTGTAAATACTCTTAGTGGCTGAATTTTCTGGATTTAGAGGTTGTTGATAAAGTTGCATTTGAAGCTGATTTGGTGATGGAAGGTGGATTGGAGAGATTGGCTATGTGTTTTGGCTGGCTGGTGATTGTGGTTGGGATGTTTGTTGTTCATTTGGTGATTGATGGTGGATTGGAGAGGTTGGTTCAGTGTTTTGGCTTGCTGGTGAATTTGGTAGGGATGATTTAGGTTGATGATGTATGGGTGATATAACAGGTGAATGAGTGTCTTGAACCGAATTGGCTGGAGAGTCCTCTTGTTGATCTTCCCACACATGCTCTTGAGGAATATTTGCAGTAGCATCAACCATATGTGCAAACATGTCCATGTAACATCCTTCATATTTCCCAAAAATTTTGTTCAGAACAGATCTGCCAAGGTGTGCTTGAACAAACACACCACCATCCATAGAAGTTCCAGGCAGATCCGCATTAATGATTAGTTGAAGAAACCTTGGAAACATATACATCTTATCAGCCTTTTGTACTTTTATGTGATCACATAGGCAGTTGAAGATGTACTTTGAGTAATTGAAGGTTCTTCCCTCAAAAATACCAATGATGCCAGAAGAGATATGTCTTGAAAATCTATCAAGGCCAGATTTTCTGTTTGAAATGCACTTCAGATATGTGTGACAGAGAAATCTGTATGGCTTACAGAGTCTTCCTTTCTTGATTTCTCCCTTTTCAAAATCACCATCATACCCCATCATGAGAAAAACTTTCTCTATGTATTCGTTTTCGAACACATCAGGGTGTCCAGCTTCAACATCTCCCAACTCAAGAGCCCTTCTTATTGTTTGTTTATCGATTCTTAGTCTTCGATTTTTAACATCAGCAACAATAACTTCACCATCTTCTTCTACGTATGCAGAGTTCCAGAAATCAGTAATATGTGATCGATAAATCACAGGCTCTGCTGAAAAAGTGACCTGAAAAAGCGAATAATGTATTTGAGAAGTCAAACCACATCATTTATACTCTTAGACACATTAATTTTATCTCATTAATTAAATGGGACCCTCAACGTATTCTTCCGCAGAACAACTACGGATCAACAACATCTGCTGATGAACATTCAAAATTAAATTACATTTGTTGATCTTTGTTCATCCGTAGTTTACCAATCTACGGATAAACATTTAAGTTTTCCACATTGTAGCTTGTGCTGATGCTTAATACAGCACAGTAGCTTCTGCTGCTGCTTAAGATAGCACTGTAGCTTCTGCTGATGCTTAAGATAACACTATAGCTTATGTTGATGCTTAAGATAGCACTGTAGCTTCTGCTGATGCTTAAGATAGCACAATGCAGAGAAATATTGTTGTTTGTATGGTCCAAGTCTATTAGTTAGAACCATTTATTGCTTTAGGACCTTGTTGACTTTGTATACATGGAAATTTAGCACAAGAAAGTTTAAAATGATTTTAATAAAATTTTCATGTATCTAGAAGCTAAGATGATGCTCAGATCTAATTCCTTCAAATTGATAATAAGATAGACAATGCTGTTGATTGAAAAACTTAACTTCATGTATTCTACTCCCCCTAAATTTGTGATTAATGGTGAAATTAAGCATTTATCATAAATTTCTTTAAGAGGAATAACATGATTTTTAACTGTATGATGATGATCAGACATATATACACATATGATGGGATCATACTATAATACTAAGCATCTTCCTGATGAGTTATTTTGTTGTATTGATACCTAAACAAAGTTCTGATTGCAAGTATATTGTCCACTTAAATCCATACAAGAGCTCATGTATCAACTAGGCATGATGATTATCATGTTTTCATATTGATTTGGAAATAACTGTTATGGGCTTCACATTCAATTCACAAAGATTTTGACCTCCCTTTGTAAGTCAAATTATCACTTTTTCACACTTAAGAACTATGTACTTTAAGTTATAAGTTCTATCTTGAGATGCATTTGGCATCTCATTAATGCAATGATGTAAAAGCTCAAGATAATATATAATTGATCACATAGGATTCTTTAGAGAGCTTAGATATGATCATCATCAGGTCACCAGGTCTCTACTCATGTAAAATAGAGGTGCCTTTAACCCAGGTCTTTGTTTACACAAAACAGAGGGATGATGAGGATCATGATCTTTTCACCGTTTGTAACTGAACTTCTTTGTTTACACAAAACAGAGGGAGTATGATTTGCAAAGATAGCTATTATAAAGTGTTGGTACATAGTGCGTTTAGATGAGTGATTTGGTCACATCAGAAAAAGACTCACCTTGTATTCTCAAAATGAAGTTTCCCACAAACAATCACTTTAGCATTATGTTTGGCATGCACTCAGTTTAGTTTCCACTCAAGATGAATCTACCCACATATCAAGAAACTTGCTGAGATTTATTGTTATTTACGTATTTAGGAATAAGCAAAGCTATAGTGTACTATCATTTCCCATGCATATGTCATGCTTAAGTATCAGTACACACAGTATTTTGTTTGTTTAATTTGATTAATCTAAGTTAATCATGCCTAGAGACTCAACTAGAAAGTTAAATCTGACTGAGTCAAAGGCTTTAGTGAATAAATCAGCAATCTGATTGGTTGTATCTAGTTTGACTAACTTAATCAAACCCTTTTCTGAGCAATCTCTCAAAAAATGATATCTTATCTCAATATGTTTTGTTTTACTATGTTGCACAGGATTAGAAGTTATAAACATAGCAATAGAATTGTCTATATAAATTGAAGTTTGAAGGAAGTTGTAACCATAGTCAAGCAATTGGTTTTGCAACCAAAGAACTTGATAGCAACTAGCTGAAGCAGCTACGTACTCAGCCTCAGCTGTGGATACAGAAACATTGGTTTGTTTCTTGCACTGCCATGATACTAGCCTTGGTCCAATGAATTGGCATCCACCGGTTGTTGATTTTCTGTTACTGTTACATCCACCATAGTCACTGTCAGAGTATGAGTAGAGTGTAAAGTCTCCATCCTTTGGATACCAAAGACCAAGTCTTGGTTTTCCTTTGAGGTATCTGAAAAATCCTTTTTACAGCATTAAGATGAGACTCCTTAGGATCAGATTGGTACCTAGCACATACACACACAACAAACATAATATCAGGTCTACTGGCAGTTAAATACATAAGTGAACCTATCATTGATCTATATAATTTTTGATCAATAGATTTTCCAAAAGGATCAGGAACAATCTTATCAATTATTGATGCTGGTGTTTTGCATGAGGATACTTCAGCAAGATTGTATTTCTTCAGAATTTGATGTATGTATTTTTCTTGATTGATGAAGATCCCATCTGATTTTTGATGAACTTGAAGGCCAAGGAAGAAGGTTAATTCACCCATTAAACTCATCTAAAATTCAGATTTCATCAGCTCTTTGAAATTTACACACAATCTCTTATTAGTTGAACCAAATATAATGTCATCAACATATATTTGAACTACTAAGAGATCTTGATGTTCTTTTTGAGAAAGAGTGTCTGATCAATAGTTCCTCTTTTGTAGCCATGCTTGAGCAAGAAAGATGATAGTGTTTCATACCATTTTCTTGGTGCTTGATGAAGACCATACAAGGCTTTATCTAGTTTGTATACCCTATGGGGATAATGAGGATCTTCAAAACCAAGGGGTTGTGACACATAAACCTCCTCATCAATTTTCCCATATAAGAATGCACACTTGACATCCATCTAATACACAGTAAACTGCTTATATGATGCATAGGCCAGAAACACTCTTATGGCCTCAATTCTTGCAACTTGTGCACAAACTTCATCATAGTCTATTCCTTCTTCTTGAGTGTATCCTTGTGCAATCAACCTTGCTTTGTTTCTTACAATAATCCCTCTATCATCCAGTTTGTTTTTGTATAGCCATCTTGTTCCAGTAGGATGTTGACCTTCAAGCAAATCAACTAGAGACCATACCTTTTGCTTTCTGAACTGTTAAAGCTCTTATTGCATAGCTTCAATCCAACTATTGTCTTTTAAAGCAGCAGTGATGTTTGGAGGGACCACTTGAGAAAGAAAACAACTGAAGAGACAAAGGTTGGAAGTACCACTTTGGCTCCTTGTAATTCTCTTTGCAGGATTTTCAATGATGTTGTTGATTGGACGAGTCTTATGGATTCTCATTGAAGATGTTGATTCAACTGGTATAGATGATTCTAGGTTAGTCATTTCCATTGCCTCACACTGATCCAACTCAGGTTGAGAGTTTAAGAAATAGTCAAAATATTCAACATGATTTGAATGATCATGAGAGTCTTCTGTATGGGTTGTAGGAGCATCTCCAGTTTTGGTTGCTGTTCTGTAGGAACTGCTCGGATACATTTTGCTCTTTCGTAGGAACTTCTCTGGAAGCATTTTTCTCTTCCGTAGGAACTGCTCTGGATACATTTCGCTCTTTCGTAGGAACTCTTCCGAAAGCATTTTGCTCTTCCGTAGGAAATTCTCCGGATGATAAGTGAGGACATGAATCATTTCCAATGTTTGTTGTATTCACTTGAAAGCCTGGTTCTGTTGAAGGGACAACATTCACATCTTCAGATGCACCATGTTCATTTCCAAATGTAGTATCTGCTGCTACTGATGTGTTTTCACCCGAGGATGGGGGTATCCTTGGAGGATCAGCAGATAAGGTTACTTCAGTCAGATGAGGTGGAACAAATGGATAACATACTTCATCAGATCCTACATTATTCAAATGATCATAGTTAAATGATTTAGATAGAGCATCTATGTCAAACAACCATGATGAACCTTTAACTGACTTTGTAAATACAGTTTTATCAAAAGATACATTAGGAGTCTCTTCCATAATGTTATGTTGTGGAATATAAACCCAATATGATTTAGATGTTGAAGAGTATCCAACAAAAAAACCATCATATGCTTTTTCTGAAAATTTTCCCAATGACTCTTTTATGTTCAAAACAGTTACATGACATCCAAAGACTTTAAGATATCCTATGTATGGTTTTCTTTTAAATAAGAGCTCATAAGGAGTTCAGTAATGTTTTTTGACAATTAATGTTTTGTTTTGAACATTGCATGTAGTATTCACAGCCTCAGCCCAAAAAGTGACGGGCAATTGTGAATCAGCTAGCATTGTTTTGGCTGCTTCAATGAGAGTTCCATTTTTTCTTTCAACAACCCCATTTTGTTGTGGAGTTCTTGGTGCACTAAATTGCCTTGCAATACCTTTGTTCCTGCAAAAGAAATCCAGTTCAAAATTGACAAATTCAGTACCATTGTCACTCCTAAAATTTTTAACTTTTGTATCAAGTTGATTCTCAATCTTGATCACAAAGTCCATTAATGTTTCTGATGTTTCATTTTTTTGTTTTAAGAAAAAGACCCATGTAAATCTTGTGAAATCATCAACTATCACCAGACAATATTACCTTTTTCCAATGCTCATTACATTGGTAGGACCAAACAGATCCATATGAAACAATTTGAGTGGTGTAGTATTAGTATTGATAATTTTGGATTTATGTGACACTCTATGTTGTTTTCCTTTGTAGCAAAAAGAACAGTGAGTTGAGCAATGAAACTCTTTGTTTGGCAATCCAAGGACCAAGTCATTTTTCACCAATTTATTCATGTTCTTCATGTTAGAATGGACAAGCCTTCTATGCCATAATTGAGACAAATCTTCTGATAGTTTAGATATAAGGCATGTTTCATGTTTTGTGAGTGAAGTGTTGTTCATATCCAAAACATAAGTGTTTCCTTTTCTTGCTGCTTTGAGGAGGATCCATTCTTTTGAAACAATAAATCCCGGCTTAAGAATGTAACACTTAGTATTATCAAACAATGTGGTATAATTTTGATCACAAATTTGAGACACACTAAGTAGATTATACTATAAATTTTCACAATAATTTACTTTCTCAAACTTGAGCACACCATTTGTTATCATCTCTTCACCAACAATTTTACCTCTCATTTTATCTTACCAAATGCCACATAAGAAGTATTTTCATGTTTGAAATCATGGAGAAGTGAACAGTTTCCTGTCATATGCCTGGAACAACCACTGTCAACATACCATTTATTATCAGCTCTCCAATATTGTTCCTGCATTCAAAAATAAATTAGTTATAAGTGACAACCCAAGTCTGATTGATATTGGGTTTGTCAAAAGTGTCTAAAATTTTTACTCCTTCATGACTTAATCCTGAAGTTTCAGTATTAATTTCATATCTAGTTGATTCATTTTGATTTGATGGTGTGAGGATGATTCCGTTGAAGCTGATGCAGAAGCTTTGGAGTCTTCTTTCTTAATTGATTCTTCCTTCACCTTATCTTTCTTTGGTTGATATTTTGATTTCGAAGATGAACCTACACTTTTGAAGGTTTCATCATCTTTTGCTTTTGATTGAGACACATGTGATCCCTTTTCAAAATGATGAAAGAAATTATCACTGATGATTGACTTATTCTCAGCCAAGTCCACCTTTTTGTGAGGTGTTTTGAATTGGCTTGATGTTGTTTTCTTCACAGATTTAGCATCTTCAGAAGATTTCTGCTTTGGTTTTGACTTTTGCTTTTGATTTACTTTCTTTTGCTTTGAATCATCTTGACCAGCAGATTGAGAGTCTGATTTTGTCAAATCAGTTTTTGACTTCTTTGTGCTTTTGCTTTTGTTCTTTTTATTAAAATAGCATTCCTGAGTTGAATGATTATTTTGTTGCAAATAGCACAGAATTTGTTGAAGTAACACTCTGAAGTCATATGATTGTTCATATTGAATATGGAATAGTAACTGCTGAAGTAGCAGTCTTCTGTATTGTGATTTGTCATATCACACCACTTGCAATACATTTCTTCAGATTCTTCTTCATGCTCATCTTTCTTCTTTTTCTTGTTCAGTTTGGGAGCTATTGTTTTCTCTTTTGAAGAATTTGATTTGTTCTTACTGTTCCTTGAAGCATCATCAATTGAATCTTTCTTGTCCTTTGATGACTTTTGTTGTTTCAGATTCAACATCTTTTGTTTGTTAACAGTTTCTCTTTTTGGCACCTCATCCGTAGATTCGGCTTTCTTCTTCCGTAGAAGTTTACGGATTCAGCAGACTTTGCTTTCCGCAGATCTTCTACTGAAGAATTTTTCTTTTGTTTAGTTGATACTTGTTTCTTCTTACCTTTATCTGCATGGGATAAAAGTACTTCTTCAGTTGATCCACAACCATCAACTTCTTTTTGAAGATTCAGTTCTTGAAGTCCTTCATTGAGTTCAGCAATCCTCTTGCAGATAGTCTTTAGCATGTTTCTCTGCTTTGAAGGATATTGCAGCTTTGATTCTTCAAGAACTTTTGGAATACCGGTTTTAATATGAACATTCTTACCAATGGTCATTTGATCAACATCAGGTTCATCAGAATCATCCAAGTCATCACAATTATCATAATCAAATTCTGAATCATTCTGATTTAAAGATTCTGATTCAGAGGATTCAGTTTCACTCACCTCAGCTTCATTGTTAATGTTGATTTGAGTTGATTCTGTTTCAAACTTGGTGCTAGGCACAAAATGATTTGACAGAGTGTTAGTCATTGTTGTAGGTAAAGATGTGTAATTATCATTTATAGGTGGTGCAACAACATTATAACCCAACCTAGACCTTTTCTTTGATTCAATATGAGAATTTAGTAATTTCTCATATTGCTGAGATGATAATTGAAACTTCTGAAGTTTCACTTCAGTTGAAGCATGATCAGCCATGGATTTTTGTTAAGGAAGTAGTTAGATGCTCAACTTGGGCTTTTAGGCTATAGTTTTCATAAACAAATTTTTCTAAATCCTTTTGCAAAGAGTTAATTTTGATTTGATACAATTTATGTTCTCTAACATGGGATTCATTCAAAATCATAGTTTCTTTTACTTTTTCAGCCAACTGTTGAGCATGGACTCTGTAACATTCAACTTCCTCAACACATGTTAATGGACACAACCTTTCTTTTACCTCTTTGGCCATTGGAGGAACTTTTTGATCCATATGGGCCATCAATGCTTGATTCTCTTCCAAGACTTCTTTTTCACACACACTCCAGTCACACGTTCCATCTTGAAGTATGATCAACCCTGACTCCTTTGAGTTACTAGGTCCAGCTGATTCATTGGTGGCTGGTGGGGATGCATTGATCAATTGAGATTGTCTGTGCAGATGTCTTTGAGAATTTGATTGTTGATAAGGTTGAATCTGATGTTGCTGATGCTGCTGATGTTGTCTCATCTCTGGATATGACTGTTGATTACATTCTCTAGAGAAATGTCCATAGAGATTGTACTTGAAGCATCTTACCTTTGATTTGTCAACACCAATCTTTGATGTTTTACTGGCTGCTGCCAAGTTCTTGTTTCTCCTGAGATATTGCTTTGCTTTATAAGAAATCATTGCCATCTGCCATTGTAGGTCCATTTCTTCCACTACATCAGGATGTAGTTCTTCTAAGTCTTGTTGACAGATATTTGCTGACGTTAGAGAGCTTCCTAGATATGCTTGAAAACTAGAACTAAAAGCTACAAAGGTTGCTTTTTGTTCTTCAGAATCCAATATCATAGTGATTGGTTCTGACTGATTGTTTGAATGTGTAGACTTAGCTATTGCTGCAGTTGTGTCTTTTCTATCAGCAGTTCTTCCTTTATCCTTTTGATTTTTATCTTGAGATGATTTCTTTGAGGGTTTAGAAGAATAAAAGCTAACTTCCTCCTCATTATCACTCCAAGCACAAGAGTTATCACTTCCAGCATTATTTATTTCTTTGAAGTGATAGGGTGAGACATGAGTTCTCACACTCTTGTTTCTTGATTTTTCATCCATTTCAAGAGCTTCCACTTTTGCAACTAGAGTATCTAGACCAGTTGACTTCAGATCTATAGTGTTCTTGAACATGGATACTGTTTGCTTCTAACTTTCTGGTGAAGTGTGGAGCATTTTCTTGTTTAATTCCTCATTGGTATATTTCAACTCCAAAATATTCATCTCAGTTACCAACTGCATGAATCTATGAAGTTTTTGAGGAATTGATTCACCCTCAATATGATAAAATGTTTCATATTGTGACCTGAGGGTGTCTCTCCTTATGCTTCTGATCTCATCACTCCCTTCGTAGAGAGTATGAAGTATCTTCCACAAGGAGTTTGCTGTCTTGTAGTTCTCACACCTGATCAATATCTCTTCAGGTAAAGCCATACTAAGCAAACTGTATGCTTGATATCAACTTTGACCTTTTTGACATCATCAGGTGATAGATCTTTGGTATTGATTGGTTAATTTTTGTCGTTATAATCCGGCCCAAGGGTGGGTGGAATATAAGGACTTTCAGTGATGGAGACCCATAAGTCAGAATCAGTATAGTTTACATGATTCCTAAACTTGATTTTCCATGACTTGAAGTCTGCTTTTGTTTCCAACTTCGGTGGTTGGTAAGATGATCCACTGAAGTTGCTCATGATGTTAATTGATGAGAATGATCAACAAGATCTGCTATTCAATTGATTTGAATACAGATACGAGTTAATCTAATCGAATGTTGTTGAACAACAAACAAGTTTCACACAAAATTCTTTTAAAAACAGTAGATCTAATACAGCAAAAACTGACAAATCTGCAAAATTCAAAGCAATTAAACACAACTAACACTGATAGATCAATTGATCTAAATCAATGAGCACTTGGCTCTGATACCACCTGTGAATCCAAGGATCACAATCAGGAATTATCAGTGTCGGTTGATGGCAAGTCAACATTTGTGGAATCAACGTTAATTTGGTTTAATTATTTGTAATAACTTTAAATATCAATAAATATTCAAGAACACACTCAACAAAACACAATTAATGAATAATAAGTATTTAATTAGAATATGTTAATGATTACAAATATAATGAATGAATGATATCAAAGTATGTTATGATGTGACGGTTGCTAGGGTTTGATTGAGTGACTTTGATGTGATTGTCGTATTGCTATTGTTATTGCTGTTCAATCAATCGTCTAAACAATCGTCTTTGAATCGAAACCTAGGATCCATATATATAGACAATGATGTTTCTGTTATAGGAAACACCAGATCTCTTGGGATTTGATTTGTTTCAGTTAAGGAATCATCGAATTTCTAGGGATTCGCATAATTGCCTTGTTGACTTGTTGACTTGTAACACTTGTATTATACAAGTGTTTGGACTCCGCAGGAATAGTGTCTTCAGTAGGAATTTGTTCTTCCGTAGATGATTTGTTCTTCCGTAGAGGTCTTGTTCTTCCGTAGATGATTTGTTCTTCCGAAGGAAACTTGTTCTTCCGAAGGAAACTTGTTCTTCAGTTCTGGTTGATCATCCGCAGAGGCTCTTCGGATGTAAGGTTACTTGTAAGAAACATATCTACGGAAGAACAAAATGTTTATCCGTAGATGTTTCTTGGTCAATTTCAGAATTTGACCAAGTATTATGTTTGTACCAGTAATTATCCATAACACACATATATGGGTTAGCATATATAATTAATGCATGCATAATAAATGACAATTACAAATATTTATTACAATAATTGATTAAAGTTCTAAGCCTATACAAATTGATCCAGACCTATAAGTCCTAGATCTAACAAAATCTCTACAATTCGCAAGAACCTTGAAGTGGCAAGAAGTCGACAAAAGAGCTATGCCGATAAACGACGTAAGCCATTGGAGTTCCAAGTTGGAGATGTGGTTCTTCTTAAGGTTTCACCGTGGAAATGTGTAGTTCGCTTTGGAAAGAAGGGTAATCTCGCTCTAAGATTTGTAGGACCTTTCGAAATCCTGAAAAGGATTGGGAAAGTGGTTGATAAACTGGAACTACCTTCCGACCTTAATGGAGTTCATCCTGTGTTCCACGTCTCAAATTTGAGAAAGTGCTTGGCTGACGAAAGTCTGCATGTTCCGTTGGAAGACATCCAGATCGATGAGTCATTGCATTTTGTTGAGAAACCTGTTGAGATTATGGACCGCATTATGAAGAAGACTCGAACCACAACTACCCCAATCGTTAAGGTTCGTTGGGAGAATAAGTGTGGCGCTGAATTTACTTGGGAACGTGAGGAGCACATGAAGAAAAAGTACCCGTTTTTGTTCGTATAGTTTCATTCTTAATTTCGGGACGAAGTTCTTTTAAGTTGGGGAGACTGTAACATCTCGTATTTTTTGTAATTAAAAGTTAATTTCGTTGATTCTTGTAAGGGCCATTTATCCCATTTATGAAACTTATGGATTATTTATGTTTACTTCTTAGTTTTGTTTTTAATTCTTTAAGTTGGAAGTTAAAATTTTGATTAATAAATTTAACATAATACTAATAATAATAATGATAATGGTACCATTAAAAATAATAATAACAAAAAACATGATAACAATAGCAATAAGTATAATAATAATAATAATAATAATAATAATAATAATAATAATAATAATAATAATAATAATAATAATAATAATAATAATAATATAAACATGAATAATACTATATAAGTTACTTAAAAATGTTTAAACTTAAATTAACTATGTTAAGGGACTTGTTTGTCATTTTTATAAACTTTAAAAGAAAGTTTGAGCATAAAATAATAAACATTCCAAAGTTGAGGGGCTGTTTGTGTAACTTTAAAAATCAAAACCCCACTTCCCCTTTTAACCCGTTTTTCCGACCATTTTCCGGCAAATCTCCGGTGGCCTCCGACCACCTCTAAACCGTCGAATTTAGTCGCTTCTTATTCCAAAAACCATCCCAAAACCTCCTGGAACCTACCACGAACTTGAATGCAACTTGTAATCGAGTTAAATCATCGGTTACAAAGCTCAACCGAGAGCATAACCGAAGCTTTAAACACCATAGCCGTTCGGACATTAAATCTTAATAATAATCTAATTAAACTAACCTAAATAATCATCTAAGTAATCCTAAGCATTCACAACTCTCAATTTCACTTGATAAACTCAATTCTTTGACATTTGAATCATCATACTCGTCGCGACCTGCTACATAGTGAACTTCAACTTTCGTTCGATTATAACCGAAATTGGGTGAGGGCTTTTACTTAACAACATCATTGGAAACTTCTATCACGACGAATTCGAGTTTAATCATCATTATCTTCTCGAACCGGATTTACCATATTCGCGATTGTTCTTCATCTCGTTTTCATCAATTTAAACTTCAAGCCAGGTAATTAATTGCATAAATACACTCAGTTTTACTTGGGGATCAAAAGGCCCATGATTAATTTGGCTAACAAACTTGAATTGATCTTCAATTTGGATCAAAACATTTTAGGGTTTATATATGATTTAGGGGTTTTCTTTCTGTCATATTATAACGTTTTAAAACCAACTTAAACCACGGCCACGACCCTGGTTTACTGGTTACACGCTTGCCTTCTGGACTTGAGGTCCCGGGTTCAAACCCGAGCACCCTCAAACCATTTTTTTGGGCTTTTTCAGCCTTTAAAAAAATATTTAAAATCTCTAAAAATTATAAAAATCAGTTTTATAAACTTGTTTATTTTTTTAGTTATTCAACTGTTTTCTGTAAATTATTTCTTTAAAAACCTTAATATTTTTCAAAATGTCAACAAATGTTATAATTAGTTCATCTTATAAAAAATAAACTGTAAATAGTTGAAATCACTAAATTATTTTTAGTCATTACATTATCTTTAAATATGGATTAATTATGTTAATTATAGGATTTTATTTACATTTTATAATTAAATCATTAGAAGGATTTAATTTCTTTAGTTTCACAAATCATTATAAAAGAGATCAATTAAGTTTTCTTTCATTGTAATAAAATATATATTTTGATTTCGATAACAAATCTTATTTATGAAAAACCCCAAATCCTTTCTAGTCGTCATCTTCAACTCTGGTTTGCATATGTTTGTTACAACAATCGGTGGGTGACGATATTATAGTGCTCACAACACTCTTGACCCTCCTTAACCCCTTTTATCTTCTAACAACTCATAATCATGACTTGTTCTTTAAAAATAAAAAAAAATAGATGGTTTTTTATATTTTATAATTTCATTTGAGTTACTTAAATCATACATCAATCTAGAACGATTCACTTATATACGACCATATTAAGGCCATGTTCTATGGGAGGCCAAAATTCTTACCCTTTAACATATTATTGTTCGATTAACATATCTGTAAAAATATAAAATTAGTTGTGATTATATGTTTTAGAGTGGACCCAGTAATCCAAAATAAAAACAGTTTTGAGAAGGTCCCCTCTCGTTCTCTATGAAATTATATGTTCTAAAGCGACCCATTTTTAGTATTCAACCTCGTAAGAATGTACACCGTTTGTACACTCCATATACAGTTGTGCTAGATGTAAAAATTTTTTTAGTAAACATCAATATTAGGAATTTATATAATTATTTTTATGACAAAGTGACAAAAGGATTAACTAAAAGAGTTCACCACACGCCAAACAATTATATAAACACACATGTATAGTATTAAAAGCAAAATTCAAGTCGAAATCAAATTGACTTAGGGGTTGTTTGACGTCTCTTAATCAACCTTTTAATGGTTCAACAATTAATGGTTTAGACTGTTTGTTTCGTAAACAAATATTTAAACGGTTAAAACTCTTATTGTTTAAGTATTTAATCATTTAAAAATGACAACGAGTCCCTTAGTTTTGTAAACGTTCAAGCTGAGCAGACACGGTTTGTAAAGAAACCGCATTCAAATGAGTTTTTCCTGAAAGAGTTTCAAACCAAACACAAGCCCATTGTCGCTGGGCCTAAACTAAAAGCCCATGATATTACATAAACTAAGATATTTTGTATTTTATTGGAATAATAATAGATTTTCACCGTCATCACCGTCGTCCACCGTTGTCCACCGGAATCCCCACCTGAGCCACCGTTAACCACCATCATTTCCGATGACAGTTGAAATTTCAAACGGCGTAAAGGAGTCTGAAACCTCTAATCCCACCGTAGATTCGAAAACCACAGATAATAATAATAATAATAATCAAAGTTCGAAGAAATCACGAGATGCCGAACGACGTCGTAGGCGTCGGAAGCAGAAGAAAAGCAAGTCCGTTAGTGGAGAGGATACGGGCTCTGGAAACGGGGACGAGGATCGTGATGGAGTTGTTGGAGATGATAGCACAAAGGAGAACTCCAATGTTCAGAAGGTATTGCATCTTATATCTGCTTGTTAGGGTTTTTATGTTTTTATGTTATTTTTGTGATCTTTGGATTGGAAGTTTGATTATTATTCTGTTTAAATGAATGTGGAATAGAGTGTAGGGAAGTGTGTAGGCTGATTATGGTCAGGCAGATGTAGCTTTATAATTAGGATTATGAGGGCTGTTAATGAACTTAAACACGAAAAGGCTATATTTTTCTTTCTTTTTCTTTTTCTGAGGCTATCTGTTTTTAGGTTGAAGATCCTTAACAAAAGCAAATGGTTTCACATGTCATTATGTGCTGTTCTAAGAGTATGTTGAGGCGGTTTCACCTTGTAGTGGAAGTGCTAAAAGTCAAGATGGTTTTTTTAAAGAGTGGTTCTAGCTCTCTAACTACTGAATCTCGTAAAGGTATAAGCATTAGGCATAGCATAAACATACCATTTTAGGGGTTTTAGACATGTTTTAGCCTTTAGGCTTGTATAGGGTTAGTTTTGGATAGTTTAGGTTGGTTCCAGGCCATTTTTGGTTGTTGAAAGCTGTTTGGCCGGAATTTACAGGATTTACTTGGGAATCTTGCATGAATCTCAACGGAACCTTGCCCGAACCTCACCAGAGCGCCTGTATGGCGGGCTGTATGGCTGCAAATTGTTTTCCATGTGGGTCACCTCGCGTCATTTGTGTGCGTCTGGAGGGCTTTTGGCAACATGTGTGTTTCTTTTTTTAATATTGGCTTTTAGTGATTTTATTAAGTTATATATTTTGAGTGTATGACCATGGAAGGAAGGGGTGTGATCATTGATGTTTTGTTTAAGGGTAGATCAATTCGTTATAGCAACTGCTAATCAAGGAAAAGAGTTATTTATTTTGGAATTCCTAGAAAGAAAGCGTCTCCATCTTCAAAATGCCAGGAAGCATTGTGTATTTTGATGTAGGATGAACTTAAACAACTATGCTCCCTACAACAGATAAGTTCTTAAGACTAAAGGTTTGTCTGATATAGAGATGACAACAGGAGTACAGGACCAAATACTTCTTATTGATCCTCATCTGCTTGAATTAATACATGACCACTGGTACCATTAAACCAATAGTCAAATGCACAGGGCTAGTTTAGGAATGATACTCTCTGGAGAAAATGATGTTTCCTATAATCCTATTGAAATATCAAATGCAGCATTACTTTTGGGATTGATGGATCAGCAGGCTGTAGGCTTGTATTTGGATGGATGATATCAGTTTGTTATTTTGGTGTAGGCTTATTTTTAGTGCACCTAAGTGTTACTACACATGTTTTGATATTAAGATTGTTTGGTGCTTTTGTCTAAGCTCTATTATTGTTTGTTTAGCAGTTGGTTCTACTTTTTCTGGGTGGTGAAGAGCACACAAATGTTCCATTTGTTGGGGCGTTATCCTTGGTCAATTTCTTAACTAACGTGAACACGATATTCATTAAATCTGATTACTAGCATGGCTTTAAGTATGGTATGGATTTGGTTGATGCCATTTTGAATCGGTTGATAGCGGTTTCATTTTCATGTCTATGTCTGTGGTCCCATATGTTCAATGTTTTATTGCTTATTAACCTTTCACAGAACCATCATTCTTATGAGTGTGTTTCTGATTTTATTATTGTAGGTTATGGAGCAGGTTGAGATTGAGTATATCCCTGAAAAACCAGAACTTGAGTTTAACTTGGATGATGAATTCAGGAAAGTGTTTGAGAAATTTAGTTTTAGGGAATCTTCTGCTTCTGAGGTAAAATGAGCAACATGTGAGGATCTTAATGATTATTTTTAATATCTTAGTCTGACCTCATACCTTGTTTCTTTATTTCAGGAGAATGATAAGAGTGAAGGGACTGCTGTCAATGCAGTATCAAACAAGAAAGCTAATTCAGACTCGGAGGAAGAAGAACAAGAAGACCAACAAAAGGAGAAAGGTGGCATCTCTAATAAAAAGAAAAAGGTTATATTTTTCTGTATTTGGGGTACATTCTGCATCATTCTTTTCTTGTTATTGATATATCTATTCTAAATTATATCCTTGCTTGCACATTTAATTTATAGCTTCAACGCCGGATGAAGATTGCTGAACTCAAGCAAATTAGTTCAAGGCCAGATGTAGTCGAGGTAATTCATTTGTGTTCCTTATGTTTAGTGCTTATTTTAATATATCATGTTTTGTCTTCATCGGTTTGTATTATAAAGTTTGTTGATATTTTCCTCTTTTGAGCTATTTTTATACACAAGTGGATTGCATATGTTGGATGCCCACACTAAGCAAGTCCACCTGACTAAATTTGTTTTTGATTAATTGTTTTTTTTCTTTCCTCTTATCTCTGTTTCTTTTCCTTTCTTTTGATAACTAATGCTTTTTCACCAGTTTAATGATCTAGTGATTCATTTACATGAGTTTCAGGTTTGGGATGCCACCTCCGCTGATCCTAAACTGCTGGTTTTTCTCAAATCATATCGTAATACTGTTCCAGTGCCAAGACATTGGTGTCAAAAAAGGAAATTTTTACAGGTGAGTCATCAAATAAGAAGCAATGCTTGTGGGAAAAGTATGTTGCATCAATGAGTGTATACTTTTGGATTTCTGTGAGAGCAAATGCATGTAAATTAGACATAAACAAGGGATGCAGGGAAGTGGGGTGATAAAAGAATAGTTGATGAGGTTTGTCTTATATGTATATATGTGGTTCTTGCAGGGGGCCCACTGAAACCATCTTGGAGCCTGGACATGTAGGTGGTTTTGCAAACGGGACTTATAATTTTCAAATGTTTTTTTTTATTTGCTAATGGGGGTTGGGATATGGGAACTTGTATGATTCCTGAAACTAAATAAACAACAATATTTTGGATATTGTACTTTACTTACTACACCTTAGGTTCATTTGTACAATCTGGATGCTGATCATTTGGTTTGGCATTTCAAATATATTTGCACTGCGTGGTGAACAAGCTTTTACACAAGATTTTACCAGTAAACTTTAGCCTGTTTGGGTTTTCAATCTTTAGCAATGTCATAGACTTTTGACACTCAGTGTTGTAATTTAAGTGTAGGATGGTCTTATCTATATCTGTGCAGATTGACTTGGATCTAATCTAGTTTCAAATCTGTGTGACAGGGGAAGCGGGGTATTGAGAAACAGCCATTTCAACTTCCTGACTTTATTGCTGCCACAGGAATCCAGAAAATTAGACAGGTAAGCTTAGATCTTCTGATTCCTGTCCTGTATAGCATGTTTTTTCCCCTTATTTAGTTGCCAAATTTTCTCTGGGCTAACTTGTGCTGCTTTCTCAACGCTCTTAAAGCATTGAGCTGTTGGTTTCGTTAGGCTAGTATTTACAAATTATTGTTTCTTAAAAATATGCATAAATTCTCGAACGTTATAAATTTTGAGTATGCTATAGAGGAAAAGAGCAATGTAAAAGTAAAGTTGCTATAATCCTGTTTGTTTGACTTTTAAGAAGTTAGATATTCTCTGTTTTCTGCTTCTGGGATGGGTTTATTGTTGAGAATTATATTGTAAATTGTAATTGATGCTAGTAAAGGGGGGAAAAGTACATAGGAAGAAACAGATTTCACTAGAAGGGAGAAAAGAATAAGGCTTAACCAATCGTGCCTTTGATATCTTTCTTTTTTATTGTTTATAGTTAAATAGTACTGTAATAAAGTTGGCAAGTGAAAGCTGTGTTTACTTTAAAACAAGCAAATTGAATAATTCAATTATACAAACCATATTGTGATGCTGATAATAATAATAAAATTGTGATCAAGTGATAAACGTCGAAAGAACTAACTCATAAAGTGTGCCCAACTGGCTGAGGTCATTAGAGTTATATTTGACATTCTTGAAACTTCACATCTTGAATTTTCTGGTTTTTGTAGGCTTATATTGAAAAGGAGGATAATAAGAAGCTTAAACAGAAGCAGCGTGAGCGAATGCAGCCAAAAATGGGAAAGATGGATATTGATTATCAGGTTTGATAAATCTAATATACGGGATTGTATAGTATCGTTACTCCTACTATGTTTAATATATGGTTGCTGGTACTTTTTTTGTTTTCTATTTCACTTCTACATCTGGGCCTTTGACTTGATCTTGAACTTGATTATGCAGGTGCTCCATGATGCTTTTTTCAAATACCAGACTAAACCAAAATTGACATCACATGGTGATCTTTATCATGAAGGGAAGGAGTTTGAGGTAACATACCTTTTTATCTTGACTATCTTGTAAATATCTCTGAATAATTTCAGTAACAAATGCTACGAACCTTGAGTAGTTATGCATTCCATGAAAATATTAAGTCTTACGGAGGCTCATAACTGGACCTGTTTTGGTTTGCTCAGGTAAAACTTAGAGAGATGAAGCCTGGTACCTTATCACATGAACTAAAAGAAGCACTAGGAATGCCAGAAGGTGCCCCACCCCCATGGCTTATAAATATGCAGGTGGGATTCCTCAAAAGGAGACAATCATATTGTCTAATTTTTTTCACAATACCTGTTATGTTTTTGTGCTTATTTAGTCTGACGGATGACATCTTTTATTTTTAGAGATATGGTCCTCCACCTTCTTATCCACATCTAAAAATTCCGGGACTGAATGCTCCTATTCCACATGGGGCTAGCTTGGTTATCATCCTGGAGGTTGGGGCAAGCCACCTGTTGATGAAGTAGGTTATTCTGTTTGATGTCTGTTTTAATCAATTCTATTTTGTGTCATTTTGCTATCTTAATTTCTTATACATCTTCTCTTTCCTGAAGTATGGACGCCCAGTCTATGGTGATGTGTTTGGACAACAAGAAGAACCACCCAACTATGAGGTATTAGCGTGTTGACTTGCATATTGAAACTTAGATTCTAGTGGAGTAATTTGGGTTATGTTTTTATCTCTAACGGTTAAGTTAAAAGATATAACTATAGAGAAGACAAATCAATTGGGTCAAACGGGTTTGAAGTTGTATGAAGTTTATCTAAATGTATAAAGGTTCCTAAATCATTTTATCAATAGATTAAGTAAACTTGATCATCATAACTAGAATATTTTGCATTTAACACATCAGTTTTTTTATGAAATTTAAAATAATTATCCAAAAGTGACTATGGTGTTGGACCAACTGACCCCTAAAGCTTGCTTTTTAATCTACCGTTTAAACCTGAATTGTTCGTCTTGACCTGTTAGCAAAACCAGTCTGATATACTCGATTTTTTATCTATATTTTCGGGCTTAGATAAACTTGTTTTGAAGGGTGTTGTAAGTTATTTAGGTAATTAGGACACATATTTAGTAGCTAGTTACTTTTTCTTTTTTTTAGCTCACTATTTGCATTTCTAAGATCTGATTATAGTGCTACAAGTGTATGATTAGATATTTATCAACAATATGTTTCTTGCATGGATATGCACATGTGCATAACTTCATTAAATGCACTTCAGGAAGAACCAGTTGATAAGAGTAAGCACTGGGGTGATCTGGAGGAAGAAGAGGAGGAAGAAGAAGAGGAAGAGGAAGTGGAAGAGCAATATGAGGAAGAAGAATTGGAGGATGGAATTCAATCTGTTGATAGTCTCTCAAGGTTTTATTCCAAAACATATTTTATCCAAAGTTTTAAATTTTTTATATAACATATTAGATTTGTGCATTTCAAATACATATTGGGCCACTTTCTACCTGTTTGACCCATTGCTTTTTTTAGTTTTACGGTTTTACCTGTGAGTTCTTTGGATAGCAAACATATTCTGAATGGACCAATTGATTAAGTATATGGGTTGACATTGCCTCCATATATGCATGTCTTTCTTCCTGATGATTTGGTAATTCATTCACTTTGTTGACCTCTATACAGTACTCCAACTGGCGTAGAGACCCCAGATGTGATCGACCTTCGCAAGCAACAGAGGAAAGATCCTGAGAAACCACTTTTCCAAGTGAGTCTTCCATGCCTTGGTTCTCCATTTAAGAACTTTTCTGTCATATTTATAGCTTTAACTTAATCCAACCTCCTAATTCTTGCATTCGTAAAGGTGCTGGAAGAAAAAGAAGAGAAGATAGCTCCAGGAACTTTATTGGGAACAACACATACGTATGCACTCAACTTCCCTACCAACATTTTTTATTTCTATTTTGTTAAATTTTGACTTTACGAGACTCATTTTCCCTTTCTTTTGTGGTGACAGCTATGTGATAGGTGGTGCCCCACAAGACAAGCCTTCTGCCAAAAGGGTTCGTACATTCGATATCCATTTAGAACAACTATTGATAAGTGTATTCGATATACAGTTTTTCTTTATATGGTTAAGTGTGAGAACCCGTCAGGGGGTCCTGTACCAGCTTACACTGGGTAGGTGGCCTTGAAGGGGTTAAAGGCACAAACCAGTGGAAGCTGATTTAAAGAGGGAATCATTTGTTTATCATTGCAACTCCATGAAGGTTAATAATAATTCAATTATGTTTTTGGTTGACAGGTTGATTTGCTTAGAGGTCAGAAAACAGACAGGGTCGAGGTCTCGTTACAGCCTGAAGAGTTGGAGCTCATGGAGAACGTCTTACCTTCCAAGTGAGTGTTTCACCTTCACCTACCCTCTTATTACATTAAAACATAGGCCCAATCTTAACTATTTATCTTTATGATCTTTTTTAGATACGAGGAGGCCCGTGAGGAAGAAAAGCTCCGTAGTCAACGAGAGGACTTCAGTGACATGGTTGCTGAGGTATGTATCATATTTTATTTCTTTAACTAAAGAAATAATATAACATTAGAAAATGATAATCAAAACTTTAACTTTGTTGGAATTATTATGGTTGCAGAATGAAAAGAAGAGGAAAAGGAAGATGCATGAGAAAGATAGCAAGTCTAAGAAAAAGGATTTCAAGTTTTAGAAATTTTCTTCATGTTCTTCATGAATGTAAAATATTGCTGAGTATAATGCACGAATCGTGAATACGGTTTTCTGCTTGATATCTTCTACTGAGGAAACGAAGGCTGCAGTAGATTTGCATAAACCTGACTACTTTATACCCCATCGATCTGCTAGTTTAGGGGGTTTGAGATTTCTTTTTGAACCGATTATGTGTTCTGAGGTAGACGGGATTGAGTTCTAAAGTAATGAATTTATTTGTTTGAAGTCATCGGTTTATCTATCTTGAACAGACTATTTTATCCGTCTTTGTTTGTTTGAATAACCTGATCATCAGTTTCATCGAAACTGCTAGGGTGATTATCTATCTAAAATCCAAACGCTAGAAACTTCAAAATAATATGCAAACAAAGTTACTCTTAACACCAGAAGTTGAACATCAGATAATCAGTCTTAAAACAAAAATCCAAACATCCTTAATTCTTTAAGAAAAAAATAATTCTGATCTACAACATTTATGAACCGAATGTAAGACAAAAATAACACCATCGTCACATGATATCAGAAAAATGAACTCACTCTAAGTTCAACAACAAATGAGACCATATAACAAATAATCTACACCCATAAAAGGAAACTAACAATTTATAAAACTTGTGACAAAAACTAGTTGAATGCTCCCATTCTTATGCCGGTATCTCTGGTAGGGATGACACCTTCATCAGATTTGTTGTAGAAAACATAATAAAGCTCAGAGACGATACCGGTGAAAACCACAAAAGCAGCACCAGCACCAAACACACCTTTCCTCAGGGTCTCACATGAAGGAGGGTTAGCCGAGAGTACAGTCCTGTACTTTGTGTGATACGCGTTTCTGACTGAACCCGCGAGCAAGCATGCCTCAGCAATGATGAAAGTCACCCTGAATAAATTAGAAGACTGATTAGACATGAAAAAGATGTAATACAAGATGGTCGTGATTGAGGGCAATAAGTGTTGGTTATGGAGCTCTATTTGTTGGAAAATGTGTATGAAGTATGAACTAATACGAGTTGTTGAATCATGCAACAACTGTGTTTTGACTTATCGTCTTATTATGACAATAAACGATTTGCTATGCCAGGAGATGCGATTGCCATGGCCTTGTAGGCTAGTGGCACTGGTGATTACTCCCATAAATGTGGTGTGGGCTCAAATTCTTGAAAGCGTAAGATTAGGTGGTAGTCCAGGAGGACAGAAAAAGGAGGTACGGTTTTGACTAATGTAAATATATATAATCTATTTGACTTTAAGAATCAAAGCATATGGATTTTAGGTTTGTATAAGGTCAAGAGTGCAACTTACCAGCAGGTAATGAATAAGAAGACGGCCAATGCCCTTGAACGACCAGGGCTCAGAGCTCGCCCACAACACAAGCAACGGGTTGCAAACATTACAAGGAGTTGGCTCACAAGAAGAAACAAGAATGCACCAACGCCCATTCCGGTTGCAATATCAGATTCGTAAACACAATATCTTGAATTTGCATCTTGAGCAATCCGAGCCTGCAGTACAATTAACGACAATAAAGAAATTACAATTGATTTGAAAAAAAAGAAAAAGAAAAGACAAATGAATTGGTTCTTTGAAGAGATTACGATGACTGTGTTAATCCACAAAGACTAAATTACATATGAAGACACTTGAAGCAGAAGAAAGCTAAAAAGTTAAGGGTAGAATTCGAATGTCAATAATCTTGCTATGATTCTGTTTCAGTTACTGAGAAGCAGTACAAGTATCGAACAAGAAATCTAGCACCCGTTATGAGACCTCAAATACCATCCATTTAATGATTCAACTATAGCACTTTTTAGAATAGTCTCTTGTCATTGGGAAAGAACTGATTATTACATCAAGACATAAGATAAAATCTCACACTAAAAGACATTTTGAACTAAAAAGCTCAAAGAGCCAATGCACATTTTGAACTAAATGCACATCTTGAATTAAACATGTTTCACTTTCAAAATTTCAAATAAAATGTGAAGAATTACAAATATCAAACAAGAAATTCAGCAAAAACAATGCTAACTAGTCTTTTGAGAAATTATGTATAGCACCATATGATGAATAAGAAACCAAAGATTGTACACCAGTTTGAAGCTTTTACTAGTTCAATTGTGAGATAATTGTATGCTTCATGTTTGACTTCCACATGTCAAATAAACCGGTTTTTAACTTGATAATTGATGAAAAGAAAAACTATATAGGCTTATAGGAAGTACGGTTCACTATTTTAATGTATAAAGGTATTGTTCTAATGCTTGAACAAGAAATTAAGCAAATGCATATTTTGAATTTGAACTTTTCACCTTACATATCAAATGTATGTTGTACTATACATGATCAATTTTAAATAAAGAACTATGACAATCGTATAAACACTTGTACCTATTGCTTCAACTGAAACAATAGGATGACGGTTATATCACCGACCAAATCTGGTGAGCTTTGTTCTCTACTTAAAATTGGTCACGTATTGATCACACCCCATTGTATACACACACTTAGAAACTCAGTACTATAAGAAGATTCACTCTTAACTCTCAGACAAGCACATTCATTCATCATTTCAAGCTAAATTATACTTTTGACTTTCAAAAGTCAGATATATAAGATTTTAGCTTCCATATTGACAAGCTTTTCTTCAACATTAAGGTGGTAAAACAGTACCAAACTAATCTAAAAGATATCAAACCATTAACGCAAATCTCGATCTTGAACTCAAACATCAAATCTTACAACTGACAGCAGCTTAAACAAGGAACTAAGCCAAATTAACACCAAATACTCATCAAGAACACTAAATTAACCACCTTTACGATGAAACAAACAATACCTACATCAGATCAAGCAAAACAAACACATATAGAGATGAATTTGGGGGAAACTGAAAAGGGATGAAGCTAAAGAACTCACAGAAGCTCTCCTTTGCTCAGCAGCAACAGCAAGTGCAAAAGCAACGAGATCGAACACAAATACAACAGCTAGAAGCAATGTTGAAGCCATTTGAATCAATTAGAGAAAGGGGATTATGATTTATGAAATCTGAAGGGTTTACTTCGTAGATAATCAACGCGTTATGTAATGGAGATGGGTGTGTTTAAAAGGAGCTTCTTTAGTGAGAAAGTCGCGTGAATCGTTCATCACTTTTCTTTGCTTTTTCTTTCTTCACGCATCGTGTTGACGGTGGATTTCAAAGAGGCAAAAAAATGGTTTGAAAAATTAATAATGATGTGAAAATGTATTATAAGAGAAAAAAGCTTTCTAAAATGTATGGGTAAAGTTGCGCGCGTCATATGGTGTGATTGCACGTATCGATGCGTTTGCGTATTTTATTACATGTGATAGCGGCATGGACAATGGCGTGTTGTGAAGTGACTGTGAACTGCGTTACGTGAATTGCCACGGTGATACAAGAAGTGGGTAAAGACAAACTCATAACGCTTCTAACCAACGGTAAAACATTGTCCCGTACCTGGTTACGGTGGTTACGTCGACGTGGTTAAGTGAATAAAGAAAATCATATGAAGTTGCATATGTTTGGTAATGGAAACCGACATATATGATAAACACACGTCGAAAGTAACGAAAAAGTTTTGTAGTTCACAAATTCGATATTTTTACCTGTACGTTACGACATACTTATTGAAAAAAGTAAATTAAACTAAAAGAATAAAAGAAAAGTAAAAATTTACAAAAAAAGTGTTGGCCGCAAGTTTCGAACCTAAAACCAAGTAGATTGATCTGCATTCTTAATCCAACTCTTTGAAGTTACTTTAAAGCATTTACAACCAATTTCTTATATTTATTCATATAATTACACTAAAAATTATTATTTTTTCTACTTTTCTACTTTATCATTATTTTTTCTTTCTTCTTCACTTACAACTACTTAAAATATATTAAAAACATTATAGGGTTTTGATATTGTTAATACCGACTGAACAATAAATTTATCATATTTTTCACTCATAATCATTTATAATCTTACCATATAATATATGAAACTAGGTTAGTATCCCGTGTATTACATGGGTTGAATAAATAAAATAACAAATAATTAGTAATAAAAATTTATAAATTATAAAACTATGTTTGAAGATAAAATATGATTATAATTGCATATGAATAACTATTTCAAGTAAATAAACAATAGATAGGTTATAGGCAGATAGGTATATAGATAAATAAATAGTCTAGTTAAACAGATTATAGTTAGTAATAAACACGAAAAGTTACAGTACGATATTCTAATATAATATATGTATAAAATTATATATACGTACTTGTTGAAAAGATAAAACAATTACACTATTTTTAAATCTTTATCTAAATAGTTTCATTTTTAAAATTCTTGTTATTAAAAACTCAAGTTTCTAATTATTCTGGTTGATTTAATAAAACTACTTTAGAAAATTTCATATTTTTTATAATATTTTAAAGAAGGACTAATTTAAATATTTTGTTTCAAAAGATTCAATGTTTTAGAAAATATATGAATTTAAATTTTATTAATAAAATTAATTTCTAAAAACATAGTTTGATTTTTAAAAAATGTAGATGAGAGAAAAATATATCAATTGATCAAATTAGTTTTTATGAAGAAAGAGAAATTGTTTGAGTTTTTTAAATTACTTTAATACTTTTTAAATGGAAAATAAAGTGAGGATGCTTAGAAAAATGACAAGTGTTAAAAATATGATTTAAGAATATGACAAATGCCAAAAGGAACTTTCTTTTATTAATATTTATAGAAAGTGAGGATGCTTAGAAAAATAATAAATTTTAAAAAGATGGTTTAGAAATATGACAAGTGGCAAAAAAAAGACTTCTTTTATTATATTTTATAGATACGCTCACATAAAGTTAGAAAACAACTTGTGAATGCTCTTAGTTGTGACTATCTGAAATTAAAATATATAACCAACTAAAAATCCTGTAAAAACAAGAAAACAACGTATTAATATTATGAAATAATAATAATCATTTTTAGAAAACAACGTATTATTATGAAAAGAAATGTAAATCAAATAATTTTTAATCAAATAACTCTATATATATATATATATATATATATATATATATAATATCATATTATATATAAAACATATGATAATGATATTTTAAAAATTCATTAATTAAAAACACTTACATCATCCAATGTAAAATGAACGACCATTTTAAGGGTAAAAATAATATTTTTACCATTATTTACAAATTACCATTTATAATTAGTTACATAATAACCTTATAATTATTATAAATTACATAAAACTTTACATTATTTACTCAAAAACCAAAAAAACTTAATTTGTTTTAAGATTTTTGTTATATCAATCTATCATGTTTAAAAACTTTTTGATACTACAATCATAAATGTGTATTTTTTGAACATTTTGGTGTAATTTTTTGCTAAACCGCTATGTATTTTGTAAGATAAAATAAGTTAATGTATAAATGTACAAGTTGTCATGAGAAATTCATTTATTTAGTGTTTAAATTTTAGCTTAGAAAAAAATACAATAAACTTTTATGAAATTGCTATAAGAATAATAAAAATTACAAACTCGTGTCAGATGCACCGCATTGCGGGGGCACTCTTCTAGTATATATATATATATACATATATACACACACACACACACACATATATATATATACACATATATATATATATATAATTAGTTTGATTGTTTATGTTTATATTTTATATATAACAAACGCATGGGTAGGTAGTATAATTTATACATGTATATAATATAATATAAAATTAGAACATATACAAACAAAAGGACTTGTTTGTGTATTTATGTACGCAACAGCGCGCGCGCGCACACACACGTCTGATGTGACTAATATCATCGTCATCATCATCATCATCATCATCATCATCATCATCATCATCACCAACCTTACCTCCACCCACCATCTATCTTTTTGTCATCATCACAACCACGACCACCGTTGTCACCCGCCATGTAACATGACCACCGTCGTCTCCACCGCCAGATCATAACCACTACCGCCATCGTCACCATTGCATTCCACTTGTCTCTATATTCCCTCCAACTTCCCACCGCCACCACTTTTCGATTTCAGATTATCAAGGGTGAGGGTTGAACCGGAGGAATTAGGTGTTGATTTATTCAGTAAGGATGTATCGAGAACTCTCACTAGAGGAGCCACTGGCTATTGGAACTCTGATCGAGAGTAACACTTCTAATAAGGGTGATTTCGCTCTTACTCTAGAAGCTCCTTCTTCTTTACACCGATCAATAATAGGTGGTTAGTAGTAATCTAAAAGGGCTAGGGTTTACAAATGACAAAGGAAAGGATCTTATTATTGATGATTTAGGTAACAATTTCGATAAAAATCATATTACAGTTACAAAATCGAATTATGACACTTCTAATGCTTTTGATGATCATAAAGCTTGTAAGAAACAATAGGGAAATATTAGTGGTGGAAGCACAGTTGGTATTGTTGAGCTTTCTTCCATAGATAACGTTCGTGAATTGTTGGAAGTTAGATATGCCTGTCGTCTACAGATGATGAAGGTTTGATGGCTAGTGGGGATGGTTGGTAGTGATGGTCGGGCTGATGGATGTAGTTGGCGGTGGTGGTGATGGTCGGGCTGGTGGATGTAGTTGGCGGTGGTGGTGATGATTCAGACGGTGATGGTGAATGATGGTAAATGGAAATTGATGGAATTATGAATAATAATAAAATAATTAAAAGAAAATAACAAAAATACATTTAAAAAGACAAATGATGTGGGGCTTGTTAACAAATTTGACTAACACCGCTAGTCACTTAAATTCTAATGGTTACATGATAAAAACACTAGTGATGCAAATGGTTATATTTATAAACATAAGGTATGCAAATCGAGACTTTACAACTATAGGGATACAAACAATTAAAATGGACAAACGTAAAGGATTCAAATGGTAATGTACTCTAAATTTTTTCATGTTTTTTAATACTGCTTGTCATTGTGTATTTAGTGTTGTTCATTGTGTATTATCATTAGTTGTTATGTTTTCCTAAATATTTTTGTGTTTTTTGAATGGAATTATAGAAAAAGTATAATGGTGGAATAACGTTATTTTGTATCTCTAGTATTTAAATGACAATAATAAATTAACTTCTAATTAATCAAATACATAAAAATAATAAAAAAATAACATAATGTCTCATTGTTTTATTTATCATTATTGTGTTATTTTTAACACCAAGGCCGTCTCAACGCTTTGGAAGCCTTAAGCGAACCAAAAAAGGAACCCTTTCCGAAATTAACATAATAATCCTTTTATCTAGGTTGGAATTGAAAACAATAAATTAAAATGTTTATAATTGGCACAGTTCGTTTTTATATATTATTTATTTTGTAATTTAAGCAAAGACTCTTTTTGTAATTTAATGTTTGCTTCTTGTTTTTGCTTCTTTTTCCCCTTTTTTGCCTTTTAATATGATCTTTTAAGTATTTTAGTTTACATTACACTTATATATATGATAAATTCGAATGCAAAATTTTACTAAACAATTAATATTATAATATTACATTAAAACAAATGAGTTGCAAACTAATTCATTAAATTCAAATCTAATTCATTAAACAACAAAAAATAACTTTGCAAATAGTCAAACACTAGATTAAAAACCAATTCACTAAACAAGTGACTAAATACTATATGAATACTAACTAGAGAATTAGAACAAGAGAGACACCAATTATACAGTATGACCCAACAAGACAAATCAAGATTAAAACTCAAAAATTTAGAATCTAGAATTGGTAAAAAAAATTAACTTTGAGAACTAGATTCAGAAATCATTCACAAATGTGTTTTCCAAATTGTGCTTGGTAGAACAAATCACATTTGTGTTTTTTGTAGTTAATCTAAGGAGAAAAAGTAAATTTTCAATTGATTGACTTCCCAACTAAATTAATAAAATGTCTAGCACTGTCAAATTTTTTACACGTATAAACACAGTATATGAAATTTGAGGCCCTTTAGAATTGCGGGCTTAAAGCCTTAGCTTTATTAATTTTGGGCTTGAGATGACTCTATTTAACACTACGAGTTTCAAAAAATACAATAGTAAAATAATATTATTGTTTACTTATAATTGTAAAATAATATGATAGATAACAACAAGTTTATATTATATATAAAAAATGATAAAACTTAGTTTGTTATTGATTGTTAATGAATTTGAAAGTTAGTTTGTTATCGGTTGTTTATGAATTTCGGGGTTCATTATCCGTTGATTGGTCGTTAGTAAGCATTCAGTTTTGCAATTCATTTATCATTTTCTTGCTTCCTTTGTAACCATTCGATTAAAAAGATTAATAATACTTTTAAATCGTTTGGTTTGTTCTTCGAAGGTTTTGCAATCTTTGATTGTTGCTCCTTAATACCAACACATGGTATATGTGGTAATTCAAATTCAGTAGTGTACATGATCCAAGGTTCCAATTTTTTACAAAAGCAACGAACTCGTGGTATAACCATAAAGTTTAAATTATGATAATACAATGGCCTAATGATTCATGTTTATGACAATCAAAAAGGGTTAATATGGTTAAAAACAACATATATTTTATATTCAAAAATATATTATTCTAACCTTATTTTGGTATTTCACAATCCATCAACTTATATAAAATACATAAAATGACATTAATTGATATTATTTTTTTAAGGTTCTTAAACTTGTTTAAAATGTAATTAATTTAATTTTCTAATTAATGAGTCCTTAAATTGTTTAATAAGATAGTGTAAATTATCTTATTATCTTATCTATTTAAAAACCAAATAAATCAACAGTAAAAAATGGTGTTGATGTGTTCTGTACAACTAGGCATTACAATTATACCACCCCGGCCAACTTTTTAGGTGTCGATCTTGTCACAATTGTTTGTGGTCGCCACATAGCGATGGCTTAAGCCACTAGGCTTATGGCTCGATAGCCACGACAGTGACGCCGATGTGCTCGGTTGCAACGCCGCTGACCTTCATTGGTTGAGATCTACTTGGTTTTGTTTGGGTGGCTATTTTGATGGTATTGTTGGATTTCATATCCTTGATTTTAGTTTGTTTTTGTTATTTGGTTGTTTTATTGTTTCCTGGATCAGTCATTTGATTCTTAGCTTTGAATATTTGGTTCATTCATCAATCATCATGTAAGTTGTTATTATCGATGATGTTAAGCCTAGTTTCATCTGAGAACCTAATACGGTTGTCATGTTGATAAGGATGAGCTTGAGCTCATTCGAGAACCTATGCATGCTATAGACTTGGGGTTCTGAAGCCTTTCTGGTGCATGTGTGAATTGTTAATGTCGATGATGACGAGGCTTGGTTCATCTGAGACTCAAAAAAGTTCTTGATCTGAAATTTATGGAATTGATTCTTAGGTCTTCTAGATGATGCGGTTGTTTAGAGGTTTATCTTGGTTGGTTTAGAGACAATGATGATGAAATAAAGGATAATGTTTATTGTTACAACGAGGTATACTTGATGTTTGCAACCACAACGAACGACCACTTTTGAGCCTTCTAACATGTGTGCCCGTGTATTCTTTGTGACACCTTTTGACTCTTGGTTTTGAATGAAACAAACACTAGGATGTTGTTGCGGCTTAATGCATGTTTATGTTTAGTTGATAGGCAATGGTGTAATAGACGAGTTATGTTTAATGTTCTGTCGTGGTAAACATATTGTTTACAACCACAACGAACAACCGCTTCTGAACATTATTTTTAATGAATATGTTGCTCCTTTGTATATGGAAAAAATATACATGTCTATGGTGATGACCTGTTGTTGGGATAATGCAAAAACCTAATTAACCTGGGTAGCTAGGGTAAGTTAGGTGTCGAATACATGAAAAGCATGCGGTTAGTATTACACATTTTGTTTGATTAACTATACTAAACCTAATTAATTAACTAACTTAACTCAACTAAATTATACTAATATTAATCTAAAAAGCAATTACTAGAAAGAAAAATTAAGCATGGAAATACACTTTTGAAAACTTGCAATAAGAAAGACAATCACGTCTGGGAGTTGGGTTCAAAGATTAAAACATACATGTTAAACTAGCTTGAAGAACACATAGACATGTACTTGAAACAGTTTAGGTAAAATGATAATAAATGAAAACTTTTATATACTAACTCATGCGTCTAATTACCCAACCATAAATGCCAAGCACCCCTCTAATACTAAACAACTCACGATTCAAGAAAACCGAAACCTTATGATAATAGACATGTTTGAAGCATATATAATTCGTTCAAAATAACCATACCAAAATTGAATTTGTACTGCCATTACAAAAACAATCCAATAACCTAGGTTAAGCAAAATTAATATAAATCTTAGAAAAACCTATCACAAGACAATAACTACGAAAGAGTTAGCCAATCATCATAACAAAAAGTTTATATACTGTCACTATACAAACTTTCATTAAAATCACATATAAAAACTTTCTTGACTATCTCTACCATTACGTAGTGGCTTAAAACTTAAAAGCCATGCCCTTGTATGATGGGCTTTTTTATTGAAGTCCATAAAAATATTGGGATTTTATTACGTGAACTACTTGTAATACTACTTGTAATCTTGTATTGTTTGCAAGCCATGCACATTACGTATTTTTCAATAATACACGTGGGGTACGTACTGCTAGTGGTGTACAAACCGGGTTGGGGATCCAAATTGATTCGGGTTGTAAACCGAAACCGGTTTGGTCAACTTTGGTCAAAACCGGTTTGACCCCAAACCGGTTCGGGTTGGAACCAGTTTCAAAACCAAAAAACCCAACCCTATCAAACCAGTTTGGGTCGGTTTGGAAACCGGTTCGGCCCAAACCGGTTTTTTTTTGAAAATTTGGATTTTTGTTATATTCAAAGAAAATTTGAACTTTTTATAAAAACATTTAAAACATAAAACAATTTATATAATTTAAACAATTTATAACATTTATAAACATTTAAACAATTTAAAACATTTAAACAATTTAAAACATTTATAAACATATATATAAACATTTAAAACATATATATAAACATTTATAAACATATATATAACATTTAAAACATTTAAACTAAAAATTTATAAAATTTAAAAACATACAAGGTAAATAAAAATCTTTAAAACAAAACAGTTAGCATAGTCATTTTTTCGTTCGTTCGTATTATACTTGTACGTTTATTCCTCGCCACCAAAACCGGAACTGTTACGAAGGTAGTCATCATATGCCGCTTCATCATCAGTCATTCCTAGTGTCAATCCGTTCTCTACCTCGTCCTCGTATAATTCGGCTTCGTATTCTAGTTCTCCTTCAAGTGAGCGTTTGTCTTGTACTCTTTCCGCGGCATCCAAATAATCTTTCAAGCAAATTGACATTTCAACCGCTTGTGGAGTGAGTCGAGTTCGTCTTATTGATATAACCCTGCCACTAACAGAAAAAGCAGATTCCGAAGCTACCGTAGAAGCTTGGACGGTTAGTAAATCTCGGGCCATGGTGGATAGGATGGGAAATTGATCTTCCTTACCTTTCCACCAAGCCAACAAGTCAAAAATTTTAAATTCATGTGGAGTCATGGTCGATAAAAGTTTGTAAGACCATACCTCCCGAGTTCACTACTCGGAGTGTTACCACGTTAACGTTTATTACATTCATCCCTTAAAGTATTATATAAATCAAACATTGAATCATTCAAACTTTTGGCATTTGCCGCATGCCTTAAAGCATCATGGATTTGTGATGTTTCCCCGTATTTTAATAAATAAACATCATACATTTGTTGTAATTGTTTGTTGAAAGTAGCTTTTAAAGTTTTACTATACATTGGTTACCAACTTTTAAATCCAAATTAAAAGTAATTTTATCAAGTAAAGTTTCTACCCCCGACAAATTAAACAAGGTTTAAAGCCGCGGCACATGTAATAACGGGAGGCATTTCTTCAAAACACTTTTTAAGTTTTTCTTTCATTGGGGGTATCATATCGGAATAAGGTCTACCCCTACATGCCATTTCATTTAATTTTGAAGTCATTAAATAAATTTGGTGAAGTACCAACAGACTCGTTGGGTAATAAACTCTAGAAAGACATGTAGTTGCATTTTTAAAAATGTGAAGCATTTTTGTTACTTCTTCGATGATAGCCCAACCCGATGGATGGTAAGAATTTTGCAGGATCGGTTAAGGGTCACTTAACACTTAGTTTTTCTCTCAAACTCACTTGAACAACACTTGGATGAAGATAGAGTCAATAAGAGTTGATCACAATATAATAAGTAATACAAAACACATAAAGTAATTTTCAAGGTACTTGCATATATTGCTTCTCAACTCAAATATTACAAGACTCTTACAAGCTTATCTTTTCGAGTTACAATGAGAAACTATATATAATACTACCTACAGCCGTATATACTTTGATACCAGCTAGGATCCTATAACTAAAGCCTATACTACAAGACTATAGTTTAAGATATCTCGAATAAAGTCTTATCTGAGATTTGGTAGTCAGGACATGTCCCTGACTTACCTTTTGTCACCAACTAAAGTTGGTAACATGTACTGTCATAAAAAGGTAAACAGTGGAATAAAGTATGGTAAACTACATGGCTCTTTGAGAAAACGTCATATAGTATCAGAGGTCTGCAGCGGAGTGTCAGAGACCATACTTATGTCCACTGGTTCATGGCAGTCTCTTTCGAAGGTTAAATGGCTTCGGAAGAACAAGTACTTCCGAAGCCATTTATACTTCGGAAGAGGCTGCTTCTTCTAAGGCTTGAGAACTTCTTCTTTTCTTATTACTTCGGAAGTAGTCTTCTGATTGATCTTCTAAGACTTAACCTTCGGAAGCATGCTCTTGACTTCGGAAGTAGAGTTCTGTCTTCGGAAGCTGATCTTTTACTTTATCTTCGGAAGAACTCTACAACCTTCAGAAGTTCCATGCTAAGCTTCGAAATCCTTTGCATGTAGCACCAAAATTATCTAAGTGATTTGGTTTTGGTTGCACCAGCCTTCTTCTTGATCTAACAAACTCCCCCTAGGCTGATGCTACCAAAACCTCACTTGTTTCTACTTTTCCAAACTTTCAGCACCAAGGAGAGTAGATATTTATCAGTTTCCTTGTTCTTCCCTGATGTAGTGCTGAGAAGTTTGTACAAATCCTTGGTAGACAGGAAGTCCAGTCTGTCACCTTGGATGATATGTACCCTCTACTATTGCCCTCTGAAAAGAGTTAGTTGATGGGAACTGTAATCATATTCCCATCTAACTATAGGTTCCAATTCAGGACCCTCTACCATCTGTAGAAAGGCAGTGCCTTTGGTAGGAGGTCTTTCCTTGTCTTCATGTCTTCTCAATCTCAATTCTTCTTCAATCTTGGCCTTTGCAGTTAGCTCGGCTAGATGGAGACTGCAGAGATGATTTCTGATGAGTGCAACAACTTCAAAGTTGGAGGGGTTAGAGAATGGCTTCTCTACTAACTCAGCAATATCAAATCTGCTGGAGTGTAATAGAGAGGTTGCATTAAGTCTGTTGACTTCACCATTCTCCCTCTTAACAAAAAAATTGTGAGAAGTTTCATCGAACCTCCACCAGATTATTACTTTTCTAGGCACAAGAGACTGACTGGAAATCTTGTCCTCTTTCTTAGTATCCAGCAGAGTCACCAGTTTCCTTCTAAGTTTTTTCTCTTCATCATTCAGTGAATCTGAGTTGAGACCTAGAAGTCTTGCTACCTGGTCCAGTGTTCCTCTAGGTAAATCAAGGAATTGATCTCTTGTGAGGAAACAAGAAGATCCATCAACATAGGTAGTGTTGATAGAATCTTCATCACATGAGACTTCGCTCAAAGTTATGCAGTTGATGAGCTTAGTCTTGATTACCTTGAACTCCTCAAGAGAGAGATGTTGAGAAGGCTGAGGGGATGGTTGTTGGGTAGGTTGTGGTTCAAAGGTTCTGGGAAGTGTTTTTGGTTGAAGGATGGGAAGTTTAGGTGGTTGAGGTGATGAGACGGGTGAGGGTAAGGATGTATGTTCAGGGGGTGAAGGGCTTAGTCTTGATGGTGAAGGGTAAGGGTGTGGGTTCAGGTTGTGGTTGAGTAGTTGCAGTAAAGGTCATCCCCTTTACCCTTCTCTACATCTCTTTTCTCTTTCTCAATCGGATGTCAGCCTTGATTTCGCTGACAAATTGTTGGAGTGTCCTCTCTGACATGGGACCCACCTGCCTTCCAGAGAAGCCATGAGCCCGGAGAGTCCTTCATCCAGGCCTTTTCACTGAGCTTTCTGGTTGCAGTGGTCTTTGCTTCTTCCTTTTTCTTCATTTCCTTTAACTTTTCTCTTGCAGCCTTTCTTCTCTCCTTCTCCATTTGATCCTGCTCTTTTTTATAGAGCCAAAGGATTGTTTCATTGTCGTGTGGAGAGAGTTCTTGAAGATTGAAGCCTCTGGAGATTAGGAACTCTATCCTAACTCTCCTCTAATGCAAGTCAGCCTCCTTCTATTCGCCTTCTTTCTCTTTCTCTAAGGCCAACCAGGCTGCTTCTTGTTGTTTCTCAAGTTGTAGTCTGGTTGCCTTTTCCAGTTCCACCAACTCCTCTAGTGGTAGCAGGAGTGTTTCTTCATTGGCAGCTCCCAATTGGATGAGCTAATCAATTATCTCTTCTCTCCTTTTATTATTGACATCATCCTGATTGGCTGCAGCTGCTTTTGTACTAGCAGCTAGCAACTTCTCAGTTGGAAGTCTTCCTTTCTTCTTTAATTTCTCAATCTTCTCCTCTTCCTGAAGCTCTTCCGCAGTCATTTTCCTTTTCCCTTTGTTCTCTTTTGAAGATCCTGACTGTGGTGGTTCTTGGAGAGTGGATTCTGATTATGAGAGAGGCAGAGAGGGTGTTTGGGATAGAGGTAGATTCAGAAAGTCCTCGTTGTTCACCTCAGATGCCATTTCTAGGATAGCATCTGTGATGATCAGTTCCATAAACATCTTGAACAGTCCTTCCGCAGCTTCCATTTCAGCTTCGGAAGACTCAGCTTGTTCTTCTGAGGCTTTAACTTCAGTTTTGGAAATTTGAGGAGATGCAGATTCTATCCCGACTGTTTTAGTTGCTGGGCCATCAGTCCCCATTTCCCCTTCGAAATGAATCTTAGGTTCCATGTGTACCTTAGGTTGACCAACTTCTTCCACAGTGGTAGAAGGTGCAGTTAGCCTCTGAAGCTCTTCAGCTCCGAAGTAAATCATTGCAACATCTGGGCTTGGCTGATCAGTAGAGGATCTCAACAGAAACTTTATGAAGAGTCTGTAGAGATCTCTGAGCATCTTTGGGTTGATTTGAAATACAACTTGAGATGGCTCAGACAAAGTGATGATAGGAGTAGAAGATGTTGAGGTTGAAGTATGAGACTGTGAGTCCTCAAGTGTTTGTCTCTGAACATTCTCCCCCTTTTTGGTAGCATCATCTTGAAAGCTAGATAAGCTAGAGGAAGAAGTCAATGAGACCTGAACAGGTACATGCCTAATAGATCTCTCGGTCTATTTCTCATCTAGTTGACCCTTGAGATTATCAATCTCAAGTTGCTGAGTGGTGGACCTTTCTTCTAAAGTCCTAATCGAGGATTCAAGGTTTGAGACTTTAGACATAAGGTCTTTTATGAGGAGTTGCATGCTTCCATCATCTTCTTTTGAAGAATCATGGGGAGATGAGGTAACATACCTGGTATGTTCAGCCTCACCACCAGATGTGGTTTCTTGGCACCCTGGTTTCTCTCTTGCTGAATGATGTCTCTTTCAGAGTCATCAAACGGCATGGTTGCCACAGATTCAGTCTCAGATATGTTAGCACTGTCCATAGGGTCTATTGAGGCACCTTCTGTAGTGGTTGCTGAATCTGTATGAGTCCCCTCCACATCAGTGGGACTCACCTCAGTTGTGGGTAGCTGATAGGGTCTAGAAATAAGGATCTCGCTAGGCTCTGTTGATCTTGGAGAGGGTGTTATAGATCAACTTTATTGCCGTGGAGAGATGTTATCTCTTCATCATTTTTAAAGAGAAGGTCAGTGAAAGATAGGGATGTTAAGCCTATTGACCCGGGACCTTGGTCAGTGTCTACAGGCATTGAGCCTTTGGTGGAGCTATCCCTTGTTGGCTGCTCAGAAGAGTGTAGATAATCATCGTGAGGGCTGTTGGTTTGGGTGTCGGGCTCATGGGTTTGAGACTGAGGAGACTCAAAACCCAAATTAAGGTCGAATGAGAAGGATGGTGAGACCTCAAACTGAGTGGGAGCCCATGTTTCCACTCTAGTCTTTTTAGATTGAAAAGGAGGTGCTTGCTCAATCAGAGTAGATTGAACAAGGGTTCGTTTAGGGCGTTTATGGTATGTGATGGTGATGGGTAGAGAAGGCAGTGTTGGCATGGTGGAGGTGGTTGCTGGTGTGGGTTCATCACCTGTGGGGTGAACAGGGATGTCACCAGGAGCTATGCGCTCAATCATACCTGGAAGTAGAGAAGTGTACCTTCCAGTGAAGTTGGTGGACACCTTCTTCAAAGTCTTGAAGATGGTAGGCCTCATCTGAGGAACTGTCAGAGCAGCTGCACAGACAAGCATACTCTATTCCAACTCATAGTTGATTATGTGTTGAATGAATCGGGGACACATAAAGAATGTCTCCCTTTGAAGATTCCTAATGAGATTGGTGAACACAAATCTTGATTAATTGAAGCAGAGACCTCTCACCAGTTCATGAACTAAGCATCCTAGTTCATAAGAGATTTGATCCCATCCCCCAGATTTGTTGGACAGACAGTGAAGAACGACATGCAGGAGGAACTTCCAGTTGTACGAGAAGTTGTACTTGTAGACTGTCGATCTGCTCATATCTCCACCATATCCCATGAGGATATAAGTGTGTCTAAATCTTCTTTGGGGAATTCAGTAGGAGCTCCTTCATCATGAAGCTCTAGATGCTCTCTGATGAGTTGTTCAGTGATGACCAACTCCTGTCCACAAATGCTGGACCTCAGTACACGAATCCCATTTAGGGTTTCGCTTAACCATTTCCCCAGAATTCGGCCATTTGGTTGGAGTAAACAGTGGGTTTAACGGTAAGGGCTGTGTAGTACGATGATTGGGTGAGAAAGGAGATGATTTCAGAGAAGTCAGCATCTCTTGATGAATCAAGAAGTGCGACTTGGTTGTGCTGAGGGTTAAGTGCCATTGGAGAAAGGTGAATGTAGATGATTTTGAGCTTGGGTAAAGTTGGAGTCAGGAGAAATTTCTAGGGTAGTAAAAATTGCAAGTAAGAAGATGAAATTGAATAGTCGATATTATTTAAAAGATGGTAGGAAGGCGTTAATGGGGTTAGGATAAGGTGATGTGATGTTTTAGTGGAAGAAATGACAGTGGCGGTAAGATTAAAATCAGTTAAATAATCCGACATCATTAACAAAATCTTTGCTTTTACAGTGTGGGGCCCAAGAGATTTCCGTTACACAGTGAAATCTCTCTTCCGAATATAAAACATTTCCGAAGGTAATTTGTCTTCCAAAGACAATTCTTACTTCCGAAGCAAAAACTTTGCTTCCGAAGGTCAGGATTGCTTTCCGAATGGAGAGTGTGTATAAGTCTTGGAAGTAGATCTGATATTAGATCAATCGCTTCTTCCGAGACCAAAAACTCTTCCGAGAAGAAAATGATCCTTTGAGAAATTTTGCTTCGGAGTTATGAAAATAGATTCTGAGGGTTAATTTCTCTTCAAAGAAATTTATACTTAGAAAATTTCAAAGAGACCTTTTTTGTAACAGGGCTTAAATTGTATTGACATAAGACATTTCATATTAAAAGGTTTTCACAAGATGTAATCTAATCAATGTTTATCATCCCAATAGCTGTTATGAGATATTTAAATCTGTGTTCATCAAAAGCTTTGGTAAACAAATCAGCATATTGTTCATTTAAGTCAACTTTGATTAGTTTAATCAGCTTTTTCTCATGAATATCTCTAATGAAATGGTACCTGATATCAATATGCTTTGTCTTGGAATGCTTCATCGGATTTTCAGTAATGGAGATAGCATTGTTGTTGTCAATATGGATAGGAGTACTCATAAAGTTGAATCCATAGTCTAACATCTGATTCTGAATCCATAGCAGTTGAGCACAACAGCTAGCAGCAACAATGTATTCATCTTTAGCAGTTGATGTAGAGACACATGATTGCTTCTTGCATTGCCATGAGATGATCCTTCCACCAAGAAATTGACATCCTCCTGATGTGGATTTCTTGTCAATGTTGCACCCGCCATAGTCACTGTCAGAGTATCCATAGAGATTGAAATCTTTGTTTCTGGGATACCAGAGACCTAGTTTGGATGCTCCTTTGAGGTATTTGAGGATTCTCTTAACAATAGCTAGATGAGACACCTTTGGAGTAGCCTAATATCTTGCATAGATGCAGGTAGCAAACATGATATCAGGTCTACTGGCTGTGAGATACATCAGAGAACCAATAATTGCCCTATACTGATGTTGATCAGTATCCTCCCCCTCAAGGTCAGGACAAAGATTATGGTTTCTGGGTATGGGTGTCTTGGCAGGCTTACAATCTTTCATCTCAAATCTTTCATCTCAATCTTTCATCTCAAATCTTTCTAAGATGTCAGAAATATACTTAGATTGATTAATGAAAAACCCTTCTTCATTTGCTTCACCTGAATCCTAAGAAAAAAGTCCATTTTCCCATGGAACTCATCTCAACTTTTTCTTCATAATGCTTTCAAAGTCCTTACATATTTGGTCATTTGAAGAACCAAATATGATGTCATCGACATAGACTTGAACAAGAAAAATATCCTTTCCAGACTTTCTGATGAAGAGAGCCTTGTCAATGGTACCTTTAGTGTAGCTATTCTTTAGAAAAACTGAGACAAAGTCTCATACCACAGCCTAGGTGCTTGGTGCAGCCCATATAGAGCTTTATCCAATTTGCACACATAGTTGGGGTGATGTGGGTCTTCAAATCCTAGAGGTTGGCACACATAGACTTCTCTATCAATATTCCCATATAGAAAGCCACACTTAACATCAAGCTGTTAAATAGTGAAGTCCTTGGATGCAGCATAAGCAAGGAAGATCTTAGCTGCCTCAAGTCTTGCAACAGGTGCAAAGACATCAGTATAATCGATTCCTTCCTCTTGGGTGTATCCTTGAACTACAAGTCTAGCTTTGTTCTTGATGGTCAAGCCTCTATCATCTCTCTTGTTTTTGAAAACCCATTTAGTGCCTATGGGTACTTGACCAGATGGTAGTGGACATAGGTTCCATACCTTCTGTCTCTTGAATTGAAGCAGCTCCTCTTGCATCGATTCAAGCCAGCTACTATCTTTCAAGGCATCTTCCACCTTCTTGGGTTCCATCTGGGATAGAAAGCATGAGTACAAGCAGACATTCCCATGATGAGTCTGTCCTCTTATTCTCACACCTTTAGAGACATCCCCTAAGATGTTCTCAGTTGGATGAGTGTTATGAATCCTAAGATGAGGAATCACTTCCAGCTGCAGAGATAGATCCAGATTGGACATGTTCTGCTCAGGAACTGGTACACTCAGTCCAGCTGTTGTTTCAAAGTCATTCCATGAGGACTGATTGAATGAATGAGAAACATCATCAATGGTTGGCTATGAGGTAGTATTAACAGTTGCCTGTTCCTTCAAAATACTACTTTCTTCTGCCTCATGTTGTGGTGGATCACCTGATGAGTTTTGAGGCTCAGCAAGTGATTCATTTGTTGAAGCTTCACTATTCTTTGATATGGTTAAGCTGTCAGATCTATGAATAGTGGAAACTTCATTTATTGCAGCTCTTGGAGAGTTTGGAAGAGGTCTGGGTAGCTCAAACAGTTGATCATCAACAGCAGTATCAGCATCATTTTGAGCACCTGTTCCAACTGAAACATTCTCACAAGATGGTTTAGAATAGTTTGAAAACAATTCTAAATCAAAGATATGATCAGGGCCATTCCCACTAACACAAGGAGTGTGCTCATTAACAACTATATTGGATGACTCCTCAAATTTTTGATTCTTAATGTTGTATACTCTATAAGCTTTGGAGCTAGAAGAATATCCAACAAAGATAGCAACATCCGACTTTTTAGCAAATTTTGCTAATTTGTCTTTTGTGTTAAGTATGGTGCACCTGCTGCCAAAGGACCTTAGAAAGCCAATGAACGGTGGCCTCTTGTTCCATAGCTCATAAGGGGTTTTTCCATGTGGCTTAACCACAAGAACTCTGTTCGGCACATAGCATGCAGTGCTACTGCCTCTGCCCAGAATGTAAGAGGTAGTTTTGAATCAGCTAACATAGTTTGAGCAATCTCAATAAGTATCCTGTTTCCCCTCTCAGCAACACCATTTTGTTGAGGAGTTCTGGGAGCATTGTATTGTCTGGAAATCCTTTTGAGTTACAGAATGAGTTAAGAATGAAGTTCTTAAACTCAGTCCCTTGATTACTTTTAATAATTTTAACCTTGTGATCAATTTGATTTTATATTTTAAGAATAAAAGATTTTAATGTTTCAGCAGTTTCATCTTTAGTTCTTAAAAAGAATACCCATGTGAATCTTGTAAAATCATCAACTATCACAAGGCAATATGATTTCCTTCCAATACTCATTATACTTTTGGGACCAAAAAGATCCATGTGCAATAAGTGTAATGGAGTAGTGATAGAGTTAACACATTTGGATTTATGAGAGGTCCTGTGTTGCTTCCCTTTCAGGCATGCAACATAGTTATCTTTGCAGAAAAACTCCTTTCTAGGCAACCCATGTACCAAGTTATTTTTAGCCAATTTATTTATTGTCTTAAAATTTACATGACACATACGTTTATGCCATAGTGTTGACTCATCACCATCAGCTTTGGAAAGAAAACATGATACCTCACCCATTGGGGTAGTATTGTTCATATCCATCTTGTACATATCCCCTTTCCTGGGAGATCTAAGAAGCACCAATTCCGGAGGAATGGTCATCCCTGGTTTGAGGATAATGCACTCATGATCTGTGAAAAGCATCTGGTGCTTTTGATCACAGAATTGAGAAACACTTAACAGATTGTGTTCAAGCTGTTTGACAAAGTTAACTTTGTCAACTTTTAACTTACCATTGGATATACTCCCTTTACCAGAAATATATCCTCCGGCCTCACCTCCAAATTGGATAGGACCTCCATCATAGTGTTGAAACTGTTGAAGGAGAGATCTGTTCCCTGTCATGTGCCTGGAGCATCCACTGTCCACAATCCAGACATTGTTATTCTTCTCATATGGATGTCCTTGCACATAAGATGAGATAGTTAGTTTTGATTGGAAGCCCAAGCCTTATTGGTCTTGGGTTCTTCCAAGGATAGTGACATAATTGAACCAAAAGATATGCATGGGGGTTCAATAGATGTCTTTGAAGAAGAGGTTTGGGCTGCAGCATCTTCTTTGATCTTCCAGTCCATCCTTTGATCAATCTTGGAGGATGAGCCTATAGAGGCTTTTGCAGCATGGTCTTCTTCCGAAGCTTCTTTCTTTTCGGAAGAAGTCTTCACTACCTTTTCTTCCGAAGCAGTCTTCTTCTGAGATGGTTTCAAGGGAATCTTCTTGTTCTTCCGAACTTTAGCAGCATTTGCTTCCGAGGCCATTTTCCCTTCGGAAAAAAACAATTTCTTCCGAAAGCAACCTTGCTTCGGAAACCAGCTTTACCTTCTTCATCACTTGAACCGTTTGAAAAGGTCCAAATGTGAAACCTTCCCTAACTCCTTTTTTCCTAGCAATATTTGCATAATATGTGCTTGCAGGATTGTAGTAATAATCTTTTGCCATATGGTTGTGCAGACAACACTTATGCATGCAACGTTAGTCTTTTGGGACTGTGAAGGTTGCTGTTTCTTGGGCTTCTTCTCTTCATCAGCAACCTTTCCCTTGAACTTCTGATTCTTTGGCAGGGCAGGAGTGCTGGTATTACACTCTTTTCCTAAATCAGAAGTACCTAACACTTGGAATCCAGCTGAGATAAAGACATCTTTCTGCTAAATCAATATTTCAGATTCATTGAGCTTGGATCTTAGGATTCATCATATTCAGATCTAGAAATCAAAATTAAGATGGGTGGACGTGTGTGAATCATAGAACAAAGAGTTGGATAATAATAATGTTATGATTTCATTGATGTTGATAAACAAGTTACAACGAGAATCATAGATGGCTGGTGAAATCAAACCCACGCAAAGGAGAGGATTTCTCCTTTGATGGTGATTTACACCATGAGAAACACACACAAAAAAAGCCACACATGCATAAATGCACTAGTGGGTCTATTTATACTAATATTACAACATGACCTAATTTTGACTTTCTAATTGTCTTGATGTTGACTTTGTCATGTTGACTTGTCTTGTTTTGTTGTAATCAACTTGGTCTCTAAACTTGTACAATGAGATCTTCAGATGGATGTAATTATGATTTGGTAAGCCTTAGTTTATTCCATTGTTGAATCCCAACACTTTCTGCTTTGGGTCAATCTTTAGCTTAGAGTCAGCCACTTTCTTGGCAGTTCTTCTAACAGCTTTAGCTTTGCTTCTTCTGGCCTTAGTGATTAGGATTTGATCTTCACAGGAGGAGATGGGTACTTTTACCTGTTCCATCCCTGTGGTGGCCACTATTGTTGCTTCATCCTTTAACTTTGATGAGGAAGGGTCAGCAGTTGGAACCTCTTGCTCCTTAGTACCACATCTAGGTTGTCTAATAGACTCATAAGAGTGTGGTGGAGCAATTTCATTGGTTCCCAACCCTCCTTTGTTCTGATAACAGGGTTTAGAGTGGGAGGATGATGCAAGAATAGCTTGGAAGTTCTGCTCAGAAATAGCATGCTTCTTGGCCTGAGCCTCAGCAGTGACAAGCTGGGCTTGAGCCTTAGACAATTTGGATATCAGATCCTTGATTTGAGTCTTGTAGTTGGTGTGTTCATATTTTAAAAGAGACAGTTTTCTCTAACTCCTCAATTTTCTTTTGATAGTCAGATTCAGCTCTCTTAAAATTAGATTTTAAAATATTTAAAGACTCAATATCAGATCTGATTTCCATATTGTAATCCTGATAAAGTTTAACTTTAGCTATACAGGCTGGAGTACAGAGATGTTCATATACCTGAGTATCGTCTGTTCCTGCCATGAGAGCTTGAGCAGGAGTCACATCCTGTACCATGAAGCTCCAGTCAACTTCTTGAGCCATTGTAGCTGTTTCAGTTGACTTTCCAGTGGGCTTTGAGGTTGAGAGATGTGTGGAGGCCTGTGGGGTTCCCGGATAAGTTTTGGGAGCCTTGCATTCCCTTGCAAAGTGACCGAGTTGGTTACAGTTGTAACACTTTGCTTTGGTCTTGTCGAACCCAAACTTGCTGGTAGTTGGGTTTTGAGGGAATTGCCTTCCAGTTCTCTTAAAGAACTTCTTTGCTCTATAAGTTAAAAGAGCCATCTGTTGGACAATGTCCACATACTCTACGTCATCTGGAATGAAACACTCGAGATCATCAAAACAATATTGAAAATCCCCGGAGTGTCCACTTCCTAAGACAAAGGCACAAATTTCCTGGAAGGAATTATGTTGAGCCTGTTGAGACCTTGGAGTCTTAGGACACGTGATGTAAGGTCCAGAAGAGCAGGTGGCTGCTGGTAAGTCAGGTAGTGCTGAGCTAGTGGGGGTGCTAAGCCTTCTGCAACCATTAAGCGTTGCTAGCAGGAAGACTCAGAGGACAGCTTGCTTGGTGGCCCTTCTTACTTTCCATCTCTAAATGATATCCATCAAGGATGCCGTAAAGTTCAGTCATAGTGAGAGTGTTCAGATTCTCTGTCCTCTTGATAGAGACACAGTAAAATGTCCACTCGTTTGGAAGAGCACTCATGAACTTTCTCATGAGATCTCTGAGTTCAGGAGTGATTTTCACAGATTGAAGAGAGGAGATAAGATCCATATACCTGAAATACTGCTAGCTGAGGGTCTCTCCAGCAATATAAGTGAAGTTCTCAAACTGATGCTTCAGGGAGTCCTTCTTCAAGTCGTTGGAGCTTGAGTACATCTGAGCAAGCGCATCAAACAATTCCCTTGCAGACTTACAATGCTCAAATCGCACCATGATGGAGTTCGATATTGCAGTCATGAGGATTGTCATAGCATTGTTGTCGATGTCTATCTTCTTTTGGTCTTCGTCGAAATAGTCTTCAACAGCCTTTTCGATCATGGCACTGTTTCCACCAAGTGATGCCACCTTTGGGTTATACGGGCCGTTAACAATGGAGTTCCACATCTTGCTATCTTGGTATCTGATAAAGCCTTCCATTCTCCTGCTCCAAGATCTGAAATTTTCAGGAGTAATGATGGGAGCCTTTGTCATGGTTCCCATCTCTACTTCAGAGATGTTAAGGGCCATTTGAGTGAGTGAGTTGTGGGGAGGAGTGAAAAATAGGTTGATTTGGATGGTTAGATCACGCAATCAAGAGCCTAAGAAGCTTTGATACCAATTGCAGGATCGGTTAAGGGTCACTTAACACTTAGTTTTTTTCTCAAACTCACTTGAACAACACTCGGATAAAGATAGAGTCAATAAGAGTTGATCACAATATAGTAAGTAATACAGAAAACAGAAAGTAAGTTTCAAGGTACTTGCATATGTTGCTTCTCAACTCAAATATTACAAGACTCTTACAAGCTTATCTTTTCGAGTTACAATAAGAAACTATATATAATACTACCTATAGCCGGATATACTTTGATACCAGCTGGGATCCTATAACTAAAGCCTATACTACAAGACTATAGTTTAAGGTATCTCGGATAAAGTCTTATATGAGATTTGGTAGTCAGGACATGTCCCTGACTTACCTTTTGTCACCAACTAAAGTTGGTAACATGTACTGTCATAAAAAGGTAAACAGTGGAATAAAGTATGGTCAACTGCATGGCTCTTTGAGAAAACGCCATACAGTATCAGAGGTATGCAACGGAGTGTCAGAGATCATACTTATGTCCACTGGTTCATGGCAGTGTCTTCCGAAGGTTAAATGGCTTCGGAAGAACAAGTACTTCCGAAGCCATTTATACTTCGAAGAGGCTGCTTCTTCTAAGGCTTGGGAACTTCTTCTTTTTTTATTAGTTCGGAAGTAGTCTTCTGATTGCTCTTCTAAGACTTAACCTTCAGAAGCATGCTCTTGACTTCGGAAGTAGAGTTCTGTCTTCGGAAGCTGATCTTTCACTTTATCTTCGGAAGAACTTTACAACCTTCAGAAGTTCCATGCTAAGCTTCGGAAGCTTTTGCATGTAGCACCAAAATTATCTAAGTGATTTTGGTTGCACTAGCCTTCTTCTTGATCTAACAAATTTGCCTTTCCCCGACTTACCAAACTATTATGAAAGGCTATTAAACTTTTTTTTTGTTCAATAGCCTTTTCAAACATGTTACATGTGGAATTCCATCGTGTTGGTACGTCCCAATTCGGACCTAAACATTTGGTATTTGCGTCTTTACAAAACTTGGCGATATTTAGTATATATCTTTGGCTATTACTAAAAATATCACATAACATTCTTTTAAAACAATCTTTAACTGTTTCAATCGTTTTTAAACCATCTTGAACGGCTAAGTTTATGATTTGCGCAACACATCGACTATAAAAAAACACACCCTCACATATTGGTTTATATTTTAATTTCAAATGATCTATCGCAAGCGTATTATTTGACGCATTATCAAAAGATATAGAAAATATTTTGTTTTTTAATTTATACATTTGAATAACTTTATCAATAAGATAAAAAATGTTTTGGTCCGTGTGAGGATAATCAAACAATTCAAACACAATCATACGTTTCATCATTTGTCACGAATTGGTTCAACCCAATGGGCGGTGACACAAATGTAAGAGTTCGGTGAACCGTGAGATGTCGACCAAACATCACTAGTTAAGTTAACACCGGTTTGTAAATTTTCAAAATAAGATATTAATTCATTTTTAGCTTTTTTTCCATATTTTTAAACAATCTCTTCGAAGAGTAGCACGACTTACATTGGTGTAACGTGGTTGGAGAGTTCGTTGAATGAGTCGAGTTAAACGTTCGTTGTCAAAATGTTTGAATGGCAAGCTTTATTGAATTACAAATTGTGCCATTTGCTCCCGAACCGCATCAATGTTATAAGCCCAAATATTTTCTTCGTTTGTCATCGAAGTTTGACCTTGAGAAGGTTCACCTTTTAACGCTTTACAATATTTATTTGCAATATGGTTTAAGTTGTGTTTGCATCTTTTTTGAAAAAATTATGACAAAACTTGCAACGAGCCTTGTTTGGACCGCTAGCCATTTGACATAAATCGTAATTGCACCATACTTCGAGCTTCCTATTCGTAGGAAGGATTGCTACCACCACATTGCTTGAAGACGCTTCACAACCAACGGATGATTGAGCACTTATTGAAGCTATTTCAGAGATTTTTGTGAGACCGTTTTTGAGATTTTTTGAGAGCGTTCAAAGCGAAAGTATTGGTGAGAGTGTTTTTGAGATTTTTGAGAGTAGAGAGTGTTATAAGTTGTTGTGATTTAGCCAAAACATCAAATACATATATATACTAACCTAGTAGGGGTATAATGGTGAAAAAACATAAAAAACGGTCAAAAAGGGTACAAACGGCTATATAGCCGTTAGACAACGGTAACCGGTTTGAAAACTGGTTTGAAAACCGGGTTGGGAACCGGTTTGAAAATCAGTTCGGGTTGAAAACCGGTTTTAAACAAAAAATGGGGAAACCGGATGAGAACCTGTGGTTCGGGCCGGTTTCAAACCGGTTTGGGCCTCAAACAGGTTCCGGTTTTTTTTTTCCGAACCGGCGAACCGGTTTTTTTGCCAAGTTTACCTACTGCCCATTCTTGAATTCTTGGGACTTTTTTGCTTCATTCATGTGACATATTTGATAAAGAATTTTAAATCAGCTTTCATTCATGTGACATTATCTTACTTTTAAACAACAAATCAGCTTCATGTACAATTTCAATTCATGTGACATATTTGATAAAGAATTTTAAATATGAAGCAACCAATTGGACTCCACGTCTCCTGCATTAACATTAATATAAACAAATAAAAACTCTAAAAGATGTTATGACTTTTAAATTTTAATTTCAAATAAAGATCCTCGTATAATCCTTTATTTGATTTATATAAATGTTTTACGCATCCATTACTCTTAAATTTAATCAAAATACACTAGTTTAGATTGTGGTTTCTTGAACTCTGAAACTCTAATTGTGAATCCAATGGGCATGATTTAAAGCTTAAAAACATTTATTTAATTACAATTAGCATATAATTACAATTAGCATATGTAAATTGCCTATTCATCATTGGTAATTGTCAAGCTTTTAGGAGTACCTCATAAACGTGTATCGATGTTGGGCAGAAAACCACTAGTGATCATTTATAATGTTGTTGAATGGCTTTATTTAAAATCAATATTTTGAAAAGTCTAATATTTCGTTAATATGAAACAAAAGACAAAAGTTAATATAGATTAGGTTAAACTTAAAATAGATTCGATCAAACTTTAAATAGATTCGATTGACTCACAATCTCTTACAATTATTTCTTATAATATAAAAACCATATTGATCACACATTTATAACACATAGCCTAAGAGAGGAGACGTGCTTTTGGTCCGACGGACATCTCTTGGGTGAGAACGGGTAGACAAACTTTGAAACTGAAAAAGTTATAGAATACAAAACATAAACCTTGATTTGTTAGAATTTTTTTTGGTCAGAAATAACTAAATTGAACAAACCAAAAGACCAAAATAGCAATATACTATTCTTTAAATTATATGAAATAAGTATGATAAAACATAAATATTAGGAACTGTTACACTATGCTTCTTCTTCTGTACTCTTATTTATGTCAAATCAATACAAAGAGTTAAGAAACCAACATTCTTTAATTATTAAATGGACTCTAGAAATATAACATAAGATACATCAATAAAGTAATGTTTGTACTCTTTTGAATAATCTATTTATGATCCTAAAACTTTTGTTCGGTGGTGTTTGTTTTGTGTGTGTGTTTATAGGGTTTGGTTTGGGTGTGGGTTCGAGGTTTCGGGGTGAGGTTTTTTTTGGGTTTTTGGTGTTTGGACACGTGTCTTTGATGTGTGTTTCGATTATGTTCGTTTATAGAGTTCGTTGGAGTTGTTTTTCTTTGGGTCCTACTTTCTTTTTTTCGTTATCGATTCCCTGACGTTCTCACCTTTAAGGTTTGGGTTTTCCTTTTGTTTGCTTTTTTGGGGGCTTTGATTTTCGTCGGTTTTCTATTTTAGACTGTGTCGCCTTCTTGCGTCTTTGATTTTCGTTTGTTTTGTGTATGATGCTGGGGTTTGATTTCGCTTTGGGTGGGTTCTCCATGTTCTGGTGTGTTATGAATTTTGGATTTTAGTGTGTTTCACTTTGTGTACTTTGTGATTTCGAACATTCGTTTTGATATTGATTTTCGTTTAATGTTACGTTAAAACTCGTATAGTCGGGGCAACACGCGACGCCAAAACCAAGTTATAATGAAGTAGTTGTAATATGTAAATTTTTATTAATTAATAAACCATTTGTTGACTACTGGCCAATTGTTACGAGCCAACAGATTTACACTTTAATCGATTGGCCACGTGCGATAACTAATTAAGCTTTATGGTCAATGCAATTTAGGTTTAGGATTAAAAGATTATGTGCTTTGTGGGCGCCGCATGCCTTATATTTAAATCATCGCTAATATTAATGTGATTAAATAATATAAAAAATATATATGAAATTGTTACAATTAAATTTTGAAAATTAAAACATATATAAAAAACAATATACACCTAGCTCGTTAGGTCAAAAGTAATTTAAACGAAAACAATATAAGAAAAACTAAAAAAAAGCCAAAAAATAAATAAATGCAACCAGCTAGGTTCGAAACCGCCTAACCAACTTTGCTAGCTCCAACTTTGATTTATCACCTGAAAGAAACTTTTTTTACTCATAAATGAATCTGAAAGAAAAAAAAAAGAAAGGAAAACCGTTGTTGCCGATCAACATTGTCACGTGTCCTTTTGATATTGACATGTGTCCCTTTGATTTAAATTAAGTTAGGGTAAAATTGATAATGTTCTAGTTTCTTAAGTATTATCATTTTTTAAACATTCATAACTTTTATATATGGTATATTTTTTCCTACAAATATTGCGCTATAAAAACGAACACTTTTTACCTTTAAAATGCTTATAGTGTTAATATAAAAAAAGTTATTTTAACCCACTGTGTAATTTCGTCAGGTAATTATGTAATTTTCTGAATTGATGATGATTACACAATTATCTGATTAGAAATACATAATGAACTTGAAACATAATAAAATTATATTTTTTATTATTGTGTTATTTAAAAATAATCATTTTAAAAAACACAATGTTTAACACAATAGTTATATTATACATAATGGGTAACAGAATGAGTAACACAATGAGTAACACTAGACACGATAATTAACAATAGTCATAATGAGCTACTTGACGATTATTACACGATAACATGTTCAGTATTACATAATAAACTGAAAAATATAAAAAATCATAGTTTTAGCATTGTGTTATTTAATATCTTATGGCTTTAAGTTCTTAAAAAACTAAAAAAGTCACATAAAAAACTATTTACCATTATGCTACCGGATTTTTTAGCCATTGGATTTAAAATCTAATGGATATTAATCATTTTCACTATTTTTAGTTTTTTCCCTTTTTACAATAACTCCACCCTAATTAACATGTTAGTGGGTAACACATCAACCTTGGTTTTTTAAGGTTAAACAGATTTTTTCTGAACAACAAATTTTATTAAAGACATAAAAAGGGACATAAAAAACGAGCTAAGACCCATACATTACAAACTACATTAGATTAAAAAAAGAAAAAAGAAAAAAAAATCAAAGTTACATAACTAGCTTGTTCCACTCTAACTCTTCGCTCCTCCTTTAAGCTTAACCTAGGAGAATAATCTGCTGTTTGTTTTTTCTATAGAAAAATATCTGCAGTCTGCGGACCACATCTGCAGACATCTACATCAGAAGAGGTGGACTAAACGTTTGCAGTCTGCAAAAAAAATTATTTGTTTTTTCAATATCTACAGACTGCTTCACACCTCCCTCTCAAATTAACAACTCTCCTTCTACTCATCTCCACCACCGACACCACCTCCACGGCTCCATGGTGACGATCCTCTCCGTCATCCATCACTCCTCCTGCCCGGAGAACATCCACTTCTACTTTGCCGCCTCCGCCTCTGCCCACGCCGATAATATCCACGTCACATCGCCAACTCCTTCCCCTACCTCCGCTTCACTGTCTACCACTTCGACGACTCCACCGTCTTGGGCCTCATCTCCACCTCCATCCACTCTGCCCTCGATTCCCCCCTCAATTACACCCGCAACTACCTCATCGGCCTCCTCCCTACCTCATGTCATACTTCACGCCAACTTTCTGGTCAAACCATTCGCTTTCAGTCATGCACAACTGGGCGGCGCGCAACGGAGAGGGGACGGCGACGCAAATAGGGGGGTGGTCCGGCCGATGGGGGAGGTGGGGCGGCGGTGGTTCGGCGATGGGGGGAGGCGGGGCGGCGGTGGTTCGATCGATAGGGGGAGGTGGGGCAGCGGTGGTCCGGTAGGTGGGGGATGTGGGGCGGCGGTGGGGGAGGTGGGAGGAGGTGGGGCAGTCGGATGGGGGGAGGTGGGACAATCAAATGGGAGGAGGTAGGAATGGAAAAGAGGTTAGAAGACCTCAGAAGTGGTAAGTCCACATCTTCTCCATGCAGACCTTAGGAAGACTATTTTTAATTAAATGTCTTCCAAAAATCAAACAGTTTGCTCACTCAAAAGCTCTTCCCGCGTATGAGTGCACGCAAATGGAAAGGTGGGGAAGAGCTTATGAAGAAAAACAAATAACACTTAAGTTAAAGATCACCTCTTCCAGCACCGCAAAAATTGAAATCGGTTTAGAATTGTGATAATTACATGCTCTTATATTAACCATAATATTGTTGAAAAAATAGAATATAATGTCTTTTATGGACATTAAATGAAGAACTAATTCACTAAATATCTGTTATACAGTATTGTTTAAGGTTGAAATTGAGCATGTACAATACAAGATTAGATACCACACTTAAGATGTAAATGTACATTTGAGAAGTAAATGATCTATAGATTTCAGTTTAGTGTACACATTGTCAAATCATTTGGTACAAGTGATTGAACAATCATTATACAAGCTATTAGAGCTTAACTAGTATTATATCCCACCGCGTTGCGGTGAGGGTCTAAAACCGTTCTGAGCAACATTAATTGTATAGTATATGCATAGAGGCTGAAGCAACCAAAGACTTTCTGCATGCATGATGCACAAGTACTGAAGATGAATGCTTCGAAGTTTTACACAAGCAACATAAATATTCTAAGTGTGAAATCTTCCGAAGCCAAGACCAATATCTTCTGAAGCTTTAGAGACAAAGTCTTCCGAAGCCTCAACTCTTGAAGACATATTTCTTCCGAAGACTTTTAGTAACATGCTTTATCTGATGTACTATTCCATAAAGCTGGACACCTTTCTACTGCATCTCTGTAAAATCACCAACTTACATGAGTTGGTGAAAAGGTCCATGCTTTTGGTAACTGTACATTGAGGTCTTGAGTCTGTAAAATTTCTACTTCATGTACTTTATCATTTTTGTAATAGATTAGGATGAGTTATGGCATGTCATAGTCACAAAGTCAAAAAGGCAATCTGCCTTTTTGACTCTACAATTGATTTTGTTTTGAGTCTAGTCAATTGTATCCAGCTGGCTTTCATAGTATGGTCGGCTATAAGATGTAGTATAAGTATCTCATGTTCTTGTAACTTTATGGATATGCTTTGTAACACTTGTAATAGAACATAGAGAAAGCAATATACTGCATTCTTGAAAACCATATACTTGTGCTCTTGTGTTCTGTCTCTTACATTACTTGTGTTCTTAGTGTCTTTATTGTGGTTAATCCAGTTCACTGTTTGTTTAAGTTTTAATTAATCTCCTCTTTGTGTTGTTGTGTTGTAAGTGAACCCCCTTCACCGGTCCTGCATTTGGTATTAGAGCATTCTAGGCTCTTGCTATAAGATCTCACCATCGTAAGATCCCTCACACACACAAATACTAAACTTTTCAAATAGTAGCCATTTCCAAGACTGATATGGAAACTGGAACCATGAACAAGTCCCCACTGATCCCTCTTGATGACTTTGATACCTGGTGCCTAAGAATGGAAGGTTTCATCAGGTCTCTGGACTCAAGAATGTGAGTCTATTGAAAATGGACCTTTCATACCTAGCACTCCTTCTGCTATTGGTGCTGGTATGATCCCCAAGGATGTGGCAAACTAATTTGATGAAGATAGGAAGAGAGTAGAGATTGATAGAAAAGCCATGACAGCTCTTCAAACTGTCCTTCCAAACTCTATGTACAGAGGTTTCAAGAAGTGCAAAACAGCTAAGCAGTTATGGGATGCACTAACACTGATGTATGAGGGTTCTTCTGAAGCCAAGGAGAACAAGAAAGATCTCCTGAAGCAGCAGTTTGAAAACTTCACCTTTAAAACATGTGAAACCATGACTCAGCAATACTTCAGGTATATTGAGATTGTGGATACCCTTGTGGATGGAGGAGTTCCTCTTGAGAATAGGGACATTGTAAGGAAGTTCATGTCCTCACTTCCTAGGCAGTGGACATAATACTGTGTGGTGATCAAGAGGACTGAGAATCTAAAAACTCTTATTCTGACAGAGTTATATGGGATTCTCAGTGGCTACCAGATGGAGATGAACATGCAAGGTTCATCTGGCAACTCCAACAATCAAATGGGTTCTGCCCGGTATGTGGTTGAAAAGGGATAGCATAGAACCCCAACATCATCTCATATGCTACCCTGACAACTCACAAAAGGGTCCTTTCATCACCTTCCTAGAGACACCAAGGGAGAACTACACCCAAGGAAGCCCATTCCAAGAGACAAGTTCCTCTCAAGCCTTTATGTCTTCTGATGAAAGTTGTGGAAGCTTTCTTTTTACCCTTGAAGACCTGGACTGTATCCATCCAGATGATCTGGAGTACATGGAGATAGTCCAGTAGATGGCTCTTCTCACTCACAGAGCCAAGAATTCTACAAGCGGACGGGAAGGAAGTTTCCAAGCAATGCAACCAGTGGAAAGTTTGGCCTGCACAAAGGCAAAGTCAAGTGTTATAACTATAACTTGATGGGCCACTATGCCAGGGAGTGTAAGACACCTAGAACAAATGGTGGCCAAACACAGTACAGATCCAACTACACTAACAAAGCCCCCCAGAATGAGAAGCCAAAGTAGAAAGCTACTGTTGTAGTTGAAGAAGGAGGCTTTGACTGGAGCTTTCAGGTGGAATGCTTCTCCAAACCAAGCACTGATGGCAGATCACGATGAAGCCAAGGTATTGGAACATCTCTATACCCCTGAATGCATTGCTAAAGTTAATAGATACAGGTCCTATAACTTGGAAATAAGATCTGATCTTGAGTCCTTAAACATTTTAAAAAATGATTTTAGAATGTCTGAAAATGATTATAAACTAAAGATTGAGGACTTAGAGAAAACCATTTCAGTTCTAAAACATGAGCATGCAGATTTTCGGACTCAGATCAAGGATCTCATAACCAAGCTGATCGAGTGCCAGGCTGAGCTTATGATCAGCAAGGCCAGGGTAGACAAGTGTGTTCTTGAAGAAGAGACCTTCAAGAACATGATATCCTCATCCCTGCACAACAAAGTGTGCTATCAAAACAAGTAGGGACTGGGATCAAATGAGATAGCTCCTCCACACACAATCTTGTCTGTAAGATACCTAGGTGTGAAAGTTTTGAAGATGAGCTTCCTCTCATAGATCCTTTGAGTGAAGAGGATGAAGAAGTGATAGTGAAGAATTCCTTTGAGAAGAGTGAAGAGGAGGATTCTAAGAAAGGCCACTATCCTTCTGAGGAGAAGAAGAAGACTGTGATGACCAAGTCAATGAGAAAGAACTTGATCAGGAAGAGCAAGAGGAAAGCAAAGAAGGCTCAAAAGATCAAGGCTACTTTTGACTCCAAGCAGAAACAAGTGTTTATCTCTGCAGGATTTGAAGTAGTAAAGATTGAAGACATCAACCTAAACTCTTCTGCTAAGAGTTCTGGTTCTTGTTCAAATCATCTCAGTTCCAAGAAGAAGACTAATCTGCTGTGTACCACTGTCGCACAGCCTAGACCATCAAACTCCAAGAACAGTTCCCAGCCCAAAAGGACTGTCTCAGCATTTGCAAAGATGAAGGTGGAGAGGGGATGTGACCAAAGTCAGTCTTGTTCCCAGTAGAAGGCTCTTGGGAAAAAGAAAATTGAGTGTGTCATGTGTAAAAGTACTGCTCATCTTGATAAGGATTGTCCATACAATCCTAAAGGTACTATTCACATGACCAAGACAAAGACTTCTATGAGTTCCAAGAAGATTCAAGCTTCGGAAAGAAAATGGAAGCTCCAAATCTAAAAAGAAGGCAAGTGGAAAATTACTTTCAGAAGAAAAGTTGGTCTCGAAAGGAAGGAATACTTCTGAAGCACTGAAGTCTGCTGCAGTGTCTGCAGGTTCTTCCGAAGGCTCAGTCATCAAAATTTCCGAAGTATCAAAAGCTTCCAAAGTATTGAAGGTCAAGTCCAAGACTCCAAAGGTGGTGTGGAAGTCTAAGAAAGACCAAGTGACTGAGAATTCTCCATCAACAACAGTTCAAGATCCTCCTAGCACAACCATAGGATCTTTTACTGTTGCATTACCTCTATTTCTCTTAATAAGCCCAAGACAAGTAAGGCTTGGGTTTCCAAATGTAACTAATCATTTTCTTGTGCAGGGACAACTAAAGAGAAACAAATATGTCTGGATCATTGACAGTGGCTGTTCCAGGCACATGACAGGTAATAGGTCATTACTCCAGAACTTTGAAAGGATTGATGGAGGGCCAATTGCCTTTGAAGGAGATGAAGGTGGTTACATTTCAGGAAGGGGCAAAGTCACAAATGGTAAGCTCAGTATTGAAAATGTAAACTTTATCAAGGAGCTTGGGTATAATCTTTTTAGTGTATCCCAATTTGTGATAAGAGTCATAACATGCTCTTTACTGAGCATGAGTGCATTGTTCTCAAGCCCGGGGTGGTCATTTCTCATGAGCATATTTTGCTTAGAGCCCCAGGAAAGGAAACATGCACAAGATGAATTTGCAAGAAACATCTCCCTCTGGAGAAGTTTCATGCTTTCTGTCTAAAGACAATAGTGATGAGTCTTTCCTATGGCATAAAAGAATGTGCCATGTAAACTTTAAAAACATGAATAAACTAATTAAGAATGATTTAGTAACTATAATGCCAAAGAAAGAGTTTACAAGTGATGACCATTGTGTTGCATGCCTGAAAGGGAAGCAACATAAGGTATCTCACAAGCCTAAGGAAAAGAACTCTATCACTACACCCCTACACTTGTTACATATGGATCTCTTTGGCCCCACCAATGTAACGAGTCTAGAAAGGACCTTTTACTGTTTAGTGATCACATATGACTTTACAAGATTCATTTGGGTCTTCTTCCTTAGAAATAAGGATGAGACTCCTGAGATTCAGAAGAGTTTCATCTTGAAGATTGAGAATCAATCTGATCACAAGGTCAAAATCATAAGATGTGATCAGGGAAGTGAATTCAAGAACCAAATCCTTGATGCATTCTGTGATGAAAAAGGTATTTCAAGACAATACAATGCTCCAAGGACTCCTCAGCAAAATGGTGTTGCTGAAAGGAGAAACATGACACCGATTGAAGCTGCAAGAACCATGTTGTCTGAGTCTAAGCTGCCCATCACCTTCTGGGCAGAGGCAGTCAACACCGCCTGCTATGTGTAGAATAGAGTTTTAGTAGTTAAGACTCATGGTAAGACTCCTTATGAACTTTGGCACAAGAGGAAACCTTTCATTGGTTTTCTCAAGTCATGTGGTTGTCCTTGCACCATCTTGAATACCAAGGATCAAATTGCCAAATTTGTTGAGAAATCAGATGATGGACACTTCATTGGATACTCTTCCCAAGCTAAGGCTTACAGAGTATACAATCTCAGAACTAAAATTGTTGAGAAGTCAACCAATGTGACTTTCAATGAACACACACCCATTATGGCTGGTTCTGGTCCTGATTGGCTCTTTGATCTTGATTTAGTTACCAACTGTTTTAACAAATCTTGTGAGACTGTTTCAGGATCTGCAAAAAATTTAAACACAGGTGATCATGATCCAAGATTTGAGCTGAGAAGACCTTCAAGTAACACATCTTCAGCTCCAGTTGGAACTACTTCTGCAAATGAGGTTTCTATCAGCATTACAATGACAACTTCAGCTGATACCTCTAGGATGCCTTCAAATTCCAGCTCAGAGGCTCCATAACCAGATAAAGATACTTCATTTGCAGAAGACAATGATGGTAGTCATGACAGTGATCAAGACTTTCTTGATGCTGATAACCACTCCATAGATGACAACATCAATGATGTCACACGCTCCTTGGATCAAGTCTCTCTTGATAAGTGTGCTGATGTGTGGGTGAAACATCTATGCCAGATCTAAAATTTTTCTAATTTAAATTTTTCTCAGCAACTTGCTATGATCCTGCAGCTAAGGATCCACAAGTCCCACCCCACCACAAACATCATTGGAGATGTTGTCACAGGGGTAAGAACAAGAGGACAAACCCATGAAGCAAATGTTTGTCTTCACTCTTGTTTCTTATCCCTGATAGAGCCAAAGAAAGTTGATGAGGCTCTGAAGGATGGTAGTTGGGTTGAAGCTATGCAACAGGAGCTGCTTCAATTCAAAAGGCAGAAAGTTTGGAACCTTTGTCCTCTTTAAATGGGTGTTTAGGAACAAGAAGGATGATAGAGGCATTATCATCACCAACAAGGCTAGACTAGTTGTTCAAGGGTACACACAAGAAGAAGGGATTGACTACATTGATGCCTTTGCTCCTTTAGCAAGACTGGAAGCTGTTAGGATATTTCAGGCATTTGTTGCATCCAAGAACTTCAAGGTCTTTCAACTTGATGTGAAGTGTGCTTTTCTTTATGGAGTGATTGATGAGGAGGTGTATGTCAAACAACCACCTGGTTTTGTAGATCCTGATTATCCTGATTATGTCTGCAAGCTTGACAAGGCTCTTTATGGGCTGCATTAGGCACCCAAGAAGTGGTATGAGATACTATCTGAGTATCTTTGCAAACATGGATACAGGAGAGGTACTATAGATGGAACTCTCTTCATCAAAGGACAGGGAAATGACATATTGCTATTTCAAGTATATGTGGATGACATCATCTTTGGTTCAACTAATCCAAAGCTCTGCAAAGACTTTAAGAAGCTAACGAAAGATAGATTTGAAGTGAGTGCCATGGGAGAACTCAATTTCTTTCTGGGAATTCAAGTGAAGCAAGTTGAAGATGGTATCTTTATTAGTCAATCAAAGTATGTTCAGGACATACTCAAGAGGCTCAATATGACTGATTGCTAGGACACCATAGCTAGAAACCACTCCCTTAGACCTGATCTTGAGGGGGAGTGTGTAGATGAACACTTATACAGGGCTATGATTGGATCTCTTATGTATCTTACTGCTAGCAGGCCTGATATTATGTTTGCCACCTGCATCTGTGCAAGATATCAAGCCAACCCTAAGATGTCTCATCTTAACACTGTCAAAAGGATTCTAAGATACCTTAAAGGTGCTTCAACACTTGGTCTGTGGTATCCTAAGAATCCTGACTTCAATCTGTACGCTTAGATAGATAATGATTATTGTGGTTGCAACATGACTACAAAATCTACATCTGGGGGATGTTAGTTTCTTGGGGGAAGGGTTGTCTCATGGCAATGCAAGAAACAATCCTGTGTCTCTACATCAACTGCTGAAGCTGAATACATTGCTGCTGCAAGCTGCTATGCTCAAGTGCTTTGGATTCAGAATCAGATGCTGGACTATGGGTCACACAACAATAGTGCTATCTCAATCATAAAGAATCTTGTGCAGCACTCAAGGACCAAACACATCAATATCAAGTATCATCTAATAAGAGATAATTATGAAAAGGATTAATTAAACTAGTCAAGGTTCACATAGATGAACAATATGCTGATCTGTTCACAAAGGCCTTTGATAAACAGAGATTCAAATATCTCTATCAGTTATTGGGATGATCAACTTTGAGTAGGTGTTTCTTAAAACTAATTCTTATTATTTCTTAAAACATGTGTGTCCTAGGTTGTCTAGTTCATCAATTTCATAAGCTCTTGTTTTCTTTGGATGAAAATATTTTTGAATACTTTCCTCAGATTTATGAAAACTTTGATCCTTCGGAAGTTCTATTTTTTAACTTCGAAAGAAAATCATGCCTTCAGAACAAATAACTGTTTAAGAAATTTTACCTTCGGAAGAGATTTCTGATGTATCTTTCGAAGATTAAATGACTGTCTAAGACACTTATATGATTTCAAGGACCTTTCTCTTCCGAAGCAAAATTAACTCTCGGAAGCTTTGTTCTTTTGTGGACAAAGCATTCAAGTCTTAATTTCTCTTCCAAAGCAAAATTTTCAAAACTCTCAGGAAATTCTTCCGAAGTCATTTTACCTTCGGAAGCTTTTTCATTAAAACTTCCGAATATAATTTACCTTGGAAGCTTTTTGTCTTCCAAGAAAACTACTTTTTGAGCAAAAGTAAACTACTTTTTCAGAGGTGGGACCGACATCTGGATTTCAAAGTTTATCCTCTTTTATTAAACTTTATCTGAAATCCTTTTCACATATAAACCCAACAGTTTCCCCCTCTTTCTATCATCTGCTTCTTCCTCCAAACCTAAAACCCTAAATTTCTCTTTGAAATCTCTTTCTTCTTTCTTTCTTCATCCTTAAGCTACCTCACAATGGCCAACCCCACTCACAGAAATGACCCGAAGTTTACCATGCAGCTCCACAGGCAATACAACCAGGTTGCTCTGTTAAGCTCTGAGAAAGATCCTTATTTCTCAGAGGTTTGTCATTTCTTATTTTTGTCAAACTATTTCACCTCCCTAACCATTGATCCTCTACTTTACGAGGATCATTTGCTTGAATTTTGGAAGACCTGCCAAGAGGTCGTAATGGATGGGGAGAAGGCACTGTCTGCCATAGTGCAGGGGAGAACAGTCTTCATCACTCCGGCTATTATCAACATGCATCTTCAGCTGGATGATGAAGAAGGTGAGGTTTTCTTTCCCAAAGAAGTTGTCAATCATTCTTTTGAGCAGGTGGGTTATGAGGGAGATTACTCTGTCAAGACCTTCAGGAAAGGGAAGGTCTCATCCCAGTGGAGATTCCTCCTCTATGTGGTCATCCATAGCTTATCAAACAAGCATGGTGGATGGGACCAGATTCCTAAGGACCTCTCCTTCATTATCCATGGAATGATTCAGGGGATCAAGTTCAAGTATTCTTAATTTGTTTATACTAACTTACTTGCAAACTTAGATTCCTTAGAATATTACATGTTTCCTAGATACGTTCAGTACATTCTTAACTGTGAACTGGGCTCACAGTTAAGGGAAATAGGTAACATTCTTAAACTGGGACAGATGAAGCCCGACATCTTTAAAATATTAAGAAAGCCCACTGTTGGCTTCTCAAGGGTAGAAACAACCCTAGTCCCAAAAATGTTAGAGCTCATTGCTCAAGGTGACAACCTAGCAGCACCATCTAGTGTTGAACCCATACCTTCTACTTCCCAACCACCTACACAGCCACAAATCACCATCACTTACCAAAGAAAATCCAAATGAACCCCTGCTCAGACTATTTAGTCTGTGGAGGCCCCCATACACTCACTCACACAGGAGGAAGTGGAAACTAGAGCTCCCACTTCTCCTGAGGAGCAAACCACTCCCATCTATTCAAGGATTAGTGCTGAGGTTCCTCATGCTTAGCCTGATGAGCTCATAAGCCAAACTGCCTTAAGCCATCACTCTGAGTCTCAACACTCAAGTGATCAACCTTCAGGGGACAGTTACCATCCCCAGCCTTTAGATCTCAACCAACCAATCCCCAACCTTAATTTCTATACTGATGAATATCTAGGTTTTAGTGAGTACCATGATTCTTTCTTCATTTCCCCTACTCAAAGAGAGATGAGTGCTTCTGAGGCTCCTACTTCTAGCCCCCATCAGTCACCTATTGCTGAGGTGGACACTTCTGAACCTATTCAGGATGTCCATATGGAAGAGGCTCTCACTTTTAAAAGTGATTACATCATTAAGACCTCAACCATGACAACTCAACCCACTGTTATCTCAACTGAGACTTCCAGTGAGAAGAGGAAATCCAGTAGCCAAGAACTTGAAGCTGGTGGTGAGAGAAAGGACTTTGGTCCAATCATCTCATCCCCTAATGATTCTTCTTATGAAGATGAGGGGAATTTAAGACTAAAGGTGCAAAAACTATCTAAAACATGCACCTATTTAGTCTCCAAGGTTAGTCACCTTGAATCTCAAGTGACTACTTTGCATAACAGGGTCAATGATCAGCAACTTGAGATTTCATATCTTAAGGAAAAACTAGCTGGGAGACCTTTAAGAAGAGCTCAACCAGGAACACAAGAACTTGTGGATGTGATTAACCTAACTCCTGGCTCACTTATGCAAGTAGGTGATGCTACCAAAAAGGGGGAGAAAGTCATTACAGCTACAAAACCTGGGAGTTCTTTAGAGAGAATGGACAGCGAGGACTTACCATCCTCACTTGCAATTGTGCATTTTCAGCAACCTCCTCAAATTCACATTGATGTGGACTACACAGACTCCTTCATACAGAGTCTGTTTGAGGATGGGATACCAAGGGCTATGTCATCTCCACCATCTTCCAACCACATCATTGGGTGGTGGTACGACAACAACAGGAAAGCCCTAATCATCATAAAAGTTCAAGGGCAGGAAGAGATTTTCAACTTTCAGACCTTGAACTTCTATGAAGGTCTGGATTTAGTCAACATGCCACTTGTCAATCCAAGCCAATCAAGACAAGCTGGCACAAAGAATCCAAGACAGGATCACTATAGAGTTCAGCCTAAGAAGAAGACTATGGCAATCGGGCAATGTCATCGGTCAACTGGATGTTGAGGCAGACCCTAAGATTAGCTTCATAGGGGAAACCTTGACTGAAGGCCCAGTGACAGAACCCAAGAGCCTAGTCTTATCACCAACAACTGCTGTAGAGATCAATGCCCTTTTTGAGAAACCTACTGGTGAAGGTGCTTCTCAACCTCTCTCTGGCCGGAGCTCAGAAGCTGCATCAAGCAATGAAGGCCAAAGCTCTCTCCACCCTGAGTCACAAAGATCTGTGAGTGACAAAGGGAAAAGAAAGATGACATATGAGGAGATTGAGGAGGAGAAGAGAGAGAGGAAAAGGAAGTTGAGGGGAGAAGGTTCCTCTTCTGGGTCTGCAAGACTCATGGAGACTGTAATCAGGGCTGCCCATAGACCAGATACTCAGTATGATGAGTTAAGGGCAGTCAGGATAAACTATCTGCAGACAAGAAACTATGACATAGATAGTATCATCTCTCTCCCCTTGGAAGAGTTAAATGAACTGGTTGACCTGGAAAGGTCAAGGGAGAAGAAGGAGGCAGAAGATGCAAAGCTTCTAGTACAAATCAAAGAAGAAAAAAGAAAGAAAAGATTTTATAAGCATGTGCCTACCCTCTCCCCAGTTCAAGAAAGTCCTGCACAAGAGTATGTGGTTCAACAAGAACCTAAGGTAGATGAAGAAGAAGAAAGGATCAAGATGATCAACTACCTGAGTGCCATAGGCCTCTATCAGGCATACACACTTCTTCCCCTGTCTTATGACTATGTTGAGTTTGAGTACCTCAAACAACTTGAACTTGAGATAGTCAGAGAAAGAAAGACAACTAAAAGAAAGCTGAGGGAAGAAGCTGCTAAGTCAAGAGCCATCATCCACAAACGTATGAAGAAATCTGCTGACAGGCAGAGGATGATGAGCTTTTTGAAGCTGTATGGATTCTTCGGAAGGAGACTTGGCCCCATGTCTCTATCCACTATGGATGAGCATATCAAGGTGATCAAGCAGAATATCAAAAGTGGAGAGCTAGTTGACTTACATTCCCCTCCAAGTCAAGCCCCACCTGAAGTGGAGGTTAAGGTTGAACAAGTAGAGACATCACAACCTGGACCTCCTACTGAATCTCAGCAAGCTTTATCTTCTGATCCACAACAGGGCCAGACTCACTCTCAATCTGAACCTGTGAGAGTTGAAGACCCAACTGAGAAAGACAATGAAGATCAATCAGGTACTGTAGGCCTGTCTTCTCAGTTAAAAGTTGTAAAGAGAAAAAAAAGGACGGATTCTAAACCAAAGCCAAAGAAGAAGAAGAAGACTGCATCCTTTTCTAAACCTTAGGATGAGTCAGAACATCTTGAGGATATGCAGCCAGAGGATGCTCCATCATCTCCCATTCCAATAGCTCCTCTTGCAACAGAAAGACCCATCCTGTCCTAGACATAAACTACAAATCCAGAAAGGTGGCATGTCATCAGAGATCATGGCATAGAGAATTTCTACACTTGGCAAGACATGTTTCAGTTGCCTCTGCATGATCTCTTTGACATAAGAAGACATTTTGACAGTCTGAAGTATCCTGATCATCTCATGAAGAAAGGTTTGGTTATCATCCTGTGAGGACTGTTGAAATCTGATGTCTTCAAAAGTTTTAGTAGCATCAGCCTAGGGGAGTTTGTAGAGAATATGCATAGAGGCTGAAGCAACCAAAGACTTTCTGCATGCATGCTGCACAAGTACTGAAGAAGAATGCTTCGGAAGTTTCACACAAGCAACATACATATTCTAAGTGTGAAATCTTCCGAAGCCAAGACCAATATTTTCTGAAGCTTCAGAGACAAAGTCTTCCGAAGCCTCAACTCTTGAAGACAGATTTCTTCCGAAGACTTTTAGTAACATGCTTTATCTGATGTACTATTCCATAAAGTTGGACACCTTTTCGCTGCATATCTGTAAAGTCACCAACTTACATGAGTTGGTGAAAAGGTCCATGCTTTTGGTAATGGTACATTGAGGTCTTGAGTCTGTAAAATTTCTACTTTATGTACTTTATCCTTTTTGTAATAGATTAGGATGTAAGCTATGGCATGTCATAGTCACAAAGTCAAAAATACAATCTGCCTTTTTGACTCTACAATTGATTTTGTTTTGAGTCTAGTCAATTGTATCCAGCTGGCTTTCATAATATGGTCGGCTGTAGGATGTAGTGTAAGTATCTCATGTTCTTGTAACTTTATGGATATGCTTTGTAACACTTGTAATAGAACATAGAGAAAACAATATACTGCATTCTTGAAAATCATATACTTGTGCTCTTGTGTTCTATCTCTTACATTACTTGTGTTCTTAGTGTCTTTATTGTGGTTAATCCAGTTCATTGTTTGTTTAAGTTTAAGTTAATCTTCTCTTTGTGTTGTAAGTGAACCCCCTTCACCGGTCCTGCATTAATGTCACACCGTCGCTAGCTAATAACACTGAAAAAGCCCACAAAATAAAAAAATATATTAATGAAAAGAAAATGTAGACATAGGCGTAAAAACATTGAACCTTGGACGCCCATTGCGGTGTGTTAACGTGCAAAAATTAGACCAAAACGTAAAACAAGAAGCGATAAATAAACAGAAACATGAGATAAAAACTTTGAACCACATACGCATGTTGTAGCATATTAACTCGAAAGTTTTAGATTGAAATGTAAAATGAAAAATTTGTAATAGATTAAAAGTATATGAGACCACATTTGAAAGTAAAAAAATATTAGTATCAAATATAAAAGATAAAAACTATTAGTGTTAAAATTTAAAAGAGAAAATAATAAAAAAATACAAAAATACAACCTATAAAACATAAAGTACAACCAATAATGCATAACTAAGTTGAAAATTAATATTATTTTTAATTTATTAAACTTGTATATAGTCTCATCATAAGTTGTAATATTACAAATAGTCACTGCTGCAAAACATGACCGCCGCAATCTCCTTATATCTATACTACTATATAATGCATAAACATGGGACACAAATGTATTTCATAAAAATTTAAGACATCTAATACAACTTATTAAGCATTAGGTACAAGTGTTATATGCAATTATTCCTATTTTGCCTCATTTATTCAACCTCTTCTAATCAATACATTAATTAATTAATTCATATTATTAATATGTTATTTAATAATATGAGATTATTTAAGTCACTACATTATATATTTTATTATTTATAATAGTTTAAAATAATATTTAAAATTATTAATAAGTGATATTTTATTTAGATACTGAACTATATAATTACTAATACTTTTATCATAATAATAATAATAATAATAATAATAAAATTTATAAATAAGTAGTATCTAATTTGAATACTTAACTATTTAACTATCAAACATTTTTATACTAATAATTATAATAACAATCTATATCTATTTTATCTATACTATAATATAAAACATATGAGGATGACATACTTGTAACATAATAGTTTGACACGTAAGACAACTTATTAAGCATTAGGTACAAGTGTTATATGTAATTATTCTTATTTGCCCTCATTAAGTCAAATTCTTCTAATAAATGCATTAATTAATTAATTCATATTATTAATACATTATTTAATAATATAAGATTATTTAATTCACTACATATATATTTTATTATTTATAATAGTTTAAAATAATATTTAAAATTATTAATAAGTGTTATCTTATTTGGATACTTAACTATATAAGTACTAATACTTTATAATAATAAAAAAATAATAATAATAGTACAAATAATGCATTAGTATAATAATAATAATAATAATAATATAATAATAATAATAATAATATAGTAATAACTATAACAATAACAATAATAATAATAATAATAATAATAATAGTAATAATAATAATAATAATCATAATAGTAATAATAATAAAATTTATAAATAAGTAGTATCTTATTTGAATACTTAACTATTTAGGGGTAATTCGTAAAATAGTAACCAACTTTCAAAAGTGTTCCAATTAAGTAACTCAAGTTTTAAAAGTGTTTCAATTAGATCACTTATTTTTATATTTTATACAAATTAAAAGTCATAACATATTTTTTAGCATGTTATACTTTTGGATTTTGTTAAAAGATATTTTTTCTATCTTTTGAAGTTGATATAGAACGTTGACGTAAACTTTAGGCATTTTTTTTTATTTTTTTCATAATTAACATGTTTTTTTATTTTTTAATATAATTTTATATATTGAAAATTCTTATTCTAATGTCTTTTCCATTATTACTTTCTTGTCATAATAAAATTTGGTAATGACTCGATTTGATCGTTTAGAGATCCAATTGAGAAAAATATGTATAAGTGACTAAATTAAAACACTTTTGAAACTTAGTTACTATTCTGTGACATTTTCCCAACTAATTTAACTATCAAAAATTTTTATACTAATGATTATAATAACAACCGATATCTATTTTATTTATGCTATAATATAAAACATACGAGGATGACATATTTGTAATATAATAATTCTTAATTTTCTCATATTTAATAAATTTTTCTTAATTAATACATTTTTAATATATATTTATTTTAATACTATCTAATTTATAATGCTTTAAATTAATATTAAAATAGATACTTTTATTATTTATATTGTTATAACTTAATGCTATTTGATTTAAGTATTTTTAATTTAAACATTTAAGTATATAACTATGAAATATTTATATAGTTATAATAATAATAATAGTAATAATAATAATAATGATAATAATAGTAATAATAATAATAATAGTAATAATAATAATAGTAATAATAATAGTAATAATAATAATAATAATAATAATAATACCTAATATATTTGTATTTAATATAGGTCAGAAAAAAACTCGATAACACTTGACGTATCACTATATATACCAAATAGAAAACATTATAAGTAGTGAAGGTAAAATATTTATTACTATAACCACACTAATTTTTATCCTCAAAACTAATAAAAAACTTTTTTTTTATAATTTTACTTGTAAACCTTAAAGGATTTTTTGAAATTAAACACAACATTTTCTCTTTCTGTTTTTTAAATTGATACTACTCATTTTGTTTCATTTGAAATTTTATACTTAAGCCTTTAAGTTATATCAAATTATATTTAATTCTGAACTTTTTTTTTTAATATTTAGACATAAGCCTTCAAGTTAAGTTAAATTTACATTTATTCACCTAACTTTTTCTTATATTTTATAGTTAAGAATTCGAGTTACCTCAAATTTACAATTAATCACTTGAGCTTTTTTTTAAGTTTTATATATGAGTATCCGAGTATTGTCAAATTTTATTTTAACCAATTTTTAATAAAGCTTGATAATTATAATAAAGTCACAATTTATATATTTTTTATTTTTCTTATCTGTTTCGAGTTATTTACTTTTTTATAGTTTTTTTCTATTGCACCTTTTTATCAGTGTTTCGTACGTAATTTTTTTTCGGGTGGTTAGTACTAACGTATAAATTATCAGATTACATATTTCAACTTTTATAACCCCAAAAACTATTATTATGACATTCTCGTATACATTAAAACATGTCGTGGAAAAGCGCGGGTTTAATCCGCTAGTAATGTATTAATACATTATGGTTTTGGATTTACTAATAATTTATTCGATATACATATATAAATAATTGGTTTTCAACAAAAGTTTGTTTATATCATCGTAGTGTCACATATATAATACTAACCTAAAACTCTAAAAGATTGTGAAGTACCACTTATAATTTTATATGTGATAGTCACCAAGCAAAGCTTTCTATATTTATTTACTACTCCGACTCCGACTCCAACTGCTACTCCTATTCCTACTCTTACAGGCTTTACGTCATTACAAAAACAAGTAAGAAAATTTGTACAAACATACATCATCACTTAATTACGATTAAAGTCAATGTGTATGGTAGGAGGATGACGACTAGCTATCATAATAAAGCTGTTCAGTGAAGTGTCTCATCATGAAGCAGTGAATTTCTCATTCATCTCATATGAATTTCATTACACTCAATATTCTTCCTTTCTAACAAACTTGCAAGCATCTCTCATGAATCGTTTGTGGTCAAGAACACGGCCAACTTCTCTCTTTCACACCCTTTCTCCTCCCGTATATGCCACCTCTCGTTCTCGCTTCCACCTTTGAGTCCGTAGGCTTGACGGACCATGCTGCAAGTGCTCTAAAAGTTAATAATACATAAAAATCATCTTATACAAATCAATATCATCTCATACCATAAAGACTTGATAAATGAATATTCCTCGACATTAGAAATAGATGTTTGCGTAGTAAAATTATTTGTTTGATGATAAGTAATAATAACTATTCGGGACTAGAAAATAACTATATTTTTTTATCTATTATCTAATCGATTCCCCATCCAGATTAAATATAAATAAAAAATATTAGAATCCCCAACTTTAGAGTTGTAAACTGAAATACTAAGACTTCAAATTTATATGTTGAAAACCTTAATGACAACCTTTAAACATTAAACAAATGGACATTAAATATACCATGTTTGATTTTATCCAGATTTGTCTTAGGCTTTTAGCCGCCTCCACTTAATAGAGATTGAATTGTATTCAAGACATAATGGTGCTAAAATGTCTCTTTTTTATTCAATAGGTTTAGAGTTTTAGTATATATGAAGTTTAAGTGGTTAATAAAAGTATATTAACTTATTCATATTCTATATTTCATTCTTCTTCTTAATATGTTTTCGTCATACGGTTATTTGTTCCGGCAATACATATTGTCGCTATAGTCATCGTCGGCATGAGATGTAATTCTTGTATGGTAAAAGATGGCTCAAATGATGAAAACGCACCCTAAAATTCTCGGTCTAAAAACAACTCCACAAATAACCAAATGGTATAATATAATATTATACCTTATCCTTGCTGACAAGTCACAACTATCCACCTAATCCACGTGCTACTTTTCTTGTTTAACTTAAATAATTCATCATTACTTAATATTCTAATAACTACACATCTTCATTTGAGAGATAAAATAGGTTTTATCCAAATCCAACAAATCCAATATTTGAATTCTTTTTATGGTAGTTTTTAATAAGTTAAACCATTTTGGATTATAAACTTCAAATTGCTTTACTCTATACATTAAAATTACATTTCAAATTATGAAAATTTATAGAATAAAAAACTCTCATTTTTACCTTTCCCCTCAATTACAGTTCTTTCCTGATGGTGTTTGAGAGTACTATGTCATATCCCTTCATAATTTTAAATTAAAATCAGAGTTTCAAAACACAGAAATGTTATATATATGCATATTGGATTGACAATTTATGTCATGAACTGAAACACGATATGAAATGTCACGAAAACAAGGCTATATATTATGCCTATAATCAATAAACAAGTTGTGTTAAGATTAAACAATTTAGTTAAAACATGTTGACGGTCATTCTGTCTGTTTAAGCTACTTATTACAACTTTTAACCCAATCACAACATGGTTATAACCTGCCAGCATAAATAAATGATTCAAGTAGTTATGAATTATATGATTATTAATGTGTTTAGATTAGTGTTGATGTCTTTAATAAATAAATATATAGTATGAATGTGTTGTGATAAACGACTTAACTCGCCAACCCAACCCATCAACATGGCGTTTTTAATTAACAACCATGGCAATTTTAATTAACAGCATGGCAATAAACATGTAAACAATATATGTAATTTAAATGCACACATATAGTTTCACCACCTTTATATAGAATATAGATAACAGCTTAGCATCCCCACCGATTAGAACACTGAAAGTATTAAAAGCCAAAACAAGTGTTCTTTCGAAGTTAAGTTTATTCCGAAGCTTAACATAGTTCTTCCGAAACTTAGTTGGAATCTTCCGAAGGTTATGTTTGCTTCGGAAGGGATTTGAAGTTTACTTTGGATATATTCCAAAGTGTATATATTTTTCGAATGGTTATTTCTGTTCGAAAGATATAGTATAGGGTCCTTAGTGTACTTTCTCAATATTCGTTGAGTGTGTCTGTTATAGTTAGTTAAGCACTATAACTAGGGATCTGATGTAATCGGTGAGAGGATCCGAAATCATTCTAATAATTCTAATCATTTTTAAATTCTTGTTCACAATTTCATTCTTTTTTGTATCATATTTGTATTGTTGATATTCCGCATTCGTGTTCTCAATTGATTTGACAACAATTGGTATCAGAGCCTGGTTAGAGGCTCAATTGAGGATCAAGATTCATCAAAGATTGATCGGCGACAACAATGGTGTCAACAAAGTTCGATGTTGAGAAATTCGATGGGAAGAATGACTTTGGGTTATGGTGGTTGAAGATGAAGGCATTACTCGTTCACCAATGAGTGGTGGATGCCTTGGCCGGAGAATCCAAGTTTCCGAATACAATGGCAGACAAGGAGAAGAAGGAGATGCTAGAACATGCACACAGTTTAATCATCTTGAACTTGGGGGATCGAGTACTCAGAGAAGTATCGAAGGAGACGTCTGCTGTAGGGGTCTGGTCAAAATTGGAAAGTCTGTACATGTCGAAGTCTCTTGCGAACATGCTATATCTCAAGAAACGGTTGTACACATTCCAAATGGCTCCTGGGAAGTCAATTGAAGATCTTACTGATGAATTCAACAAGTTAGTGTTGGATCTTAAGAACATCGAAGTTGAATTGGATAATGAAGACCAAACAATCATATTCTTGACATCTTTGCCATCCTCTTATGAGCATTTTGTGGATGCTTTGATGTATGCTAGAGACACACTTACCATGGAAGAAGTGCTGGCAGCTCTCAATTCAAAGGAATCCAAGAAGAGAACTGATTATAAAGAAGATGGTGGGGAGGGCTTGGTGGTCGACGGAAGATCTGAACAAAGAAACTTCAAGCAGAGAAGTGTCTTGAAGTCTCGGTCCAAGTTTAAGAAGAGGTGTTATGTGTGTGGATCTGAAAAGCACTTCAAGAAAGATTGTCCTGATTGGAAAAGAAAAAAAGGTGAATCAAGTGGGTCAAAAACTCATTCCGGACACAATGCACAAGATGATTCCTCTGATGGATATGAAAGTGCAGATATGTTGGCTGTCACAAGTAGTGGTAAGGAGGATGAGTGGGTGATGGATTCAGGGTGCTAATTTCATATGACACCAATGAAGGAGTTCTTTAAAGATCTAAAGTTTGAAGATCTTGGATAGGGGATGATAGACTTTGCAAGATTATGGGTTATGGTATAGTGACTCTAAAAATGAAGAATGGCAGGGAAGTGAATCTTCATGATGTAAGGTATATCCCTAGTCTTAAAAGAAGTTTATTGTTTTTAGGGTTGTTGGAGAGTTTTGGTTACCATGTTAGTCCTAGAGATGGTAAAGCTAAGGTGATTAAGGGATCAATGGTAGTATTGTCTAGTAGTAGCAGTGTTGTAAAACTCGGACAACTCGACTGAGTACTCGAGAAGTACTCGGATCTCGGCCATTTACTGAAGCAAATTTCTTCAACTCGGTCCTATAACTCGGAATCGGTCAAAATCGGGGAGTACTCGGAGCTAGGCGGCCCAAATTGGACCTACTCGGAGCTAGGCGACCCAACTTGGCCCTACTCGGAGCTAGGCGGCCCAACTTGGCCCTACTCGAAGCTAGGCGGCCCAACTCGGAAAACTCGAATTTTCACTGTTTTTTGTCAATTTCGGCTTATTTTCATTGATTTTTGTTGAGTTTATGTTGTTTTTCTTGTATATACATTAGAAGACGACTATTAATTGATTACTATATCTATAATATCATAGAATAAAATTTATTTTTTGAATTATTTTCATATTTGAAACATGTATTCTTCTAAATTATATTGATATTCACATACATTGTTGTAAATATTAATAAACTTATGATATTTGACATATGTATAATTTCTTACGGTTAAATCTTTATCATTTATCATATTTGAGTACTCCTCACCTAAAACGAGTACTTGCAACTCCTCAGTTGACCGACCTGGCAGCGCCTAGCGACTTTTACACCATTGAGTAGTAAAATGAATAATAATATCTATCTATTAGATAGTGCTGCTGTAGTAGAGCCCCAGGTGGCGTCTGCCTCAAGTGATAGTAGTTCAAATGCTATGTTGTGGCATAAGAGGCTTGGTCATATCAGTCATCAAGGACTGGTGGAGTTGCAAAAACAACATGTGATGACTGAGTTGCAGAATAATGATTTTGGCTTTTATGAAACTTGTATCCTTGGTAAACATAAGAGGGTAAAGTTTACAAGGGCTAAGCATACCACAAGTGGGTTGTTAGACTACATTCATTCTGATTTATGGGGCCCTGTTAAGGTTGATTCTTTGGGTGGAGCCAGATACTTAATGACCTCGATTGATGATTTCAAGAAGAGTTTGGGTGGTTATCTTAAAGAATAAGAATGAGGCCTTTAGTAAGTTCAAGGAATAAAAAGTCCTTGTGGAAACTCAAACTAAAAGAAACATCAAGAAGCTTAGAACTGATAATGGGTTGGAATTCTGCAGTCACGAGTTTAGTCAGTTTTGTAAAACTCATGGTATTACCGGACATAGAACTGTGCTAGGGAATCCACAGTAGAATGATTTGGTTGAGAGGATGAATAGAACTTTGCTTGAAAAAATGAGGTGCATGTTGGCTAGTTCTGGTTTACCCAAGATGTTCTGGGCTGAAGCTGTTTCAACTACTGCTTACTTAGTCAATAGGTCTCCATCAACTGTATTAGATATTGAAACACCTATGGAGGCATGGTCAGGTAGGAAGATTGATTATAGGAAACTTAAGGTGTTTGGTTCTTTGGCTTATGCTCATGTTAGCCAAGAGAAGTTGGAACCCAGGACTTGTAAATATGTTTTTCTAGGATACCCTGAGGGTGTAAAAGGGTAAAAGTTATGGAGGCTAGAAGGGGACAGACCTAGGGTGATAGTGAGTAAAGATGTGTTTTTCAAAGAGAACGTTATTTATAAAGACATTCAAGAAAAAGAGAAGTCAAAGGTTGAAGGTTAGAGTGGGGTTCAGATTGAGGTGGAGCAACAGGGTGTGAATGATAAAGGTGTTGATCATGGTACTTCCAATAGCCAAGGAGATGGTATGGAGGATTACCATTTGGCTAGGGATAAACAAAGAAGACAGGTGATACCTCCACTTAGGTATAGAGAGGGAAGTGATTTGTCTACATTGGCCTTTGTTGCTGTAGAAAAAAGAGTATCTATGAACCATTGACATACTCTGAGGCAATTTCTATGAAAGAAGGCTCAAAATGGTATAAGGACGTGGAGGAAAAGATGGAATCTCTGTATAAGAATGGCACATGGGAGCTGGTTGATAAACCTGAAGGTCACAAGCCTATGTCATGTAAGTGGTTGTTCAAACTAAAAGATAGGATCTCTAAAGCTAAGCCTCTTAGATACAAGGCTAGATTGGTAGTTAAGGGGTTTACATAGAAGCCAGGGGTGGATTATAATGAGATATTTTCGCCTATGGTGAAGCATTCATCTATCAGAATTATGTTGTCATTGACTGCTTCTATAGATATGGAGCTACATTAGCTAGATGTGAAAACTATATTTTGCATGGAAAGTTAGATGAAACTATCTATATGAAGCAACCGAAGGGGTTTGAGGTTAAAGGGCAGGAAGATAAGGTGTGTCTCCTTAAGAAGTCTCTATATGGACTAAAGTAATCCCCTAGACAGTGGTATAAAAGGTTTGATGAATATATGGTGACAAATGGTTTTAAAAGGAGCAACTATGATAGTGGTGTTAATTTTAAGAAATATAGTATGAACAAGTTTGTGTATTTTTTGTTGTATGTAGATGACATGTTGGTGGCTTGTTCTGACTTGGAAGAAGTTGAAGCTACTAAGAAGATGTTGATGTCAGAGTTTGAGATGAAAGATCTAGGTGAAGCAAAGAAGATATTAGGCATGAAGATCACAAGAGATAGAAAACACAAGGTGTTGAAGCTGAGGTCTTACCTGGAGAAGATACAAAGTAACTATAGAATGGATAATATGAAGCCAGTAACCGTTCCTATAGATTCTCATATTAAACTATCAAGATCTAATTGTCCTAAGTCAGATGTTGAAGCTAAATATATGGAGAAAGTGCCTTATGCCAATGTCGTTGGGAGCTTGATGTACCTGATGGTTTGTACTAGGCCAGATATTGGGTATGCTGTGAGTTTAGTCAGCAGGTATTTATCAAAAATTCAGGTAAAGCTCATTGGGTTTCTGTGAAATGGATCTTGAGGTATCTCAGGGGTATTAAGCACTATGGTTTGGTGTTTGGGCATCATGAACATGAGAAGTTTGACAGGGTTATTGGTTATGTTGATTCAGATTTTGCCAAGGATCTAGATAAAGGAAGATCTATCACAGGATATGCATTTCATGTTCTGGGAAACTTGGTTAGTTGAAAAGCTCTGTTGCAGCATGTAGTGGTATTATCTACAACAGAGGCTGAGTACATATCATTGACTGAGGGAGTCAAGGAAGCTATATGGTTACATGGTTTTGTTTCTGAGTTGCGAATCAAAGTTGCAGACTTAGTGGTGTATTGTGATAACCAGGGTGCAGTTCAACTGTCAAAGAATAACATGTTTCATGAGAGAACAAAGCACATTAATGTGAAGTTACACTTTATACTTGATATGGTGAATGATGGGAAGGTGAAAGTGGCAAGTGTGTCTACTTTAGAGAATCCAACGGATGTGTTTACAAAGTCTCTACCTGGTGTGAAGTTTAAGTTTTTCTTGAATGCATTGGGAGTTGGTTAAAATCTTGTTTTGGATTTTAAGGTGGAGATTGTGAAGTATTAAAAGCCAAAACAAGTATTCTTCCGAAGTTAAGTTTCTTCCGAATCTTAACATAGTTCTTCCGAAGCTTAGTTGGAATCTTCCGAAGATTATGTTTGCTTCAAAAGGGATTTGAAGTTTACTTTGGATATCTTCCAAAGTGTATATATCTTCCGAATGGTTATTTCTGTTCGGAAGATATAGTATAGGGTCCTTAGTGTACTTTCTCAATATTCGTTGAGTGTGTCTGTTATAGTTAGTTAAACACTATAAGTAGGGACCTGATGTAATCGATGAGAGGATCCGAAATCATTCTAAGAATTCTAATCATCTATAAAGTCTTGTTCACAATTTCATTATTTCTTGTATCATCTTTGTATTGTTGATATTCCGCATTCGTGTTCTCAATTGATTTTACAATGGAACAAAAGTTGAAACACCTCGTCATGGTCTTCTTTCTTGTAAATTATCATCAGTCATCACTAAATGCTTTTATATTACAATCAACATAATTGGTGTTAATTAGTTGTGTGAATTAGGTGGGGCACAATATGTAATGTAATATCTAGCTATTAAAAAAATTCTATCTATAATAATGCATTATTACACATTTTTTTTGTTTTATAAGATAAGGGGCAGAGCTTGGGTTTTTTTTTGCATAAGGGGGCGATGGCGAATTAATTATTTTTATGGAAGGCAAACTAGTTATATATAAAACAATTACACTACAGAAACAAAAATTAATACTACTGAATAAAAAATGAATGTGTAACTGATAACTTTATTAAGTTAATGTGCAATATTATAAATGCTTAAATTTATAATAGAATAAAATTTTATTAAAAGTAGGAGATTAAATGTAAATTGAACATAAATCAAGGGTATAAGTGTAAAAATTAAATAAAGCAAAAATTGCGTAGGTAATCATTTTAGAAAAAAATGTTATGGTTAGTTTCGAAAATTCCTATGGGTTAAATGTAAAATTATAAAAAAAGCATAATAGGTTTTTTATTACTTTGGAGAAAAAACAATCATGGTAACATTAAAAAAACTTATAGCTTCAGTTAGGACTGCAAACAAATTGAACGTTTAGCGAACAGTTCGCGAATCGTTCGATAATAGTTTATTTATGTTCGTTAATGTCCATTCGTGAACGTTTGATAATGTGGTCGCTTATGTTTGTTAATGTATTTGTTTATATTCTTAATTTTTGTGTAAGTTATTCTTATGATTATTATATCAAGTATTTTTTTTATTTATGTTAAGTACTTATTTATTTTTGATTGATTTTGGGTAATGTTTGTAATGAAAATGTAAATTTTATTCTAAAATAAATCTATAATCATTATCTATAATCATTTGTATAAGTTTATGTTCATGAGCTTTTTTGTGTTCGACATTTTTATGAACACTTGTTTGTGTTCGTTTGCTTTTGATTGTGTTGATTGCGTTTGGTAAATGTCCGTGAACAGTTTAAACATGTTCATTTTCCTAATGAACGAACACGAGTAAAGAAACTTGTTTGGTAAGTGTTCATAAACAGTTTAAGAACAAGTATAATTTTTAACGAACCACACGAACAACGTTTCCTTCATATTCGTTTGGTTCGTTTGCAACCCTAGCTTCACTAGTTATCATTCTTTTTATTTGATATATAATAGGTTTGGCTGCATGATTTAATGAGTGTCATCCAGGTTTTTTTATGTTATGACTACCTTAAACGTTGATTATATTTGTATATTATTATTATTATTTAAAAATTTAATAGTTATATATTTAAATATTTAAATAAGTTAATATTTAATTTAAATTGTATTTAGTTATGAGACATATAGAAAGTAAATGTAAATTAAAATATTATTTTAAAATATTATAAATAAGATAATACGTAATGAATTGAATTATATATTCTAGTGTGTATTACATAACTTTAGACTGGTAGAAGCTTATTAAATAGAGGCAAATTAACAATTATTACATAAAATATTTTAATTTTATGTTTAAAAAGTTGTTTTAAATGTCTTAAACTTTATGCAAAATTACAAATATTTCTATCTCAAGTACTTTATATACAATATTTATTTATAGTGTAGACTAGTGTGTATTACATAATACTCAAACTAGTAGAAGTTTATTAGATGGGGCCAAATTAGAAATTATTACATAAAATACTTGTATTTTATGTTTAAGATGTTATTTTAAATGTCTTAAACTTTGTGTAAAATTACAAATGTTTTCATCTCAAATACTTTATATATAGTATTTAAAGTAAATTATCATTTGCATCCCTAATGTTATTTCATTTTAATCGTTTACATTCATATAGTTTTAAATTGCTATTTTCCCCCTAACGTTTCTTTTTTATCTTCATTTGAGATAAATACACTAACGATGTTAATTTTTGGGTAACTTTTGTAAAATGACAAAATTATGCTCCGGGTGGTGAGACGAGGTGTAGCACAGTCTGGTCAGCACATCTGTTTTGGGTATAGAGGGCCATAGGTTCGAATCCTGGATGGTCTACGATCAGTGCTATTCGTACACCTTATGCCTGATTTCGCAACTTCAATCCTTTCCCTATCCAATGTAGTTGTAACTGTGCCTTATTGGTTTCTTTTCACTTAACAAGCAAGTACGCAAACAACCTTTGGTTCCTAACAAGCTAAGCACCTACCCCGTTGGCTTGGGTACTACGACCTACTAGTTTAGCCTATCTGACCTAACTAGCTTATTAAAAAAAACTTGATTAGGACCCCTACCACTCTTATAGATAACTGAATTATGTTCCTACCACTCTTTTTGATACTACTGGAGTGTTGGTAATAAAAAAGAAGATGTTGATAAATGAGTCCCACTAATTTTTTTTTGTTTTTATATAATTTTAGTGGTAATTTAGTATTTTTAACAATAACTTAAAAGAAAATTTAACATTGTTACTTATGTTGACTCAAATTGAAATAAAAATAAAATGACATACAATCAAATGAAGATAATATAAAACGTTAGAGGGTAGATAGTAATTTTGAAATTATAGGAATGCAAACGGTTAAAATGACAAAAACGTTATGATACAAATGGTAATTTACTCTATTATTTATATACAGTATAGGCGAGTGCGCTAAAACATTTCACTAAATTAGAAGTTAAACTACCACTCTATTTTTAAATAAAGTCAAAGAATATTATTATGAGTTGTTTTAGAGTAAATCTAATATTAATTGTGGGGCAAGTTTTTGACATAAATTTATTATTACAAATTGTATATCATATATAATTAAATATTGTCAAATTAGTTTTGACGAATAAGAGTATATTAATTAGCACTTTCTGTACATCATTTTTTATGAATATATATATATAATATATATATATATATATATATATATATATATTATATATATATATATATATATATATATATATATATATATATATATATATTATATATATATTATATATATATATATATATATATAATATATATATATATATATATATATTCATTTTTTTGAATGTTTTAGGCAAAGTTTATTTCTTCCGAGAGCCACATATAATTATCAATTCCTTTACATTGATTACATCTGATTATAGTTCAAACAATTTACTTTTGCCGTAATCGAAGAATATATCGAACAACTGACCAATGTAAACTTTTATTGAACAATAGATGTGTTCTTTTTAATATTCTAATTATCTACTCATATTATAATATGCCCATGTGCTTTAGATTTGTAGCATTTGTTTATGTTTCTTAACTTTGATAACTATGCAAATCCACCTTTGAAAAAGTCGTATATGCCCACCATACATTATATAAACATACAACTCTTCACCATCATCATCAACTCACTCTTAAACAATGGCATCTCTTGCACCACCCCCAACCACCACAGTTGCCGCCACCACCGCCACCGGAAAACCCTTCTCCTCCTCCTCAACCTATGCTTCTTCCTTCTCTTTCAAGTCATCTCAAGTTCCCATATCAAGAAACCGCAAAAAACCCCATGCAGTTTCATGCAAAACCCTAGATAACGATGATCATCAAGAAACCTCACCGAAAATCGACCGGAGAAACGTTATGTTAGGCCTCGGTGGTCTTTATGGTGCTGCCGCCACCTTCGGGTCTGGCTCGATGGCCTTCGCGGACCCAATAATGGCACCGGACGTCACAAAATGTGGTGCAGCTGACTTACCGCAGGGTGTTAAACCCACCAACTGTTGTCCTCCTGTAGCCAAAAAGATTATTGACTTCAAACCACCACCACATACCACCACCAGGGTCCGGCCCGCGGCTCATTCGGTCAGTAAAGACTACATAGCCAAGTTCAACAAAGCTATCGAGCTCATGAAAGCTCTACCGGATGATGACCCTCGTAGCTTCAAACAACAAGCCGCGGTTCATTGCGCGTATTGTGATGGTGCTTATGATCAAGTCGGTTTCCCCGATCTCGAGCTTCAAGTTCATGGTTCATGGCTCTTCTTACCCTTCCATCGCCATTACTTATACTTTTTTGAAAGAATTTGTGGGAAATTAATCGGTGACCCAAGTTTTGCAATCCCATTTTGGAACTGGGATGCACCCGAGGGGATGAAAATCCCCGATATCTACACGAATAAGAACTCGCCTTTGTATGATTCTTTACGCGATGCTAAACATCAACCACCGTCTATTATTGATCTAGACTTCAATGGGCTTGATGAAAACCTTAGCCGGTCGAAACAAGTGTCCACAAATCTCACAATAATGTATAGACAAATGGTGTCTAGTGCAAAGACTGCCAGTCTTTTTATGGGTAGCCCCTATCGCGCAGGCGATGAGGCTAACCCTGGTGGTGGCTCTTTGGAGAGCATACCACATGGTCCGGTCCATATCTGGACCGGAGACAGCACCCAGCCCAATGGGGAGGACATGGGTAACTTTTATTCCGCGGCTAGAGATCCAATCTTCTATGCACATCATGCAAATGTGGATAGAATGTGGTCAATATGGAAAACCTTAGGGGGAAGAAGGAGAGACTTTACTGATAAAGACTGGCTCGAGTCCTCATTCGTGTTCTACGATGAGAACTCGGAGATGGTTCGAGTCAAAGTGCGAGATTGTCTCGACACCAAGAATCTTGGCTATGTTTACCAAGATGTGAACACACCATGGCTAAATAGCAAGCCCACACCGCGCATCAAAAGGGTTTTGAGCAAGATTAAGCACCTAGGCATGGCGCGAGCCGACGAACACATCCCCTTCGCGAAAGATGTGTTCCCCGCGACCCTGGATAAGCAGATCAAGGTGTTGGTTCCTAGACCAAAGAAGTCAAGAAGCAAGAAACAAAAAGAAGAAGAAGAGATATTGGTGATTGAAGGGATTGAAGTTAAGAGAGATACATTTGTGAAGTTTGATGTGTTTGTGAATGATGAAGACGACGGGATGAACGCCACCGCGGATAAGACGGAGTTCGCTGGAAGTTTTGTGAATGTGCCTCATAAGCATAAGCATGGGAAGAATGTGAAGACTAGATTGAGGTTAGGGATAAGTGAGCTTTTGGAGGATTTGAAGGCTGAAGATGATGATAATGTGTTGGTTACATTGGTGCCCAAAAATGGTGGTGGTGAGATCACCATTAAAGGGATTAAGATCGAGCATGAAGATTGATGATAAGTTCGATTATTATTGTTTAGGGGTTACATTTTCCCGATGAATAAAGACATGAGTATGAGTTAATATCTTTAGGTCAACAATGTAATGTCTATTTTAAGGGATTACAATAAAATTTGGTCGTGGTATTCTTAAAGAAAAAAGGTGGTCTAATAACACGTTCAATATATAGTTAATTAAATATAGGGATGGTTATTGGTTAATGCACAATAACGTTTTTAATGTATAAAGGGTAGGAAGTGATATTGTTCCTTCATTTATAATTATTTATGGGTGGTATATGGTGACATTTTTGTAAATATGAAGCGGTTTTAAACTTGAGTAAAGGGGATTTAGATGTATTTAGACGTTTTGTAAGGGTACTTAAAAGGCGTACGTGCATATATGTTGTCTATACGGTTTAACTACATGTTGAAAGGATTAATGAACTTTAGCTTAGCTGATTAATATGAGTTACACATAACATATAAATTGGCATTAGAATCATTTTTTTATATATTTCTTTTATCATTTCAAGATTGTGGTTTGTCATTTGTCACCGGTTCAGCTTAAACATCTAAGACCACTAGATTCAATTCTTTTGTTAAAAACTGTGTGAGTTGACCAAAATAGTTTGATTGATAATATAAATCTGATGCCGCGCTACACGACAAAGGTTAAACCTGCAAATGGTGAACCTAGGCATAAATAAGCATATCGAGTATTCGTACAACCAAAAAATAAAATTAGAGTTTAAGAACGTAAATTGAAATATCAATTAGCGATTCCTTTATGTACCTACATTCATGAAACATGGTTGTATGTATTGTACAATACGAGTGTCAAAATTTACGACATACAATTTATAAAAAAATAACAATAAATTTTGAAGAAAAATAAAATTGAAATAAAACCAGAAGAGGTCAACAAAACATTAAAACAATAAAATAAAAAGTTGTAAAAAAATGAAAAACTATAGAAAGAGAGAGGATAAAACCGGGTGTGAGTGTGAGTGAAGGGTTTGCATGGATCATACCCCGGGTGGTTAAAAATATAGCAAACGAGTCTTATCAACAGGCTAACAACCCATTTGGTAATACACATAAACGATCGACCATAAGAAGAAAAAAATATATTGGTGCAATAAAAATATAATATGTGTCCAATCTAACGAATAGTGATTTAATACTGTGGATGTAATGTGAAATTTATTAGTTATATAATATAATGGTGATATATCAATGACAATAATATTGTTTTAAGATGATAGTCACCACTAAATATGAATTAGAATCCATTATATGGGTTTCTGTAATGAAATTTGATACGTAAAGTTACTAACTTAGATTATATACCTGTTATATAATACATTTAAAATCAAAGTTTTACTTCTATGTACCATAATTTAATTATATTCAATATCTAAAATTACAATTCTTTTAGTGAATTAAGTGGCCAATGATAACAATATTTATTTTAAACAGAAAAAATGGGCCATTGAGATATATAACGGTTCATAACCTTACTAAAATGTATATAGTTTAAATAAAACTAAATGAATATCTTTAAGTTGAAACTTGAAACATCACTACTATCATAGACTGGTGTGAGATGATCAATTTTTTAAAATAGTTATTCTTTTGTAATTGACAAACACATCCAACTAAATTAGAGAAAATAAAGTTTGCAACAATTTTTTAATCTATTCATAAAAAACACATTTTCATCTAAAAAAAAGTAAGAAAACTTAGAAACCTAACTAATATACTAACGGAAACTAGGAATGAAAGCGCATAACGTAAATCACAAATTGCCTAGGTGGGTTTGAAACTCTCCACAATATCGTATCTAATAAAATCTTACTATATAGTAATTCCTAAGGATAATATTATGACGGTCTATAGATATTATAAATTTATTTTAAACCATACATAAATATAACAAAAAGTTAACATCTAAACTTTTACACAAATGATCACTCAATCTCAACTTTTACACCACCTATTATAACATTAACATTATCACACTTTGGCACCAACTTCACCACCACATGTTCATCATCATCTTCAACTCCCAAACCCTTCAACAACTCACTTATCCCTAATCTTAACTTAGTCTTCATCACCATCCCACCACCGTCTCCGCCACCATCCCGTCGCCTATGTGGCACATTCACGAAGCTACCCGCAAACTCGATCTTCTCCGCCCCACCGCCATTCGCCACCTCCTCATCTTCATCATTGATGAACACATCAAACTTCACAAACTCATCACTCTTAACTTCTATCCCTTCTATCACCAACACTTCTTCGTGTTCGTCTTCGTCGTTCCCTCGACGATCATTCTTCGATGGCCTCGCCACCGCCACCGTCTTCGGTTTGTCTAGACTCATCGGAAAAGTAGCTGGTGTAGATGATACTCCGGCCATGCTTAATTTGTGCTAATTGTTTTTGGGTTTTGGTTTATTTACATAATCTTTAATTTAAGCAACTTGATTAACTTTTGTAGCATTATTTCAGACGATTTATTTCACCGACCATTTATATTTTCTGTTATGTTGTAATTATAATATTGTAGTATTATTTTATACAATATATTGCAGCTTTCTAGATATTATATTATACTTTCGAGAAAAAACTACTTATTATACTTTCGAGAAAAAACTACTTGGATGAACAAATGTCATAAATAACATAATACTTGTCTACGTTAATGTCGATGTTTACAATACATATAAACACGTCGTATTTTTATAATATGTAGAACTATTTTATTCTTAATGACCCGTTGATGCTAACATTTTAAATAATGTATGAACTCATCCATGACATCACTAGACTTGCATTTCTTTGCAATGGGAAAAATATGTAATTATTTAAGTGGTTTGCTTAGTTATATATAAATAACTTTAGAAAATGACACTTTGACAAATTAATAAATAAATAATAGGATATGTATTCATATATCTTAACACATCAAAGACTAAATAAAAAATTAGAAACACGTAGGTTTGGTTCAAATTAATTCCAAGTGGCACAAAAACATCTAATGTGTTTATGATTTATGGTGAAAACAATCGATGATTCTCTTGATCTCAAAGCACAAATAAATATACATAGAGCCTAGCCACCTAGCCATTATACAAGACAATAGATAAATTACAGCCATACAATTAAATACAAAACTAATTTTATATATAAAATATTGACTAAATCTGGTTGGCTAATAGTCCCCCGCAGTCAAATCAGTAGTGGAACGAATGCAAAGACTGGATCGAAAGCGTGTAAACAGTTGACGGGAAGACCATGTAAAACACGAACTGAGCCAACCCGTACCTTTTCACGAACAAAATGAATATCGATCTCAACATGCTTTGTTCGTTGATGTTGGACCAAGTTTTGAGCTAGATAAACCGTTGAGACATTATCGTATTAGATTACGAATGCACGAGTAATGGGAACATGTAGTTCAAGTAGGAGATTTCTTATCCAAGTAGTCTCGGCAGTGGTGTTGGCAACACCCCTATACTCAGCTTCTGCACTTGATCTAAAGATGGTTGGTTGACGTTTGGAGGACCAGGAGATCAAGTTATCGCCAAGAAAAATGTAGTACCCTGAAGTCGATCTTCGTGAATCAGGTCAGCCCCTCCAATCGGCATCGGAGTAGGCGGTGAGAGAGACCGATTTGGAAGGACGTATGTAGAGCCTGTGATCCATAGTGTCTTGTAAGTACCAAAGTATCTGTTTCAAATAATTAAAGTGAGGCTCTCTAGGAGCATGCATGAACAAGCACACTTGTTGAACAGCATAAGCAATGTCAGGCCGTGTGAATGTGAGGTACTAAAGTGCACCAGCGAGATTACAGTACAAAGTTCCATCAGATAGTGGTTCTCCTGCAGTTGCACTTAGTTTAGAGTTGGTTTCCACAGGTGTAGCACAAGGTTTACAGTATTGCATCTTTGCCCTTACAAGAATTTCTGTAATATATGATGTCTAGGAGAGATAGAGTCCCCTGTGGTGACGTTGTACCTAAATCCCAAGGAAATGATGAAGCGGCTCAAGATCTGACATAGCAAACTCCTTGGATAAAGATGTGATAATATGTTGTAAAATAGAAGTGTTAGATGCAGTGAGTATAATATCATCCACATACAATAAAAGATATGCCATATTTTGCCGTTCATTGTAGACAAATAGAGATGTGTCACATGTGGTGCTCTTAAAACCGCATTGTTGAAGATATGATGCAAATCGTTGATACCACGCACGGGGCGCCTGCTTTAAGCCATAAAGAGACTTGTTGAGGTGGAAAACATGTGTAGGATGTGTGGAATCAACAAAACCCGGGAGTTGGAACATGTAAACCGTTTCTTTAAGATCACCATGAAGAAACGTGTTTTTAACATCTAACTAATGTATCGACCATGATTTTGAAACGGCAAGATTGAGAACCGTGCGGATGGTGGTTGGTTTAACCACAGGGCTAAACTTTTCATCATAGTCCACGCCAACCAGTTGATATTTTCCATTCATAACAAGGCATGCTTTGTACCTTTTTAAAGTTCCATTGGCGTGAAATTTATGTTTATAAAGCCAAATACAACGGATAACATGAGCATCATTAGGACGAGGCACTAAATCCCAAGTGTTATTAGCTATAAGGGCCTGTATTCATCGGTCATGCCCGAGTACCAGTTTGGATCGTCACATGTAGGGTTGCAAACGACCCGAACAAACACAAACAAGGCCTTGTTCGTGTTCGTTCTTTAAGAAATAAACTTGTTCATGAACTGTTCACGAACACTTATCGAACAAGATTTCTTGTTCGTGTTCGTTCATTAAGAAAATGAACATGTTCATGAACTGTTCACGAACACTTACCAAATGCAAATAGACACAAACAAAAGCAAACGAACACAAACAACTGTTCATGAACATGACGAACACAAAGAAACTCATAAACACAAACGAATACAAATTATTATAGATTTATTTTAGAAAATTTATATTTTTTATTACAAACATTACACAAATTCAATAAAAATAAATAAGTAGTTAATATAAATACCAAAAAATACTTGATATAACAGTCATAAAAATAACTGACACAATAATTAAGAATATAAACGAACACCTTAATGAACATAAACGAACACATTATCGAACGAACATTAACGAACATAAACGAACACATTATCAAACGTTCACGAACATAAATGAACAAACGCGACTTGTGTTCGTGTTCGTTTGTTTAACCAAAAGAACGGAATCTTCTTGTTCATGTCTGTTTATTTACTAAACGAACGAACATAAACGAACTTCCCGCCGAACGGTTCACGAACTGTTCACTGAATGTTTAGTTCGTTGCAGCCCTAGTCACAGGCACTTTTATAAGATTTTGGTAGGGGAGAAATATGAGGATCATTGGTGGTGTAGAGATTGAATGGAATTTGGGCTTAGTGGTGCCAAGCTGGGGTCGGGTAACCATGGGGTGGTGGGTAGGAGGCGGGTGGTTTGGAGGTGGTGAAGGTGGGGTTGAGGGAGAGGGAGTGGAAGGTGGTGTGGTTGGAGTAGAATGAGGGGAAGGGCTTAAGGATTGGAGTGGGGAGGTGGGGAGGTTAGGTTTGGAGTTGATGGGTGGGGTGGCAGGCGAGTTGTGGGGCTGAGTGGCAGATGGTGGTTGGGGTTGTTGTGGTACATGTTGTCGACGAGAATAGGTATATATGTGTAGGTGGAGGAGGGGAGTGGGGTTGGTGGGGTTGAGGTGGGTTTGGATGTGAAAGATGTAGGATGAAAGAGGAGAGGGGAGGGATCAGGATCTAGAAACGAGTATGTTATGGTAGGTTGTTTAGAAGTTTTGCAAAAAAGGGAAGTGAGTCTCATCGAATGTAACATGTCGGGAAAGAATAGTTTTTCCCGTGGACAAATCGAGACATCAATACCCTTTATAATCTGACGGGTAACCAAGAAACACGCAAAGGGAGGATTTGGGATCCAATTTGTGTTTGCGTGTGGTACTTTGATTAGGGTAACAAGCACAACGAAAGACCCGAAGGTGATCATAGGTTGGTTGCTTGAGATAGAGAGCGAGAGTTGGTGTGCGGTAGTTGAGAACCTTGGCAGGCAAAATGTTGTGTAGATAGCAGGCTGTGTGGAGAGCATCTATCCAAACAGTGGGAGGTAGGGAGGCATGAAATAGAAACGATAACATAAGATCATTAAGGCGCCTAATCATGCGTTTGGATTTCCCATTTTGTTAGGAAGTGTGTGGGCATGAAAACCGAAATTTTAATCCGTGTGATGTTGCAAATGTTTTAAAATCGGTATTGTCAAACTCTCTACTCATGTCGCATTGGAAAGATTTTATAGATGTTTTAAATTGAGTTGACACGAATTTGTGAAAGTGGGTGAATTTGATAAAGCCTTCAAATTTAAACTTTAATGGAAACACCCAATTGTATTGTGTGTAGTCATCAACAAGGACAAGATAATATTTGTAGCCGGTTTTACTTAATAAAGGGGAGGTCCATAAGTCACCATGAACAATGTCAAATGGAAGAAACGTAGTAGAAGTTAAACTAGCAAATGGTAAACGTTTATGTTTGGCAAGTTGGCATGAATTACAAATAAAAGACTTAGAAATTTTATTACATGCAATAACTTTATTTGACGATAAAAAATCTATAACATGTAAACCGGGGTGACCTAAACGATCACACCAAAAATTTGATGAAGAGAAACAAATAAGGTTGAAGCAGATGCAGGTGCAGGGCTAGTGAATGGGTAAAGGTTGCTGGAACTATTGTGATGAGTCAGGAGCCTCCCATCCTTGAAATCCTTCACAAAAAACCAAAATGGATCAAATCCGACAGAGACAAAGTTATGACGAGTAAATTGTTGAACTGAGATAAGATTTTTAATTATATGGGGTGTGTAAAGAACATTTTTCAATTGAAGGGGTTTGGAGTGACGAGAAAGGGTTGTGTGACCCAATCCAATAACTGGTACCCGCTTGCCATTCCCAACAAACACAAAAGTTATAGTATTAACACAGGGAGTAATGATCATACTTGGATGTGCTGTGAGATGGGATGATGCACCTGTATCCATAAACCACTTATTGTCACTGCTTTCTAAAGAAGAGCCTGGAAAGCTTCAGCAAGAGCATTTGGGTCAAGTGGATTGACCTTTGTCAAATGGGCCTGAGCTTGTGATGGAGCAGTAGCACTGTTGGGTCATTGGGTGGGTGGTCTTTGTGGGATGGCCCATGGGCCAACCCAAGGCTGCTGAGTGGGATAGGGACATGGCGGAGTGGGCCACGAGGGGGCCCAATAAGAAGCAGGCTGCTATTGGGGAGCCCACATAGGCTGAAAATTGCTAATGGGAATTGCTGGACCAAGAGGAGATGGGGACTACCCGTGGACAGCCCAGTTCTATCGACGAAATCCATTAGAAGAACGAGAGTCACGGCCTCCAAACCTGTTACGAGAGTCCCTGTTGAGGGGTCTCTGACCACCATGATTGGCACCATCCTTGCGAGACAAGTCACGCGAGGGGTAAGAGGAGACAACAACAGCAACTTCTGGTGAAGATAGGGGTCCCGTGCATTCTGACGGTGTTGCTCTAATTGAAGCATAGAGCAAGCAGTTTCCTAGGTGGGTGTTGCTTGATTGATGTAAGAGGCAACAATATCATACTCATGTGGGAGTCCTCAGACTAACTGAAGAACTAAACGTTGCTTGGTGACGGGGCTGTTAACGTCGTTCAATGGGTGGCTAACTCTTTGAGTTTATGGCAATAGGCATCAAGTGAGGGCATGGCACAAAGTGATAAAGTAGTGAACTCATGCTCTAGGGCTGCTGCTCTAGAACCTTTGTTCAAAAAATTGTTTTTGATTCGATTCCATGCCTCAAGTGATGTGGACTCTTGCTTAAGTACCCAAACAAGTAACTCATCTGAGAGAGTTCCATAGATCCATTGCAACATAAATGAATCTATTTCTTTCCAGGAGTCGAAGGTCGGATCGGTCTTGGCCGCGGTTCCATGCCGTCGATATGGTGAAGGACTTTGTATCCACTATAGTGAAGTGAAATAGCTTCACCCACAAGGAGTAAGACACTTTGACTCCATCCAAAACACATACTCTGTGTTGGATATTGGTCACATTGTACACTGGGTGGAGACTAGAAACTTCTGTGGTTTTGCTTGTGTCTACCATAGATAAAACTAAAAGAGAAAGAGAAGAACAATGGAGAAGAAAGCTGATCGGAAAAAAACAGGGACCGTAGTCCGGTTAAGGGGCGGCGGTGGTATTGAGCTTTAGGTTACAAAGCTCTCATACCATATGATTTATCGTGAAAACAATTGATGATTCCCTTGATCTCAAAGCACAAATAAATATACATAGAGCCTAGCCACCTAGCCACTATACAAGGCAATAGATAAATTACAACCATACAATTAAATACAAAACTAATTCTATATATAAAATATTGACTAAATCTGGTTGGCTAAGAGTGTTTACATGTCAATTCTTTTGATCTCTTTATGGGTTTCTTATTACAATCATAAGATGCATGAAACTGCACTAAGTGAATACAAAAAGGGTTAATTACCCCCAAAGAAATGTTAATATAACGATATAAGATTCGAAATTAGGGACTTAGGGTCATATGATTTGATATAAACGAAAGAATTTTTAGAAGTTAAGTAAACACAATTATATTAATTAAAATTACATATTTGCGTTTAGCTCAAAACCCAAATTTATAGTTTAGGAAACATATAAACTATATGTGACTCGATGAATATAGATTACCTGGTTATGTATCCATCAACGCAGAACTCAATTTTACAAAGAACATGATGCAATTATATGAATGAAACATACGTGTAGTTTATCATTATAACATTTTCATGTCACAAAATGATAAATTATTCAACATTATATGATTGTTCCCAGTATTACACATTTATTGCACTCAGAGTCGTGCATTTTTAAATGATGATGACCCTTAAAGCACTTATATTAAAAACCTACGTATTTCACATCTAAATCTTTTGACTCACAAGTTCGGTCCAAAAATCAATACAAATATATACATGGGATTTAATGGTTTTTTTTTTTATAATTCTAATTTATTATTATTTTGTGAGGTTTGGGCTACTATTGTTGGGCTACAAAGGTTATGTACTTATGTCTTGATAAGCTAATGAGTTGGGCTACTATTGTTGAGCTATGGGCTTTGGTGTAAGATCCGGTATACAAGGATGCTGGGGTTGCTGCTTGGTTCATTAATACACGCACTCGAAACATGAACCATTTGATTCCTAGTTTGGCTCTTTTAAATTAAAACTTTAAAAGTTTATTTTCATTACTTTGATTCTAATTTAACACTTCAAGCACATTAAGAATGGTGCAAATGAACTTTAAAACTAACTTTCATGAAAAAATACCGATTCACTATTTGGTATTTTGAGGTCAGAATAACTTAAAACACCATTTTCAAAACATGAAATAGTAAAAATAAAGTAATAAGTGACAATATCCAAAACATTTAATATGTGAAGTGACAACATCCAAAAAGTTCAAAGTGTGTTAAATTTAAAAATTCAAGTTTATAGCAAGTCATCAAAATAGGATGAATTTGGAAACTAAATAATCACTTCTAAGCCTATATTTTTATTATGTATATATAAAGTGAAAAATATATGTACAAATTTAATTCAAAATTTAAATTGAATCGAATTGAAAATCAAAACTTCGAATTCAAAATTTAAATTGAATGATAACTCGATTTGTAAATTCGAATTTAATAATAAATTCTAATTCGATTCTATTCTAATGTCAAGTTGTTGGAGTCCGGCTCGAATACTAAACACCACTATAGGTCAAATGAGTCCAATATTAATAAGGAAACATAAAGATAAATATTGATTTAGGTCAAATATTTTTGTAGTTGTTTTAAATCATGATTTATAATGTTTGCAAGTACTAGACATACTTAAGTCACTCTCTTGTAAATTCAAAACTCTTTGTGTGTTTGTTTGTAAAGATTCATTCTCCCAAGACTTCGTCGTCATCCTCGATAGATACTCTTCTACCTTTTGAAACATGTTGAACTGTTATTCGAACACTAGACCCGCACCAACATGTTGAGATATCCTTACCTAGGCCGAGGATCATGAATTGTTCTTTCGATCCTTACACAGGTCTAAAACACCCACTATTGCCTTCAATGCTCAGATCTCTCGATTGAACTATTCCGTTGGGGTCAAGGCGGCTAGTTCTTTTGTGGTGGTAGAGGTCATGGTTATTGGTTCCCTCAAGCCCTCACTGGTAACTATGTCGTATAATTGTCCATTATACTAATGCATGTCCTCACCTTGCCAGTAATGCCTCTCATGCACCCGATTCAGATTCAGATTTGGCTACAACGTTCCATGCGTAGTGTCAGATTACTACATTGGGACACGAATGGTACGTGACTTCGATGATACAAATTATATGACAGCTTCATCGGATACTATCTCCAAACCTAAACCCTTTCGGGTGATGTGAATGTTACTTTAGGAAATAGTAATGTTCTTCCTATCTTAGAGGCTTGGTTGTATCTACAATCAATAATCATCTTTCTTATGGGGTTTCTTGGTTGTTCCACACATTACTAAAAATTATGTTTATTAGCAAAATGACAATGCATAATAGTGTGGTGGTTTTATTTTCCCAACCTTATATCTATATACATATACAGAACCAAACAATGAAGTAAACTTTAGTACGAGGAAGATGTGAATGTTGTTTATTTATAATAATCCTCAAGCTTTTATGGCATCTTTTGGTTCAAGTTACAAGCATCTTATGAACTTTGGCAGTGATGGGTAGTCAATTTTGATGTATTAATTGCATTTAATTATGTGTTAATAATCATAGTTATGCATGAAATGAAGTTATAATAGATATATTTGATATTCACGGGTCAATAAGGAATACAACTCAAGAAACAAAGTTCATACAAATTGGAGAACTTTTGATAAAAATCATCAAACAAGTGTACACTACTCCACTTTTTGCGTAGAGTACATCGGACCGTGCTCAACACCATATTGTCATCGTACTTCAAATGAGAAGAGAGTTTTGTCAAGCATGTGACATGTTGTACACTACTTCTAGTGTAGTGTACGCTACAGGCCGTACGATTTTGTGTTTTTATGATTTTTGGCTGTCTTATAAGCCATGGAACCCTAATCTCAAAACGAGTTCAGATCTAGACGCTTGGAGACAATTTCTGGGTAAAAAGTGGTAATCATATTGCTTCCAAATCATCGATATCGATTACATCCTCGTTAATGTTTCAAAGATTAAATCATGAATTGAAGACATAATCAAGATGATTAAAGGCAAAATCATTTGTGATCAATCCAAGGTGTAGGATTTGTAATAGTTGTCCCTTTAATCAATATTTACTTAACTTTGGATGCGGATTGAACTCAATTTTTTAATTTATTTAATTTATATGTCTACTTGTTTGATTAAATTTCAAATCAAGTAACTCAACAAACTATGTATATGTGGTTTCCAATTAATAAAATTAGGTTAAACGATTAACTTTACAAAGTTTAATTAAATAATTTTATAAAGTAATGTCTATATGACTTCCAACAACTTCTTATTAAATCTATTACAGATCTTTAAGCTTAAAACTAGTAAGTGATTGCCATTTTATTATTCTTTCAAAACCTTTAATCAAGTGTTCTCAATGTTGTCCTTTTAATTCATACTTTGTTAAATAAAAACCCAATACTATTTGCTTTTACATATATTTGTTTCTTTTTTTAGTATCTTAAGTAAAACTGTTAGGTCTAGGACCAATAGATCTATTTCATTTTGTATAGGCTTAGAAATTGAATTAATATTTATAATGAATGCTTATAATTTATTATTATGTATGCATTAAATGTATAGGTTAATCCATATATATGTGTGTTGATTTATGTATGTTTGCAGGTAAAACATTATAATTGGTAAAAATTTACCAAGAAACATCTACGGATGCACATTTTGTTCTTCCGTAGATATGTTTCTTACAAGTGAAATACATCCGAAGATCTTCTGCGGATGAACAACCAGATCTGAGGATGGAAGAACAAGTTTGCTTCGGAAGAACATGATTCCCTCGGAATAACAAGTTTGCGTCGGAAGAATAGGATTCCCTCGGAAGAACAAGTTTGCTTCGAAAGAACATGATTCCCTCAAAAGAACAAGACTCCTGCAGAAGAACTAACATCTATGGAAGACCATAGTCTTGCGGAGTCCAAACACTTGTATTTAATAATACAAGTGTTACAAGTCAACAAGGCAGTTATGTGAATCCCAAGAGATCTGGTGATTTTTTAACAGAAACAATTCCAAATCCCAAGAGATCCGGTATTTCTTTAACTGAAACATTATTGTCTATAAATATGGATCCTAAGTTTCAAATCAAGTAGACGGCTTCGACGGCAAACATCCAAGCAGCAACATTACAACCACAAAAAATCACATCAAATCACACAAATCAAAACCATTGCAACTGTCATATCATCAAACACTAAATTCAATATTTTTCATTCATTGTTTATTCAACTGTTATCATCAACATGTTTTGTTTTAATGAAATATATTTGAATTGAATGTGTGTCTGATCATTAATTGTGTTTCATTCATTGTGTTCACCCTATTCTTTAATCATTATTGATATTGAAATTAATACAAATAATTAAACCAAGTTAACGTTGATTCTGCAAACATTGACTTGACTTCAATCAACAGTTATAATTCCTGATTGCGATCCAAGGATTCACAGGTGGTATTAGAGCAAAATGCTCATTGATTTAAATTGATTGATCTATCAGTGTTAGTTGTATTTAATTGTTTTTAGAATTCTTTAGATTTGTTAGTTTTTTACTAATTAGATCTATTGTTTTTTCTTTTGAGCAAAGAGTTTATGTGATATTATCGTTCAGTATTACATGGTTCGATTAACTTAGATCTATATTCAAATCAATTGAATAGCAGATCTTAGTATTGATCAACATCAATAAATTGTTTATATCCATTGAACAAATTCATTAGTTAAAGTCTTAGATCTTAACTAATCATGAGCAACTTTGGTGGATCATCTTACCAATCTCTAAAGTTGGAACAAAAATAGACTAAATCCTGAAAAATCAAGTTCAGAAATCATGTAAATTTTACAAATTTTGACTTATGGGTTTCAATAACAGAAGGGCCTTATATTCCACCCACCCTTGGGCCGGATTATAATGACAATAATCAACCCATAAGTACAAAAGATCTGTCACCTGATGATCTTAAGAAGGTTAAAGTTGATATTAAAGCATACAGCTTGTATAGTATGGCTTTACCAAAGGAAATATTAATCAGATGTGAAAATTACAAAACAACAAATTCTGTGTGGAAGATTCTTCATACACTCTGTGAAGGGAGTGATGAAATCCGAAGCATTAGGAAGGACACCCTTCGTTCATAATATGAAACATTTCATCATATTGAGGGTGAATTAATTCCTCAACAACTCCATAGGTTTATGCAACTTGTTACAGAAATGAATATTTTGGAGTTGAAATACACAAATGAGGAATTGAACAAGAAAATGCTCCATACTTTACCAGAAAGTTAGAAGCAAACTGTATCTATGTTCAAGAACACGATAGACCTCAAAGCAGTTGGACTAGATACTTTAGTGGCTAAAGTTAAAGCTCTTGAAATGGATGAGAAATCTAGAAACAAGAGTGTGAGAACTCATGTATCACCATATCACTTTAAAGAAACAAGAAGTGCTGGAAGTGTCTTTATGTCCAATAATGATGGTGATAACTCTTATACTTTGAGTGAAGATGAAGAGGAAGTAAGTTTTTATGCTTCAAAACCCCCTACGAAATCTTCTCAAAGTAAGTCAAGAAAAGAGAAAGAAAGCATTGATGATCAAAGAGATACATCATTAGAAAAGCCATCAATCAACAATCAATCAGAGTCCAGAATCAGAGTCCATCACTGTCATTCTGGACTCTAAAGAACAAAAAGCAGCTTTTGCAGCTTTCAGTTCAAGCTTTCAAGCTTACCTAGGAAGCTCATTAACCTCTGCCAACATGTGCCAAAAAAACTGGAAGAACTACCTCCAGATGTAGTGGAGAAGATGGATCTACAATGACAAATGGCAATGAATATAGAACTTTCAATTTTGAAGAGTTGATTACAAGTGTCTAAGCCTAAAAAGGGAGTATTGTTAGGTCTAGGATCAATAGATCTAGTCCATTTTGTATAGGCTTAGAACTTGAATTAATATCTGTAATGAATGCTTGTAATTCATTATTATGTATGCATTAAATGTATAGGTTAACCCATATATATATATATGTGTTGATTTATGTATGTTTGCAGGTAAAACACAATAATTGGTAAAAATTCACCAAGAAACATCTACGAATGAATATTTTGTTCTTCCGTAGATATGTTTCTTACAAGTGAAATATGTCCGAAAATCTTCTACAGATGAACAACCAGATCTGAAGATGGAAGAACAAGTTTGCTTCGGAAGAATATGATTCCCTCGGAAGAACAAGTTTGCTTCGGAAGAACAGGATTCCCTCGGAAGAACAAGTTTGCTTCGAAAGAACAGCATTCCCTCAGAAGAACAAGACTCCTGCGGAAGAACTAACATCTACGGAAGACCATAGTCCTGCGGAGTCCAAACACTTGTATTTAATAATACAAGTGTTACAAGTCAACAAGTCAACAAGGCAGTTATGCGAATCCCAGAGATCCGGTGATTTCTTAACAGAAACAATTTCAAATCCCAAGAGATCCGGTGATTCCTTAACAAAAACAATTCCAAATCCCAAGAGATCGAATATTGTCTATAAATATGGATCCTAGGTTTCAAATCAAGTAGACGGCTTCGATGGCAAACATCTAAGCAGCAACATTACAACCACCAAACATCACATTAAATCACACAAATCAAAACCATTGTAGCCGTCACATCATCAAACACTAATTTCAATATCTTTCATTCATTGTTTATTCAACTATTATCATCAACATGTTTTGTTTTTATGAAACACGTTTGAATTGAATGTGTGTCTGATCATTAATTGTGTTTCATTAATTGTGTTCATCCTATTCTTTAATCATTATTAATATTAAAATTATACAAACAATTGAACCAAGTTAATGTTGATTCCGCAAACGTTGACTTGATTTCAATCAACACTGATAATTCCTGATTGCGATCCAAGGATTCACAACAACCTTTACATTTTCTACCAATTTCATGTGCTGACGACTCTTACATACCCGTAATAGTATAAATATTTAAGTCCTTTAAGTTAATTTTTTTTCCAATCACAACAACTCGATTATATTTTCAATAAATGATTTATTCTATGTGAAACATCAAAGTCTTTATTTTTATGTTGTGTAACACCCCGAAAAGTCAAAACGAGTCATTAAGGATAATGGGCTTGATTATTAAGTATTTTAATAAGGTAAAGAAATGGTCATGGGCTAAATTAGGCTTATTGGGTAGTGGCCTATAGGATTAAAGGCCCATAATCAGCCCTTAAGCACCCAAACCAGCCTTCATCTTCCCCATTGCAACCCTAGCCACCAAAATTCATAGAGAGAGAAAGTAGAGAGAGAAAGTAGAGAGAGAAAGTAAAGAAAACTCAAGATTTGAAGCTTCCAAGGTTAAGAGATTGAAGATCTGGGTGTTGGAGCATCAAGACCTAAGAAAGAAGCAACAAATCCAGGTAAGAATCGACCTCTAAACCCTTCTGTAGATCAAATCTGGATTCTAGGATTTTGAGTTTTGAAAAGTTGTAAAGAATCGCATAAATGTCACATTTTTACATATGAAAACATGTATAAAGCTTAGATTTAGCCTCATGGATGATAAACTAAGAGATTGGACGTAAAAAGTTATGATTTTGGGTTAAAAATGGATTGGTACGTGATTTTTATGCGATCTGCGAAACTGTATATGCATCCAGCGAATTTGCATATTCAACCAGCGAAACTATGAGGACTTCCTGCGAAACTATAGTTTCGCAGGTAGTTTTGCAGACATGGTTTTCCAACGAAAGTTGGGCGAAACTGGCATCGAAGATGCCAGCGAAACTGCCAGCGAAGGTGCTAGCGAAACTAGCAGCAAAAGTGTTGGTGAATCTAGCTACGAAATTACTGATCTTGCAGCGAAATTAGCAGCGAATTTAGGTAGAAAATTAACCACTTAGAGTGTTAACTTGTCTGCAGGCTGTGTAGTGTGATCCTAGCCTAGAAAGCTTAGTCTAAAAGTTATTCGTGATATCCAGTGAGTTCTAGATCTCCTTATTTTTAAGTTTTCCATGTTTTGGGGTTATTATGCATGCTAAATATATATTTTTAAATGACGGAGATTTTAGTCCAGAAGTTATTCGTGGTATCCAGGTGAGTTCTAGCCCGGCCCCAGCCAGGGGCGTTGCCCCTTGGACCCCACTAGGGGCTGCCGCCCCTAGGACCCCGCTGTCAGGGGCTGCCGCCCCCGAACCCCCCTGTCCTGTGGAGGATCGGTTATCTTTTATGAAGACTAGTACTTGGTATGTTGTGTACTTTATGAGTTAAGTATTATATATTGAAGAGAAAGACAATAATAACGAAAAGCGAAACTTAATGAATGTTACCCCCGGGCCCATTTGATGATGGAAAGTCTTGCAAGCACTATGATAGACTTCACTTATGTGAGTCTGATTGATGATGATGGATCCGTATTCATGAGCAGGCTATGTGCCTTGCAGTGTGGATCAACTGTCGGGGGTTAGCTACCGTTTTCATGTGTACCGACAGGGATCGACATCTGTTGTCGATCAACATGGAGCTCTTGCTTTGTGCAATCTCGTTTATGATAAAGTGAAAGTTATGAAAGAATGAAAGATAATGAACGTGCTTATTATGATGAAAATGTTATGTACTATGATGTATGCATGGTCATTATATGAAGGACAAAGTTTATATTTTCTTATATTATCTAAAACTAGAACTCACTCAGCGAAACTGACTTTTATGCATAATAGTTGACAGGTAAATGCTGATGCTGAGGATGGCACACGGAGCTACTTGGGGAGCTATGGATGACATTGCTGTTTATGAAATCTTTATTGTGATTCAAGAACAAGTAACATGTTTTGGTTGCAATTAAAGGACAAATGTATGAGTACAATATGATTTCCAAGTTTCTAATGAATGTCTATTTAATTCCGCTGCAATGTTTTGATTATTAAAAATGATTTTATCCTATGATTAACCAACTGTGAGGTTTTCCGGAAACGGAACCTTACAAGTTGTTTATATAAATCTCTCTTTATGTATGTTTATTATGGTGGATGTGTACTTTCTGCTGCTTCCTATAGTTATTTCTAAAACATCAATGATGATGGAATGTTATCCATCTGAAACGTGTCATTGGGTCGATCATATTAGGTATATGAATCATTGGTTGATGTTGCTGAACACACGCTCATCTGAGACATAAGGGTATTATCTGATTTTGCTATGCCAATGGCGGAATCAGTTGGACTTCAATTTTTCTGAGGCTAGATTTCAGGTCAACATTGTTGAGTGTAAGTGTTGTTGAAGCTGTGGTAAGCTTTTCATCAATTGATGATGATGAATAGTTGTGTAGCTCTTAGATATATGTACATGTCACTGTTTACTTCGTTATACATTTGGAGCCAATTATTTTTTACTATGATTTGGTTTATATGATACGTATGAAGGCCATGATGTTGCCAAAAAAGACAGCTGTTGGTTGACGTGGCACATCCTTTTGATTAAAGTTACAACAAGTTACTTATTCTGATGCTTAACAGATTTGTTTGTATAAAAAGATATTTTTTTAGTACGGTACGGATTGAATACTCGCACAACACACGAGTTAGAACACCTCTAATGAAATATTTGATTACAGAAGTAAAATTTTAAGGACAATACATTATTGACCGGAAGATAATATTTCTCTCATGCATATTAACTAGACATGATCACGTCTTCATTATTAAGGAAAATGACTCTAGTAAACGATCATAATCAGACTTCTCATCAATCTTCATACTCGATCTTAATCCCACTAATGGTAATCTCACCACCATCATTTTTAGGAACCAATGTAACCAACACTTTATCATCATCATCAGCTTTCAAATCTTGCAAAAGCTCACTTATCACTAACCTTAATGCGGTCTTCATGTTCGACTCATGCTTATGCTGATGAGGCACATTCACAAAACTTCCGGCGAACTCTGCCTTATCCGCGGTGGATTTGATCATCTCATCATCTTTATCATTCACAAACACATCAAACTTCACAAACGCATCAATCTTAACTTCAATCCCTTCAATCACCAATATCTCTTCTTCTTCCTCTTTCTGTTTCTTGCTTCGTGACTTCTTCGATCTTGGAACCAACACTTTGATCGGCTTATCGAGGGTAGCGGGAAATACATCATCCGCGAAGGGTATATGTTCATCGGCTCGAGCCATGACTAGTTTCTTGATCCTGCTAAAAGCCCCTTTGGCCACACGGGGTTTGGGCTTGCTGTTTCGCCATGAAATCTTTACATTTTGATAAACATAGCCAAGATTCTTGGTTTTGAGAGAATCTCACACCTTGACTCGAACCATCTCCCTGTTCTCGTCGTAGAACAAAAACGAAGAATTGAGCCAGTCTTTATCGGTAAAGTCTTTCCTTATTTTCCCTAAGGTTTTCCAAATTGTCCACAGTCTATCCACATTTGCATGATGTGCATAAAAGATTGGATCTCTAGCTGCTGAATAAAAGTGACCCATGTCTTCCCGATTCGCTTTGGTGTGATCCCCGGTCCAAACATGGACCACACCATGCAGTATGTTCTCGAGTGAGCCTGGACTAGGGTAAGATATGCAGCCCGCACGATAGGGGCTACCCATGAAAAGTTCATCAGTCTTTGCACAAGACACCATATTTCTATACATAATTGTGAGATTTGTGGAAACTTGTTCCGATCTGCTAAGATTTTGATCTTTCCCGCAGAAGTTTAAATCAAGTATAGAAGGCGGTTGATGTCTAGCTCACGCAAAGAATCGTACAATGGTGATTTCTCATTCGTGTAAATATCCGGGGATTTCCATCCCCTCGGGTGCATCCCAGTTCCAAAATGGGATTGCAAAACTCGGATCATCGATTAATTTCCCACAAATTTTCTCGAAAAAGTACAAGTAGAGGCGATGGAAGGGTAAGAACATCCATGAATGATGAACTTGAAGGTCGAGATCGTGGAAACCGACTTTCTCATATGCACCATTGCAATAGGCACAACGAACAGCAGCTTGTTGTTTAAAACTACGGGGATCGTCATCTGGGAGAGCTTTCATGAGCTCGATGGCTTTGTTATATTTGGCTATGTAGTCCGTATTGACCATATGAGCCGCGGGTCGGACCCGGGTGGTGGTTTTAGAAGGTAGTGTGAAATCAATAATATTTTTCGCTAATGGAGGGCAACAGTTAATTTTGGTGTGTTCAGCATTAGGTGGTAATTTAGCTTTACCACATTTTGTGATGTCGGGTGCCATTATCGGCTCCGCGAGTGCCATGGAGCCCGACCCGAAGGAGGCGGCAGCACCGTAAAGACCACCGAGACCTAACATAACGTTTCTCCGGTCGATTTTCATTGAGTTTTCTTGATGGTCGTTGTTGTCTAGGGTTTTGCATGAAACTGCATGGGTATAACTGCGGTTTCTTGATATGGGAACTTGAGATGAATTGAAAGAGAAGGAAGAAGCGTAGGTGGAGGTGGAGGAGAAGGTTTTTCCGGTGGCGGTGGCGGTGGCGGTAGCGGTGGTGGTGGTTGGTGGTGGTGCAAGAGATGCCATTGCTTTAGAGTGAGTTGTTGATGATGGTGAAGAGTTGTGTCTATATAATGTATGCTGGCCATTGACTTTTTCAAACACAGATTTAGTACATATGTTAATAAATGTAAACAAAATGTAAATCAAATGGACATGATTAGAAAATTATTATATTAGATAGGACACATATATAGTTTAGAAAAATGTTGACATTACTTAGCTGTTTAATCAATATATTCATCAATAATGACAAAAGTAAATTGTTATATATATTGTAATTAGGTATAATTAACATTAAGAAAATAATTATATGTATCTTATTAGTTGATCGACTAAGGTGATTAACAATATTTTTACTTGGCGAACTAGATGCTAACATCCAACTGTTTTAGTCTTTGTTAATTTTATTTTTATTTTCTTTCATTAGTTAGTTACTTTGTTATAACTGTTTAACAAGGTAACATTTTAAATGGTTTAATATTTTAATTAGTTATAATACTAATTTTCTTTAAAATAAAGCTCCATCGATGGGTTGTTTGTTTTTCAAATTCCACTTTCCTTTTGTTTTCTTTTAAATAGCTTTTGTGTTAACGTTTTGGAACATATCTTTCTAACATAGTTTTTCTAATTACATTTTCGTATATTCGAGATCAACCCGTAATGACAAAATTTTCACAATATAGGTTTTTCACGCGGCGGAGCGTGAAGGAGGCCAACTAGTTAAGTAGTTATATATATACGACTCTAAAAGCAAGTAAAATTATCCCAGAACGTACATAAAATATAATACATAGAAAGCGTTAATATACTTTTATGTTAAAACTAATTTTGATACTATTTAATTATGACCAACAGTTTTGTGATAAAAAAATTTGGGCCAACAATTTTTCAAATAATTATTTGGAAGAGTTAAAATAAAAAAAAATTATATTTAAAAAATATATAAAGTAATATTAACTATCAATGATTCTAATGTTTGATTGTGATCAAATTCTAGAAAATGAGTTTGTTAGAGGGGTAGTTTAGACATGACCAATTTTATTGATATATTTTAAGTTCCTTCACTTCTTTTAAATGTTTATAATTTTTTATATATTTTATTTTTTTTATAAAAACTACACCATACAAATGAGTTTTTTATGTTTATAACAAGTAAAATGTTGTTATATAAAAATAATAAAAAAATTTATATGTTTCAAAGCTCTTATAATGTCTGCTTGTCAGTGAATATTTTGTGTAGTTTATTGTGTCTTTTTGTTAGTAATTTTATTTATTTGAATACTATTTTATTCTTCTACAATAATGAATTGTAAAACAATATAAGGGAAAGTAATATTATTATGTATTTCTAGTATGTAAACCGGAATGATAAATTAATTAATATACAACATAATACTAATAAAATAACACAAAATGACAAAATGTCTAATTGTGTTTTTGGTTTGTAATTTTGTTATTTTTAATGTTATGACTTTCGAAAAATATTTGTGAAATTAAATTATTATATAATTCTAATCGTAAAACACAATGATATAATGACAATAAGTTTATATCATATATATAAACAACGATAAAAAACTAATACGAAAATATATAAACATACAACACAATAATGAATGTATAACAACTGATAAAAAAATATTTGACATAATAAACTGCATTTGATAAAATAACGTGATGTATTTAAGAGTAGACACAAAGATCTAAAGTGATTGATATGATGACAAAAAATTTTCTTTAAATTAATAAAATAATGCATGTGAATACGAGAATCACTAAATAATGCATGTGAATACGAGAATCATTCTTACGTTTTTTATTAAATATTTTTATGCTATAATCCTTCGCTAAATATATATTGCATTTACTTTAAATTTCAATATCATTCGTTGACTTTATTCAAGAGTAGATGAGTGGTACTTTAACTTCAAATTTTATCATATATTATGATGTAACCTATATTATTAGTGAAAGATTCAAACAAAAAATGCCCTACAATTAAAAAATATGATAAGTATTCTTAATCATTAATCTCCTTAATCAATAGTTGAAATTAAATTATAGAAAAAAGGTTTGTTAGATACGTATTTTATGCATAACTATTTTAGTTGATTTTTTTCAAGTTTTTTCATCTTTTTAACCATTCATGACTTATCTATATGACATAATTTTTTATATACAACATAAAAAGGAGTGTTTTTTGATTTCTAAACGAGTATAGTATTGTTATATAAAAATAAAACGAGTTTCTTTTAATTTTTTAAACTTATTACTCATCATTGTCTCTTTATGTAGTTTATTACGTTTTTTTGTTAGTTATTGTGTCTTTTTTAATACTATTGTGTTTTATTTTAAATGATAACTTCCAAAAATATATAATGGTGGAATAATATTGTTACTATCTCTACTAGATAAAAAAATAAAAAAATTAAAAAAAAATTAATCTATTATATTAACAACAATGAAAAATAACATAACGTATCATTGTGTATTTGTGTTTTTTAATAGTCATTGTGTTATCCCGTCACAAATTGCTCCAATTCAGCTTCATAATAATGATAAATTACTTGACGACGTTTCGGATTACGTGTATGGACTTTTAGTGGGGTTGTATCAATGCATCCCGCCCCATAAGAAGCCTTGTCCTCAAGGCAAAACGAAGGAAAGTGTTTAAGTCATACGATTCCCAACCAGGAGATGAGTAATTCCAACACCGGTTTACTTGCCTCGAACACCCAACGATGAGGAAGTACAGAGTGGGATTGTAACTCCAATTCCCAATCTTTGTGTTATAGGAAAATTCTTCCCAAGATAAGTAGATGCTCCATTAAGTGGGTTGCTCATGAGCGAAACAACGAAGATACGCTTCAAGACATCGATTGACCTATGCCTTAAGAGTACCCGTTTTACACCTATGCCCCGGACCATATTTATCTCTGCGGTGGAAACATTAACCCTTTAAAAAACGAGCCTTCTATTCTACATCAATAAATAGTATACCAGGTTTGCCATCGGTTTTAAATTGGTTAGTTGAAATAATAATGACTATTAATATGGACTTTAAAAAGAAAAAGTAATACAAGATGCAGATAATAGTTATCTACAAAGTTTAACATATCAAATTGTGATGGAAAATCAATCAATTAATTAAACGATTAAGAGAAATCACTTGAGTTATATAACTTAAAATATGATTTGATCCCTAAATTAAGAATCCAAAAGTAAAAGGCAGTGAAATTAAACGAATCCATAACCAAACTAACTATTAGTCAACAGATATGCATACTAGAAAGATAAAAAGAAATCAAATTAATTAGTTGAAAATATGACCTCCTTTTACTTCTTTCCACCATTGTACAGCTCGCGGTGTTACCATGGTAGTTGAGTTCGAGGGAAGACTGAAGAGAGACGACTGGAAAGATGCAAGAACCTATGAGATTTGTAAGGTCCCGTTTCCGGGCACCTCACTGTTGGTCAATCACAGCAGCTAAAACACTACACATTATAATTATAAAAACTTGAGTTGCGGAGATGATTTATCAAAAAACATTCATTTCATTTAAAACACTGTTGTTAAGCAATACATCATCATTAACGGTTTACAAAAGAATTGTTTTAACGCATTACAAAACAACAACAACATAGAATACGAATGGATGTCAGTCTTTTCCTGCCGAGTAGCTTCACCCTCGTGCCATCCTCAGCAATAATTACCTGCCAACTGAAAATGTATAAAAGTCAGTGTTGCTGAGTGAGTTATAGTTTTAAAGTAATAAAATACTTTTTATATGTTGTATAAGAAAATACTCTTTTATGTAAAATACAAACTTTGTACTGTATATGCGAGCACACATTAACTATATGAACAAATACTGTTCGTTCTCTTTACTGTATGCCTTGTCTGTTCTGTAAACCTTTTATCTTTATGTTTCACTTTTTGTATGGACCAGTGAGCAATACTCAAACTGTATGCGTGATGGAAAAACGGGTGATGGGCCATCTATATCCCTCGAAAGGGTCAACTATATCCCTTGAAAGGGTCAACTGTATCTCTCGAAAGGGTCAACTATATCCCTCGAAAGGGTCAACTGTATCCCTCGAAAGGGTTCTGTGTACTGTGTACAAGGCTGACCCAATCACCCAGGGCATGCTACAAAGGTCCTGCTAATCTCAATTGATTGGCCCTATGTGCATAATAGGGTAGCTAACCCGCAACATAGTTGAGCTAACGACAACATGGTCGTGCACCTCCTGTAAGCTTGCAAGACTTGTTAACATTTTCATTAATGTTCATCTTCTTTTCTTTATTGCTCTTTCACTTTATTATTACGATATAGTTTACGTTACAATAACAAACATACCACGTAAAGTCACATATTATATGTAATAATAATAATAGCAATAACAATAATAAGGAACAATCATAACTATGCATGAAACATCATCATAAATAAGCCCTAGTCAACCTCGGTCAAAACCCTAAAAGCACAGACTCCTAGAAAATTCTGTAAAAATTTCTAAGTGCTTAGGCGCTTTGGCACTATTTGGGCGCATGAGCCCTATTTGGGCGTTTCATCACTATGTAGGCGCATCAGCCAACACTTAATCATTTTATCCTTTAGGCGTATGAACTATTTAGGCGCATGGGCATTATTTGTCCGTATGAACACTTAGGCGTATGGATTATTCGGACGCATGGACACTTAGGCGCATGAGCCACTTGGGCGCATGGGCACTATTGGGGCGCATGGCCCTACACTTAGTCATCCGACTAACATTTCTAGGCGCATGGACCACTGTTCAGGCGCATGTGCTATACTTAAACATTTCTAAGGTAATCTTAGGCGCATGGGCTACTGTTTAGGCGCATGGATTACACTTAAATCTTTCTAAGGTAATTTAAGGAGCATGAGCCTTATCTAGGCGCATGGACCTTCTGTGTAACATGTTTCCAGTATGTTTTCAAACCCAATCATCGAACCTATCTGTTCTAAGCTTAATATGACTATTCTAAATATGAACAACCTATGAGCATTCAAGAATCAACATCCAATCATGCACATTACATATGGGTAAACATACAAAAGCTTTGAAAATCGTTTAAATACATTTTCAGCTCTAAAGATAGTTTAAAACAAGTAAAACCGAGGTCTAGAACCCACCTGATGCAACTTGGGTGTTTCTTCCTTTCTAACCCGCTTGCAATGAGTTCAAACACCTAAAAACAACACCAAACACACACACACACCAGAGCACATACACACACACACACATAAGCACATATGCATATAACCAGGATAAAACCCGTCATAAACACTTAAAACCGCAAATTCTTACCTTGAATTCGTTCACTTCTTCTTTTTTTTCTTCAAACCGAGAGTTTCTGCTCTCCTCTTATCTTTCTCTCTCTAAAGTCCGAATGAGGGTGATGTGAAAAGAGGGTGGGCGGCCATGCCCACCTTTACACCAACTTTTGAAAGATTTGTCCTTTTTGGACACTTTTAGTCCCTCCACTTGGACTTTATTGCTTTTCTTTCTTTTATTCTTCATGTCTTGTCTTTTTAAAGTAACCGGGTGTTACAAGTTCCACCCCCTTATATAGGTTTCATCCCCGAAACCTGTTATTCCTCGAACAGATGAGGATAATGCTGCCTCATCTCCTCCTCTGTCTCCCACGTAGACTCGGATCCCTTCCTATGCTTCCATTGTACACGCACAAGATGAGGATAATGCTGCCTCAGCATACGACTTCTGTCTATCTTTAGCTGCCTTCATGAAGGCTTTAATCTTCTTAAGCTTCTCAGTCGTAGCCTCGATTACCTTGACGCTCCCTAATTCCTTTTGACCAATATCACCCTAACAAACGGGTGTTCCTGCATCTCCTACCGTATAGCATCTCGTATGGTGGCATGCCAATGCTGGCATGATAGCTATTGTTGTACGAAAATTCCGCTAACGGTAAGTGGTCATCCCAATTTCCCCCAAAATCAATCACACATGCCCGAAGCATGTCTTCCGGTGTCTGAATGGTCCGTTCTGACTGACCATCAGTTTAGGGATGGTAAGCCGTGCTAATATGTAACCTCGTCCCCATAGCATCGTGGAATTTCTTCTAGAATTTAGATGTAAACCGGGTGTCACGATCAGACACAATGGAAACCGGCACACCATGATGAGTTACAATCTCCTTGATGAACAGGTCAGCCAACCTCTCAGACGAATATGTCTCGCAGATCAGTAGGAAGTGGGCACTCTTCGTCAACGGTCAATAATCACCCATATGGCATTGTACCCCTTCGGAGTACATGGTAGCTTCGTAATGAAATCCATGGTGATGCGCTCCCACTTCCATTCCGGTATATCCTAAGGTTGGATCTTCCCATACGGCTTCTGATGTTCGGCCTTCACTTGCAAACAAGTAAGGCACTTACTCACATACTCCACCACGTCACGCTTCATACCCGACCGCCAATAATCTTTCTTCATATCTTGATACATCTTTGTGGCACCATGATGAATGGAGTATCGAGTCTTGTGAGCTTCATCCAAAATCCTCACACGTAGATCCCCGAAATGAGGAACCCACACTCGCCCAAATCGGGTTTTAACACCGAGTGTGTTTTCACCCAATTCCCCAACCAGACCTCTCATTCTTTCAGAGTTAAGATGATCTTCTTTTAATGCCTCATCTTGAAACTCCTTAACTTGCTTCATTACATCAGAGGTCATGATCACTTGATATGCTTTCACCCGAATCGGCTCGGGCCTCTCCTTTCAACTAAGAGCATAAGCCACCACATTGGTGTTGCCCGGATGGTAATGGATCTCATAATCATAATCCTTTATGAGCTCCAACCATTGTCTCTGCCTCATGTTCAGATCTTTTTGCTCGAAGAAGTACTTCAAGCTCTTGTGGTCAGTGAAAATGGTGCACTTCGTCCCGTACAGATAGTGCCTCCAAATCTTTAGTGCGAAGACCACGACTACTAGCTCCAAGTCATGAGTAGGGTAGTTGACCTCATGAACTTTCAACTGTCGGGATGCATAGGCTATAACCTTCCCTGTCTGCATTAATACACACCCCAACCCCGAGTAAGAAGCATCTGAATATACCACCAAATCCTCGCTTCCTTCGGGTAATGACAAGACTAAAGCTTGAGTCAACCTCACCTTTAACTCCTCAAACGCCTGTTCTTGGGCTTGACCCCATATAAACTTTACATCTTTTCGGGTCAACTTGGTCAGTGGAGAAGCGATCTTGGAAATGTCCTGAATGAACCTTCGATAATACCCCTCCAACCCCAAGAAACTATGAATTTCGGATGGCGTCCTTGGAGACTTCCATTGCATCACAGCCTCCACCTTAGCAGGGTCTACCATAATCCCCTCGGGATTTATCACATGACCTAAGAATTGAACTTCGCGTAACCAGAACACGCACTTGGAGAATTTGGCATACAACTTCTCCCTTCTTAAGGTCTCTAACACCTCCCAAATATGATCGGCATGCTCCTTTTCGCTCTTCGAATAAATCAGGATATCATCAATAAACACAATCATTGATTTATCTAACATTGGCCGACACACTCGATTCATCAAATACATAAAAGCAGCTGGCGCATTGGTCAGGCCGAATGACATAACAAGAAATTCATAGTGACCGTAGCGCGTGCAAAAAGCTGTCTTAGGGATATCTTGCTCCTTCATCTTTAGCTGATGGTAACCAGATCAAAGATCTATCCTTGAAAACCAACTGGAACCTTGGAGCTGATCAAACAGATCATCTATTCTTGGTAGGGGGTATCGGTTCTTCACCGTCAACTTGTTCAGCTCTCGGTAGTCAATAAACATCCTCATACTACCGTCTTTCTTCTTCACAAACAGGACCGGAGCACCCCAAGGAGAGATACTCGGTCTAATTGAACCCCTTATCGAGCAGCTCTTGCAACTGCTCCATCAGTTCTTTCATTTCTGTGGGAGCTAACCGATACGGTGCTTTGGCAACGGGTTGAGCACCGGGTATCAAATCAATTTGAAACTCAATCTCGTGATTCGGTGGCACACCTGGTAAATCTTCTGGAAACACATCCGGAAAGTCACACACAACTGGTACATCAGATAGTTGTGGTGTTGGCGTGTCCACATCCTTTACGTAGGCCAAGTAGGCACTACATCCACGCCTCATACACTTTCCCGCCACTGCCATCGAAATCACTTTCGGGATCATCGTGACACGATCACCATAAACCGTCACCTTATTCCCGTCAGGCACTGTCAATCGGATCATCTTCTTGCGACACATGATGTTTGCTTCATTGGTTGCTAACCAGTCCATCCCTAGTACTACATCAAATCCACCTAGGGGTATCGCATATAACCTAGTAGCAAACCTATGACTTTCTAGTTCTATTGCACAGTGCTCTATCACATCAGTAATTCTAGTGGACTTACCAATAGCAGTTTCTACATCGAATGGTGCACTGACCTTTCTACTACTAACAGGAAACTTAGCACAGAAAGTAGTTGAAATAAAACTCCTGCTAGCACCAGAATCAAACAATACAGAGGCACAAGTTTGGTTTACTAGAAACATACCTGACACAACATCGGGATCAGTTCTGGCTTCCTCCCGGGTTATAGTTTAAGCTCTAGCACTTGCCCTCTGCCCTCCTTCCTCTGGCTTCTTCTTCTCTGCCCCAGAGCTCTCCGCCCTCGGCTTCTTACAGTCTCTAGCGATGTGGCCAGGCTGGCCACACCTGAAGCATATGTTCATCCCCATCCTACACTCACCAGTATGCTCCCTTCCACATTTGCCACACTTCTTCATCCTGATCCAGATGTGACCACACGTTGGTCACCCACCTTTGCCACTTTATTGTATGGAGCAGCTCTACCACATCCAAACCGTTTCCCATTCCAGTTCCGGCTACCACCATCCTTCTTATTCACCTCAGCTACCACCACCTCGCGCTCATCATACAATCTGGCAGCCAAGTCAACCGCCGACCTAAAAGTGCTTGGCCGGGTGGCGATCATATGCCTACGGATATCCGCCGGCAGCCCCTGGATGTATCTTTTAATCTTTCATGACAGTGGTGTCACTTGATCGGGCACCAGCCGCGCCATTTCATTAAATTTGGTGGTGTACTACTGGTGTGTCATCGTTCCCGCCTCCAGCTGCAGGAACTCCCTTTCCACCTTATCCATCTCTTTGTGAGGGCAGAATTCCTCAATCACTAACTTCTTTAGTTTAGGTCATCTCATCCTCCCAATGGCCCTGCTACCCTCGGCTTGGATAATGTTGTCCCACTAGCACAAATCCAAGTCCACAAAAGAGTGGGTAGCGAATTTCACCTTCTGATCTTCACGGCACTCATTGATATCGAGGACAACCTCCATTTCCCTCACCCACCGATAAGCAGCTGCAGCTGTGCCATTTCCGTTGAAAGTAGGGGGCTTGCATCTCATAAACGCCCCATAGTTGCAGCCTCAGATCGCCTTCGGCACATGCTCTTCTTCCTCCTCCTCCTCGTCATCAGAGAGAACCGTTTCTAGCTCTGGTTGTTCCCGTTCTTCCGAGGACCCGTTTCTTTCCTTTCTTTCCCCATCCCTTACAGCCTTGATCATTTCAGTCACCACAGACGGTACAATAGTCTGCATGACCCGGTGAACCTCTTCCACTACAGCCTCCTTTACTGAGGCTCTCAGATTGGCGCTCTTGTTGCCTCCCTCCGGATGATGGGTCTCTGGTTCTTCATGAACCACTTTCTCGACTCTAGGTCTCCCTCTCTTAGGTCATGGTGCAGCACTGTGACCTCCACCACGAGAGGCTTTTGAAGATCTACCGCCAGCTATCCTCTAACAGCACACTATAAGATTCAAACACTAACGCGGTCATTCAAGGTAACACTCAGTTTATGTCAAGTATAGTAAGTCCTAAATTATAGTGGCCAGTTGTGATTAGCCACTTACTTTACTCTTCATACCCCAAGCATCTCCTATCCTGACTTAATCAGTATCTAAATCTACTAAGAGCACATAATCAAATAGCATACGCACATAATACCGGTTAACATTAAGAAAAGACATACCTGATGGCACGTAGCTACTCGGGCTGACATCGCTCCATTTGTCCCATTTTCAGTTTAAGTTTAGGTTTTGAAAGTTTATTTAACCCAATTCTCTTAAACTTTGGCTCTGATACCAACTTGTAAGGCCCCGTTCCCTGGCACCTCACAGTTGGTCAATCACAACAGTTAAAACACTACACATTATAATTATACAAACTTAAGCAGCGGAGATGATTTATCAAAAACCATTCATTTCATTTAAAACACTGTTGTTAAGCAATACATCATCATTAACGGTTTACAAAAGAATTGTTTTAACGCATTACAAAACAACAACAACATAGAATACGAATGGATGTCAGTCTTTTCCTGCCGAGTAGCTTCACCCTCGTGCCATCCTCAGCAATAATTACCTGCCAACTGAAAATGTATAAAAGTCAGTGTTGCTGAGTGAGTTATAGTTTTAAAGTAATAAAATACTTTTTATATGTTGTATAAGAAAATACTCTTTTATGTAAAATACAAACTTTGTACTGTATATGCGAGCACGCATTAACTATATGAACAAATACTGTTCGTTCTCTTTACTGTATGCCTTGTCTGTTCTGTAAACCTTTTATCTTTATGTTTCACTTTCTGTATGGACCAGTGAGCAATACTCAAACTGTATGCGCGATGGAAAAACGGGTGATGGGCCATCTATATCCCTCGAAAGGGTCAACTATATCCCTTGAAAGGGTCAACTGTATCTCTCGAAAGGGTCAACTATATCCCTCGAAAGGGTCAACTGTATCCCTCGAAAGGGTTCTGTGTACTGTGTACAAGGCTGACCCAATCACCCAGGACATGCTACAAAGGTCCTGCCAATCTCAATTGATTGGCCCTATGTGCATAATAGGGTAGCTAACCCGTAACATAGTTGAGCTAACGATAACATGGTCGTGCACCTCCTGTAAGCTTGCAAGACTTGTTAACATTTTCATTAATGTTCATCTTCTTTTCTTTATTGCTCTTTCACTTTATTATTACGATATAGTTTACGTTACAATAATAAACATACCACGTAAAGTCACATATTATATGTAATAATAATAATAGCAATAACAATAATAAGGAACAATCATAACTATGCATGAAACATCATCATAAATAAGCCCTAGTCAACCTCGGTCAAAACCCTAAAAGCACAGACTCCCAGAAAATTTTGTAAAAATTTCTAAGTGCTTAGGCGCTTTGGCACTATTTGGGCGCATGAGCCATGTTTGGGCGTTTCATCACTATGTAGGCGCATCAGTCAACACTTAATCATTTTATCCTTTAGGCGTATGAACTATTTAGGCGCATGGGCATTATTTGTGCGTATGAACACTTAGGCGTATGGATTATTCGGACGCATGGACACTTAGGCGCATGAGCCACTTGGGCGCATGGGCACTATTGGGGCGCATGGCCCTACACTTAGTCATCCGACTAACATTTCTAGGCGCATGGACCACTGTTCAGGCGCATGTGCTATACTTAAACATTTCTAAGGTAATCTTAGGCGCATGGGCTACCGTTTAGGCGCATGGATTATACTTAAATCTTTCTAAGGTAATTTCAGGAGCATGAGCCTTATCTAGGCGCATGGACCTTCTGTGTAACATGTTTCCAGTATGTTTTCAAACCCAATCATCGAACCTATCTGTTCTAAGCTTAATATGGCTATTCTAAATATGAACAACCTATGAGCATTCAAGAATCAACATCCAATCATGCAAATTACATATGGGTAAACATACAAAAGCTTTGAAAATCGTTTAAATACATTTTCAGCTCTAAAGATAGTTTAAAACAAGTAAAACCGAGGTCTAGAACCCACCTGATGCAACTTGGGTGTTTCTTCCTTTCAAACCCGCTTGCAATGAGTTCAAACACCTAAAAACAACACCAAACACACACACACACCCGAGCACATACACACACACACATAAGCACATATGCATATAACCAGGATAAAACCCGTCATAAACACTTAAAACCGCGAATTCTTACCTTGAATTCGTTCACTTCTTCTTCTTCTTCAAACCAAGAGTTTCTACTCTCCTCTTGTCTTTCTCTCTCTAAAGTCCGAGTGAGAGTGATGTGAAAAGAGGTGGGCGGTCATGCCCACCTTTACACCAACTTTTGAAAGATTTGTCCTTTTGGACACTTTTAATCTCTCCACTTGGACTTTATTGCTTTTCTTTATTTTATTCTTCATGTTTTGTCTTTATAAAGTAACCGGGTGTTACAAGATTTCACGAAGTGGTAGACACCCTATACATTAGTCTTCAAATGTGTTCAAAAGCCAAGATTAGTTGTACATACCATTTTAAAAGTTGTGCAACCATTGGCAAGTTGTACACTTGTGGTTAACGCCTTGTATATTATTGTACATCAAGTTTCAAATTGTTATAGTATATAATGATGAATATGTGGTGGTGAAGTTGGTTCCAATGTTTGATAATGTTAATGTTATAATAGATTGTGTAAAAGTTGAGATTGAGTGGTTGAGCTTAGATCTTAACGTTTTTGTTATTTTCATGTATGGTTTTGAATTTATAAATATCATAAATTCTATATGAACGTCAATACACCCTCTAAAGTTACAGTATAAGTGAAGTTTTTACTTGGTTAATTTGTTCGTTTTTAAAACGTAGGAATTTGATTGTCACAAAATATTATAATAAAAAGAAACTAAATCAGAATCACAAGTGGTCCACTCTTACATCGAGTCGACATTTGTGCATAATTTCCTATTTTTGCAACCATTAGACGACTAATAACCAATAAAACATTGACACATGTCTTAGTCAGCATAAAACTTGGCATTATTTATGCCACTGGCGTGATCTTAATGCATGCGATGTATTTTGATTGGAAGTAATGATTTGTGTAGTATAATTGATAATTACAAAAATGGTTGATGACTATCTAGGTAACATGTTTTTCAAAATAATTATTCGTGTGATTTTCCTTTCTTATAATATGATACTCGATTGGTCATACAATGTCGTGCCTCGGAGAGCGTGGGAGAAACCTGACCCCGGGTGACAATGCCACCCCCCGAACCTAGGTTGTGAAAATCATCTCGACCTAATGAAATTTCGCAAGACATCACCAGCTCAACTTAAAAACCACCCACCTTAAAATCTCACTTTGCAAACAACAATAATTCATAGAGCAATAGTCTTCTTTTTTTTTTTAGTTTTTTTAAAGTTGTTATGTAAATTTCTTTTCTGTAACTATTACGTAATTTGAATTATATAAACTTTAAAATAATAAATTTCACACCCCTTTCACCACATAAAAAATCCGTGTGAGTTAGGTGGTTGACAGGGGAAGTATTGTAAAATTAGAAACAAAACTAGTAGACCTAATAAAATTCCATTTCTCTATGTATTTGTTAAATATAATTATAAGATATGAAATATAATTACAAACTTAAGATAAATAAATTAATATGAAAAAATGGGAAATGAGAAAAAATCAATGACACCTTGCAAAATCAGAAAAAAACTAAAAAAATCGAGGAAAATGAGAAAAATTGGCGTGTTACCAGGGAAAAATTGGACGACAACCAGTGCCTGACAATAGATTTGGAAGTCTTAGAAGACGGGCCAAACAGATTAACGAGTCAGTGCCAAAAGACTAAGCCTGTCACGGCCGGCCAACACATAAAGGTTTATTCAATCTGTTTGATTCTTTGATCTCAAAATGAAAGCAAACATTCACATATAAAAATCACAATGAAAGTGATTTACGCATAACAAAATTACAACACAACAGTTTCTTATGTCGCTGTGTTTTGGATGGAACTATAATATTATCATATCAATGTGATCAAAGTTCTTAATCTTACTAGAACTTTGACTACTCATCGCGGTTGGTCTGTATTTCTTGAGCAAGTTCCCTCGTTAAGAAATCGGCCCGATCATCTTGTCCACCTGCAAATGTATAGACCCGAAATGCAAACTGAAAGACCCTCCAAAGAACTTTACCCGACCCGGGTTTCTTGCTTTGACATTTTAGCCCATTGTCTTTATGTTCTTTGGCCATTGACTCTCTTGTTTCCTATAAATAAACAAAAAGTCTAACACTCATAAATCCTTCAAATTTAATCTCCTTTGTTAGAAAATCCCATTTTGAAGATGAAAATGAATACACAATCAACACTCAAGTACCTTTAATGCCAATTCCATGCAGTTTGAGGATACCTCCACCATTAATTCTTTGATTCTTACAAGGATAGTGAAGTCAAAATGGATGTTTTGACTCTTAAATTTCTTGAGTTCCTCGTCTTTTGTTCGGTCTAGAGTGTCCAACTCTCCTTTGATCTGCACATTCAGTTTGTCATCTGTAATTACACATATAACATGCCTTTTATGTCCTACTAACTGCGTCATTAATAAAAGACTCCATATAAGCGCGCTTGTGAAGCAGTTGAGAAAACCTTTTTGAAATACAACAAAACAATGGTTAAAGATCTTTATCTTATGTTTTACCTTATTGAAATAATTCTCAACTTTATCAACTAGTTGGTTCACTGGGGACTCTATCTTCCAATTCTGCAAAGTAGCAGCTATTGCATCTAATTTGGCATACAATGCTGCAGCCATTCTTAATCCTTCCAACTTCTTAATAGGAAAATCTTCAAACCTTGCTAAAACCTATAAGTTAACAATCATAAATAGAACATGATTATCAAAGATATAAACTTAACAAGAACAAAATGTTTATTATAAAAAATAGTTTAAATCAAGATAACCTGTGTTTCATCAGTAAGTTTCTCCATGTGAGATTCCACATATTTGTGGAACTTGATAAGCTCATCCATGTTAGTAGTTTGGAACGAACTCAAGGCGGATTTAACCTCTTTGATTGAATTTGCATAATTTTTTACATCCTCTTCGATTTGAATGAAGTATGATGATCTGGATATATGAGAATGATATAAAAACTTGACATTTGTAATGTTTGTAGCATATTATATGAGTTTTTTTATACCTTTTGGTCATTTCTGCTAGTGCATCAGCCATTCCTTGCTTTCCATTACCATTAGAAGTTGTCCCAATTTTGCTATTAGTTCTCTTTAGGGACTTGCCATCTAAATTGGACCCTTCGAGCTTCCCTTTGAGAAGGCGGTAGAGACTTCCCATCTGAGATGATCTCTTCAGTTTAGTAGTGGATTTAGCGCGTAGAGATCGGGTGGGACCAACAGCAGGAGGAGGTGGTGGTGCAGCCTGTTTTCCCTTTTGAAATGGTTGTGGTGGTGGTGGTGGTATGCTTCTTGGTGTCATGGGAGCTGGCGGCGACGGCGGTGGTGGTGGTGGTGGCGGTTGAGGAGGTTGCTGTGGCTTCACTACACGAGTTGCACTCATTGAGGGCGGTGGAGGTGGTGGAGGTGGTAGTGGCACTTTGGTAATATTTGAGGTTACTGGAGGCGGTGATGGTGGCAGTGATTTTGTAAAATTACTAGTCATTATAGGTGGTGATTGTGGTGGTTGCAGCAGAGTTTGAGGTGGTATCTCTATACGTAGTGAGCTCCTTAGGGGCGGTGGAGGTGGTGGAGGAGGCGGTTGTGGTGCCCCTAAATGACTTCTGCTCATTGGCGGCGATGCAGGTGTCAGTGATGTATTTGCACTACTTGAGTCCAATTCAGGTGGTGATGCTACCTCTGATGTTATTACATCACTTTTTCTAACTATCGGTGATGTTGTTGGCGCTATAGGCGACCGCAGATCTTCGTCATCTACATTAGATTTCAACTGCAATGCTGGCTGCAATGCCTCCATTTTCTCTCTAACACCATTATCAGGATCTAACTCACCAGTGTCAACCAACACCGCATAATCTTTAACCGCCCGAGGGTCACTCTTTGGTTCTTCTATGCGATTAAAGGTGTTAGCACCTTGTCGTGCTACATGGGAATACATATGAATAGACAAACGCTTCACATCAATAGGACTTAATTTCTTAATAGCTTTAACAATAGAACAATCTTCACCACTTTTCATGCTCGAAAAATCTGGAAGAACCGACGTTGGAGTTCTTGGCGAAGATGGGAACTTCAACTTATCGAAATAAGACTCCATGAAAGACTTTGAACTAAAACTAGCTGCTAAATTTTCATCATGATCAGCCATTTCCATTGCGGTAGCTGAATTAAAGAAACACTCTTTGTCACATTAGCATTTCATCAAAAACACTTAGCGCGCTATAACAAATCCCACACGCATAGAAAAGAACACAAACACAAATACTAATATGAGAGTATGAATTTCACATAGAATGTTATTATGTTAACGACTCTTATACAACGTACAACTAGACAGTTATGACTCCAGGTGGTCAAACCCTGAAAATGGGACAAATGTTATTTGAAATAAATTATTTAAATGGGACAAAAGTTATATGAAAATTGGAACAAAAGTTGGATTGTTTATTAAGAATAATAATATAATAATAATTATAATAATTGAAAGTGTGATCGTGCAAGCCAATATGTTAGACGAAGAAGCCACGTTTTGAGCGTGATCATCGCGCGGGTGCTCGCTCTTAACGGCTACCTAATCCACTTTCTTTATTTAATGAGACATGAAGTTCAAGAAAATTCAAAATCTGAATATGAAAATTAGATATAATCTTATTTAGAGTGAATTATGGTTTTCATCACTACATTTTATCAAGAACTAAATCATTCTTGTTTGTTTCTCATCATTTCGGTTTTTAACACTCTTATTTTATTATAGGACATGTTCTTTTGTTGTAAATGGGAGAACTTTTTGTGAGTTAATTTATTTAATCAATTGTTCAGATCAAATTGTAGATTAAGTTTATTAGAAAACTATTTTAGGAATATATAGTTTTGTTGATTTTTTCCAAGGTGTTTTCTCAAATTTTTAAACAATCATAACTTTTATGAACATCATTAATTTTTTATTATAAAAATCTATCTATTATAATAAAATAAAGTTTTAAGATGGCACTTAGCACAATTTTAGATCATTTAATTTTAATTTTCCCGTTGATCTTTCCTATTAAACAATTACCTCTAATACTTATAATACTATTTAATTTCTTTTGAGATTAAAAATTATTTTTCAATAAATTAAGAAAAAGATGCTTTTATAAATGTAACTTCTAAATAAATAAAATTTTAAAAATAATAAAATTTTCTAAAACAACAACATGTTTAAAAATATAAGTATTTCAAAACAGTTTTTTAAATGATTTTTTATAAAACAAATAACTAAAATTAGGAGTTACAATAATAAAATTTTTAATATTGATATTTATTTAAAATGGTTTGTTTTGCATAAAATGTTTATTAAAATGCAATTAGGGTTTAAAAATAAAAGTTTAAAATAATGATATCATTGTTTTATTACTTATATTACTTATATATAATTTCAATCATATCGTTTTATAATTATTACATTTCCATTACTAATTATTTAATATTTTATTTATTCAACCTGTGTGATACACGGGGTTCTAACCTATTTACATTACAAAAACAAGCACAATATAAAAAATAATATTTTTCATGTTTCTAAACTTATATCTTATCATTTGTTTTTAGTGCAGTTTATTGTGTTCTTTTGTTAGTTATTATGCTTTTTTTAATACTATTGTATTTTCCTAAAATGATAAAAATATATATATAATAATAAAATAACATTGTTGTGTATTTCTAATATGTAAACATAATAATAAATTAACAACTAATTAATCTAATATGTAAAACACAATAATAAATTAACAACTAATTAATTGGGTCTATCCATTGAGAGTGATGCACTGGCGGAACCGGGTAATCCACCCTTCCGTCGTCTGACGCAAGAGTTGTGTAGTCTACCATTTTCGAATGCTTAATCATGGGCTCACATGCTCGCCTAGCGTTATGCATCATTCTCCTTTGATCATTTTGCCATCCTAAATTCACCTCACGCTCCTGATTCCATGCGTGAGTGCGATTCCAATGCTCCTATCCATTATGGTTCAACATGTTGTCCTAATGTTGTTCTTCAAATCCACGTGTGTTTTGATCATAAATGGGCTATTGGTATCTTGTCCATGTATTATAATCTCTAGGCCTATGTTGAGCTACAAACTCATCCATACCTTGGTATCCCTCATAAATGTCATAGTAATTAGGCATACCACAAAAGTATGGTGTACTCGCTCCCCCCCTCACCCATTTCTTCATCACTCACCTCCTCTTCTCAACTATCTGGTTCGTTGGTTTCTCCCTCATCCAATGGTTCAGCATCAAATCTCAATGCCTGCCATTTTTTTCCCAGCATTCGTTGATTTGTGATATGGGGCAGTTTTCATGTATGACCAACCGAACATGCTCAACCCTTCCAGATTAAATATGGGGATATCTTCCTTGTGAAATTTTGTATCCGCGATGATGACTCCATGATTTTTCAACAATGAAATAATTAATCGACAATATGGAATTGTCTGCTTATCCACCTTATTTCGTGAATACTTGATGTTTATCATGACCAAATGCTTAAAAGAGATTCAAGGTGAACCAGTTAGGAGGGAATGCACTATCTGCATATCTGGATGCCTCAAATACGTCGATCACTTCTGCGTGGTAAGATGTTTTGTTACATGATCAAAAGTATCAATCTAGCTGGCATTTTCATTTTATCTCTTCTCATTTTCCCATCATTGTCGGGTAAGAATAGTTCCGACAACACGCCTATCTAGTATGGAATTAAAGTTGGCAATCTCACTTAAGGTGTCATGAGACATTATAACCCCCCGTGACTCCCATGTCACCAGCCAACCTTATTGTCTTTGGTGGATGTCTATCACCCTTGTATTTTAACGAACCAACCCATTCCATCACTGGATCCATATATTTTCAGTTAATGACCACATCATAACATATCAAGGTTGCTTCCCAACCAATTGCCCTAAAATTTTGCACTATTTCTAAATCCCAAAACTCATCTAAATTATCACCTTTTCATATAAAAATCTATTAGAGAATGTTTTTGGTTGAGCATATTGTCAGTAAATAGATGTTTGTTAAATCTTCTCTCCTTATTTTCTAGCGACCCAGTCTTCCATATTGGTTTTGCCCTTGGATAGTCTCCGATACATGTTCCCCCATCATCCTCTTGAGTGTCAACTCTCCTTCGTTGTGGTTCGGGCTCAGATATTGACGGACCTACTAGTTCCTTTCCTTTTCTTCCCATCTGCACAAATTAACCAATTCAAACACACAAACATATTTAGTAGGCCATAATAACTAAATTAAACCGTTAAACCAAAAGCATGTTCAGGTTACGCACCCTATCTTCCCCTCACTTATTCATTGACAATGGATCCTTGAATTGTTAGAATATATAGTTAACCTGAATTTATTATTGCAAGACTATAAAGTTTATATTTTGACGAGTTAATAAATAATTTCACAAAATGTGCACTTTTGACTTGTAAAAGTCAAAATATTCAATTTAACAAGTCAATTCAAGGTACAATAACCTTTGAACCATTGTTTAGTTTAACAATTAAGCAATAAGCAAGAACATACAGATCACTAGCAACATCAATTTGCCAATAACTCCTAGAACCAACCAGAATCAACAACTACTATGTGCTTTCAAAACATTTAAGATTCCAACAACATACCTCAATAATCTTATGAGAAAGTGACGAAAATCATACCTTTTTGTTTATGAGGATGGAAACCACTTAAATTGCAGAGAAATCGCTTCAAATCCAAAACCACCAATCTAGAAAAAATAGGGTTCTTCGTGCTTCGTTCAGATTACATAAAACGAGAGGTATTTTCTTAAAACCGACACTCCCAATGTCTTCCTTACAAAAAACTATGCAGAAAATACTATTTGTTTGTTGGATTTGGTGGAAGAATGAAGAGACTAGATATGGAGATTGGTTATGGAGGATGTAGAAGATGTAAAAGAGAGATGGTGGTTTTTGGTGATGAAAGGATATGATATAGGGTGAATTAGTGGCCGAAAATCACTCAAATCCCATCAACATAATTTACCCCTAACGTAGGCTACACTGGGCACTATAGCCTATGCTAGGGGGCATTATGTATTTTGAGTATCTTGCCCACCGTAGCCTACGCTGGCTACCATAGGTTACGATGGGGGGTTTCTGCATTTTCAGTTTGATTCCCACCGTAGCCTACGCTGGCAACCGTAGGTTACGGTGGGGGTGTTTATGCATTTTTAGTTTGATGCCCACTGTAGCCTACGCTGGCTACAATAGGTTACGGTGGGGGTGTTTCTGCATTTTCAGTTTGATGCCCACCGTAGCATACGCGGGCTACCGTAGGTTCCGGTGGGGGTATTTTTCAAATTTTGTTTTTATTTTTTTGTATTATTTATGTATTTATTATTATTATTATATTATTATTATATTATTATTATTATTTGTATATATGTAAATAAAATAAATTAAGGCATTCACTCCCACCACTCGAAAAATTTAAAGTCGTCTCAACTTTAACACATACCACTATACTCGAGCGGTTAATGTCCTCATCATTGTTGGCCTGGATTTGTGACAAAATGGTATGAAGACTAAAAAAATACTTGGGATCTAAAAACACATACCACAACATGGGTGTTTCTTCCTTCTAACCCGCTTGCAAATGTGTTCAAACACCTAAAAACACACCAAAACACACACACACACACGGACACAAACACAAGCACATAAGCATATAACCGAGACAAAAACCCAACATGAACACTTAAAACTTCGAATTCTTACCTTGAATTCAATTTCTCTTCAACCGAGAGTTCTGCTCTCTTCCTTTCTCTCTCTCTCAAAAGCCAAAGTGAAAAGTGATGTGAAAAGAAGGTGGGTGGCCATGCCCACCTTTACACCAACTTTTCAAAGATTTTATTCTTTTTACACATTTAACCCCTCAACTTGAGTTTATTGACATTTCCTTTCTTTATTCTTCAACTCTTATTCTTTATTTTCTTTTTAAGAAATAAGCGGGTGTTACAAGTCCACCCCCTTTAAATACGTTTCGTCCCCGAAACCTGTTATTCTTCAAACAGACGAGGATAATCCTGCCTCATCTCTCCCTCAGTCTCCCATATAGATTCGGATCCCTTTCTGTGCTTCCACTGCACACGCACAAGAGGAACCACTTTATTTCTCATCCTTTTCTCTTTTCGATCGATGATTGCCACTGGTTGCTCCACCTAATTGAGCCTTTCGTCTACTTCGATATCCTCTAGTGGAACAATCTTGTCGTCATCAGCTAAGCATTTTCTTAGATGAGATACATGGAATGTCTGGTGAATTCCACTTAACTCATCTTATAACTCCAATCTATAAGCCACCTCTTCTACTCGAGCAATAATTTGGAAAGGGCCTATATACCTTGGGCTCAACTTGCCCCGCTTCCTGAATCAGATAATACCCTTCCAAGGTGAGACCTTCAACATAACCCGGTCACCCACCTGAAACTCAATCGGTCTGTGGCATTTATTGGCATACAACTTCTGCCTATCTTTAGCCGCCTTCATGAAGGCTTTAATCTTCTCAAGTTTCTCGATCGTAGCCTCGATTACCTCGACGCTCCCCATTTCCTTCTGATCAATATCACCCCAACAAATGGGTGTTTTGCATCTCCTATCGTATAGCATCTCATATGGTGGCATACCAATGTTGGCATGATAGCTGTTGTTGTACGAGAATTCAGCTAATGGTAAGTGGTCATCCCAACTTCCCCCAAAATCAATCACATAAGCCCGAAGCATGTCTTCCAATGTCTGAATGGTCTTTCTGACTGACCATCAGTTTGGGGATGATAAGCCATGCTAATATGTAACCTCGTCCCCATGGCGTCGTGGAATTTCTTCCAAAATTTAGAGGTAGACCGGGTGTCACGATCAAACACAATAGACACGGCACACCGTGACAAGTTACAATTTCCTTGATGAATCGATCCGCCAACCTCTCTGATGAATATGTCTCGCGGATAGGTAGGAAGTGAGCACTCTTCGTCAGACGGTCGACAATCTCCCATATGGCATCGTACCCTTTCGGAGTACGTGGCAACTTCGTTATGAAATCCATGGTGATGTGCTCCCACTTCCATTCTGGTATATCTAAAGGTTGGATCTTCCCATACGGCTTCTGATGCTCAGCCTTCACCTGTAAGCAAGTAAGGCACCTACTCACATACTTCACCACATCACGCTTCATACCCAGCCACCAATAATCTTTCATCATATCTTGATACATTTTTGTGGCACCAGGATGAATGGAGTATCGAGTCTTGTGATCTTCATCCATAATCCTCACACGTAGATCCCCGAAACAAGGAATCCACACCCATCCAAATCAAGTTTTAACACCAAGTGTGTTTTCACCCAATTCCCCAACTAGACCTCTCATCCTTTCAGAGTTAAGATGATCTTCTTTCAGTGCTTCATCTTGAAACTCTTTGACTTGCTTCATCATATTAGAGGTCATGATCAGTTGATATGCTTTCACCCGAATTGGCTCGGGCCTCTCCTTTCGGCTAAGAGCATCAGCCACCACGTTGGCTTTGCTTGGATGATAGTGGATCTCATAATCATAATCTTTTATAAGCTCCAACCACCTCCTCTGTCTCATGTTTAGATCTTTTTGCTCGAAGAAGTACTTCAAGCTCTTGTGGTCAGTGAAAATGGTGCACTTTGTCCCGTAGAGATAGTGCCTCCAGATCTTCAATGCAAAGACCACGGCTGCTAGCTCCAAGTCATGAGTGGGATAATTGACCTCATGAACTTTCAACTGTCGAGATGCATAGGCTATAACCTTCCCTCTCTGCATTATCACACACCCCAACCCTGAGTAGGAAGCATTTGAATAAACCACCAAATCCTCGCTTCCTTCAGGTAATGACAGAATAGGAGCTTGAGTCAACCTTGCCTTTAACTCCTCGAATGCTTGCTCTTGAGCTTGACCCCATATAAACTTTACATCCTTTCGGGTCAATTTGGTTAGTGGAGAAGCGATCTTGGAAAAGTCTTGAATGAACCTTCGATAATATCCCGCTAACCCCAAGAAACTACGAATCTCGGATGACGTCTTTGGAGACTTCCATTGCATCACTGCCTCCACCTTTGTGGGGTCCACCATGATTCCATCAGGATTCACCATATGACCCAAGAATTGAACTTCGCGCAACTAGAACGCGCATTTTGAGAATTTGGCATACAACTTCTCCATTCTTAATGTCTCCAACATCTCCCGAATGTGACCGGAATGCTCTTCTTCACTCTTTGAGTAGATCATAATATCATCAATGAACACAATCACCGATCTATCCAACATAGTCTGGCACACTTGATTCATCAAATCTATAAAGGCAGCTGGCGCATTAGTTAGGCCAAAAGACATAACGAGGAACTCGTAGTGTCCATAACGCGTATGGAAAGTTGTCTTAGGAATGTCTTGTTCCTTCACCTTCAATTGATGGTAGCCGGATCGTAGATATATTCTCGAGAACCAACTGGCACCTTGGAGCTGGTCAAACAAGTCATCAGTCCTTGGTAACGGGTACCGATTCTTCACCGTCAACTTGTTCAGCTCTCGATAGTCGATGCACATTCGCATACTTCCGTCCTTTTTCTTTACAAACAATACTGGAGCACCCCACGGAGAGATACTCGGTCGAATGAATCCCTTATCCATCAACTCCTGTAATTGGCTCATGAGTTCCTTCATCTTAGTAGGAGCTAATCAATATGGTGCTTTGGTAACGGGTTGAGCACCGGGTATCAATCAATTTGGAACTCAATCTTGCGATCCGGTGGCACACCACGTAAGTCTTCCGGGAATACGTCCGGAAAGTCGCACACCACTGGCACCTCAGATAATTGCGGTACCGACGCATCCACATCTTTTATGCAGGCCAAATAGGCACTACATCCATGTCTCATGCACTTCCCCACCACCGTTATCGAAATCATATTCGGGATCGTAGTAACGCGATCTCCATAAATCGTAACCAAACTCCTACCGGGCGTAACTAATCGAATCATTTTCTTGTGACATATGATGTTTGCTTCATAGGTTGCTAACTAGTCCATCCCTAGTAATACATCAAATCAACCTAGGGGCATCACCTGTAACCTAGCAACAAACCTATGACCTTCTAGTTCTATAACACAGTCCTCTATCACATCAGTAATTCTCGTGGACTTGCCAATAGTGGTTTCTATATCGAATGGTTCACTGACATTTCTACTACTAATAGGCAACTTAGCACAAAAAGTAATGGAAATAAAACTCCTACTAGCACTGGAATCAAACAATACAGAGGCACAAGTTCGGTTTGCTAGAAACATACCTGACACAACATCGGGATCAGCTCTGGCCTCCTCCCGGGTCATGGTGTAAGCTCTAGCACCTGCCCTCTGCCCTCCTTACTCCGGATTCTTCTTCTCCGCTCCAGAGCTCTCCGCCCTCGGCTTCTTACAGTCTCTAGCAATGTGGCCAGGCTTGCCACACCTGAAGCATACATTCATTCCCATCCTGCACTTACCGGTATGCTCCCGTCCACATTTGCCGCACCTTCTTAGCCCTGATCTTGACGACACCCCACGGTCGTCCACCTTCACCTTCTTGTGGTTTGGAGTAAAACCACCACGTCCAAACCTCTTCCCATTCCAGTTCTTACCATCCTCACTCGTCTTCTTTACCTCCACCATGGTCTCCCCTCGCTCATCATACAGCCTGCCTGCCAAATCCACCACCGATCGAAAGGTACCTGGCTGAGCAGCAATCAGGTGCCTGCGAATGTCTATCGACAGTCATTGGATGTACCTCTTGATCTTCCTTGATACCAGCATCACCTGATCCGGCACCAGCCTTGCCATCTCATTGAATTTAGTGGTGTACTGTTGGTGGGTCATGGTTCCCGCTTCAAGTTGCAAGAACTCCCTCTCAACCTTGTCCATCTCCCGGTGAGGACAGAACTCTTCAATAACCAACTTCTTGAACTACTCTCATCGCATTTTCCTGATGGCTCTGGCACCCTCAGCTTGGGCAATATTTTCCCACCAACACATAAATCAACGAAAGAGTGAGTTGCGAACTTCACCTTCTAGTCTTCACGACACTCACTAATTTCCAAGACGGCTTCCATCTCCCTCACCCAGCGGTGAGCGGCAGCCGCATTACCATCGCCATCGAAGGTTGGGGGCTTACACCTTTGGAACGCCCTATAACTGCATCCTCCAGTTGCTGCCCCCACTACATCATCCTCTTCTTCATCAGACAACACAGCCTCAGGCTCTGGTTATTCCTCCTCCTTTCTACTTCCCTTGCCCGTTGATCGCTTTCTATTCTCCTTCTCCTTCCTCTCCTCGCCTCTCACAGCCCTGATGACTTCAGTCACTATAGACGGTAAGACCGTCTGCATGATCTGGTGTACGTCATCAGCAATCGCCTCCCTAGCTGAGGCATTCAAGCTAGCATTCTCGTTCTCTTCACTCCGGCCATGGACCTCAGGGTTCTCATGGGTCGTCTCAGGAGTCTTAGCACTACTCCTGGTCACACGTGGATGGCCTCTGCCTCTAGGAGCCTTGGAAGATTTCTGTCCAGCCATCTTCTAACTCACTATAAGATTCAAACACTAATGCGGTCATTCAAGGTAACACTCAGTTTATGTCAAGTATAGTAAGTCGCTAATTACAGTGACCAGTTGTGATTAGCCACTTACTTTACTCTTCATACCACAAGTATTTCCTATCCTGACTTAATCAGTATCTAAATCTACTAAGAGCACATAAATCAAATAGCATGCACACATAATACCGGTTATCATTAAGAAAAGACATACCTGATGGCACGTAGCTACTCGGACTGACATCCCTCCATTTGTCCCATTTTCAATTTAAGTTTGGGTCCTGTTCTCTTAAACTTTGGCTCTGATACCAACTTGTAAGGCCCCGTTCCCGGAGACCTCACAGTTGGTCATTCAAAGCATTAATACCTTAAGACATATAAATTTACAAACTTAAGCAGCGGAATCATTTTAACAAAAACCATTCATTTCATTAAAACAATGTTGTTAAGCAATACACTATTGTTTGACTGATTACAAAAGAATTGTTTAACTGCATTAAAAAACAACAGCAATATGAAATACAAATGGATGTCAGTCTCTCCCTGCCGAGTAGCTTCACCCTCGTGCCATCCTCAGCAATAATTACCTGGCAAATGAAAATGTATAAAAGTTAGCGTTGCTGAGTGAGTTCTAGTTTTAAAAGTAGTAAAATACTTTCTGTATGTTGTGTATGAAAAATACTCTTTCTGTAAAATACAACTCTTTACTTTATATGCGATCACGCATTAACTATATGAACAGATACTGTTCGCTCTCTTTACTGTATGTCTTGTTTACTCTGTATTCTTTTATCTTTTTCTTTCACTATCTGTATGGACCAAGGAGCAATATCCTAAACTGTATGCGTGGTGAAAACCGGTGATGGGCCATCTATATCCCTCGAAAGGGTTCTGTTTACTGTATACAAGGCCGACCCAATCACCTAGGGTGCGCTACAGAGGTCCTGCCAATATTAATTGACTGGCCCTATGTGCATAATAGGGTAGCTAACCCGCAGCACAGTTGAGCTAACGACAACATGGTCGTGTACCTCCTGTAAGCTTGCAAGACTTGTTAACATTTATTAATGTTCCTTTTCTCTTCTTTATTGCTCTTTCTCTTTATTATTACAATATACCTTACGTTACGATAATAAACATACCACGTAAAGTCACATACTATAAGTAATAATAATAGCAATAATAATAAGGAACAATCATAAGGCAATCACAATCATGCATGAAACCTATCATTAATAAGCCCTAGTCAAACCTCAGTCAATACCCTAAGAGCACAAACTCCCAAGAATTTTCTAATAAATTCTAAGTGTTGGGCGCTTAGACACTATTTGGGCGCATGAGCCCTGTTTGGGCGTTTCATTACTATGTAGGCGCATCAGTCAACACTTAACTGCTTTAACTCTTAAGCGCATGAACAATTCAGGCGCATGGACACTATTTGGGCGTATGAACACTTAGGCGCATGGGTCATTCGGACGCATGGACACTTAGGCGCATGGGCCACTTGGGCGCATGGGCACTATTGGGACGCATGGGCCTACACTAGTTGTCCGACTAATATTTCTAGTCACATGGACTACTGTTCAGGCGCATGGGTTACACTTAAATTCTTCTAAGGCGTTCCCAGGCGCATGAGCCTTCTCTAGGCACATGAACCTTCTATACAACATGTTTCTAGGATGTTTTCGAACCCAATCATCAAACCTATATGTTCTAAGCTTACCAAGGCTATTCTAAACATGAACAACCTATAAGAATCCAAGAATCATCATCCAACATGCATAATACATACGGGTATACATACATAAACATTTGAAAATCGTTTTAATACATTTTCAGCACCAAGAGAGTTTAAAACAAGTAAAACCGGGGTTAGAACTCACCTGATGCAACTTGGGTGTTTCTTCCTTCTAACCCGCTTGCAAATGAGTTCAAACACCTAAAAACACACCAAAACACACACACACGGACACAAACACAAGCACATAAGCACATAAGCATATAACCGAGATAAAAACCCAACATGAACACTTAAAACTTCGACTTCTTACCTTGAAATCAATTTCTTTTCTTCTTCTTCTCTTCAACCGAGAGTTCTGCTCTCTTCCTTTCTCTCTCTCTCTCTAAAACCGAAGTGAAAAGTGATGTGAAAAGAGGGTGGGCGGCCATGCCCACCTTACACCAACTTTTCAAAGATTTTGTCCTTTTTACACATTTAACCCCTCAACTTGGGTTTATTGCCATTTCCTTTCTTTATTCGTCAACTCTTATTCTTTCTTTTCTTTTTAAGAAATAACCGGGCGTTACAATGTGGTACTTCTTCAATTGACTTTAGATTCCGAATCGTGATAACCTTCAACACTTCATTTTGAACGAAGCTCATCAAACTTGATATTCCATTCATCCTGGCTCTGATAACATGTACATGGACCTGCGTGGTCAATACTGGTGGTCTGGAATGAAGAAAGATATCACGTCTTATGTTTCCAAGTGTCTCACATGTGCAAGGGTCAAAGCCGAGCGCCAACGACCAAGTGGTTTACTTGAACAACCCGAAATCCCTATGTGGAAATGGGAACATATATACATGGATTTCATAACCAAGTTACCTCGTACTCCTCGTGGTCATGATAGTATATGGGTGATTGTTGACCTTTTGACCAAGACGACACATTTCATACCAATACGAAACACATACAAAGTTTCAAGATTGGCTCGCATCTATATTGACGAAATTGTGAGTCGTCATGGCGTGCCGTTGCACATCATATCCGACCGAGACGCTCGTTTCATTTCGCACTTCTGGTCTTCTATGCAATAACTCTTGGGGTACTCAATTGGATTTAAGTACGGCTTACCATCCTCAAACAGATGGTCAAATCGAACGAACAATTCAAACTCTCGAGGACCTGCTACGTCTTTGTGTCCTTGATTTCGGTGGTGACTGGGATACACATTTACCATTAGCAGAATTTTCAATAGTTACCACTCGAGTATCAAGATGGCACCATTCGAAGCACTTTATGGTCGTAAATGCCATTCACCGATCTGTTGGACCGACATTGGTGAAAACTTCATCACTGGTCCTGAACTTATTCCAGAAACGATCGATAAAGTCTCCATAATCTGCAAGAACCTTGAAGTGGCAAGAAGTCGACAAAAGAGTTATGCCGATAAGCATCGTAAACCATTGGAGTTCCAAGTTGGCGACATGGTTCTTCTTAAGGTTTACCGTGGGAAGGTGTTGTTCGCTTTGGAAAGATGGGTAAACTGGTTCTAACGTTTGTAGGACCTTTCAAAATCCTGAAAATGATTGGGAAAGTGACTTATAGACTAGAACTACCTTTCGACCTTAGTAGAGTTCATCCTGTGTTCCATGTCTCAAATTTGAGAAAGTGTTTGACCAACGAGAGTCTGCATGTTCCACTTGAAGATATCCAGATCGACGAGTCATTGCACTTTGTTGAGAAACCTGTTGAATTATGGATCACATTATGAAGAAAATGAGAACCACAACTACTCAAATTGTCAAGGTTCGTTGGGAGAATAAGTGTGGAGCTGAGTTCACTTAGGAGCGTGAAGACCACATGAAGGCAAAATACCCGTATTTGTTTGTTTAGTTTAATTCCTAGTTTTGGGACAAAATTCTTTTAAGTTGGGGAGACTGTAACATCTTGTACTTTTTCGTTAATTGAATGTTATCATCGTTTACTCTTGTAAGGACTATTTATGCCATTTATTAAACTATATGGGTTGCTTATGTTTATTTCCTTATTTTACCTTACTTCTATAATTTAAAGGTTAATAATTTGAACTTTAAGTTGAACCTAGTAATAATAATAACTATAATAATATTAACAATAATAATATACTAGTTATAAAACTAAAATAATAGTAATGATAATAATGAGAATAAATAATAATAGTAATAATAATAACAATAAATAATAATAATAATAATAATATAATAATAATAATAATAATAATAATAATAATAATAATAAGAGCAATAAAAGTAATATGAAATAAAAGTTATTAAACTTAAAAAATATGTTTAAAGCTTAAACTTAAATAAGTACAAGGGTTGTTTTGCTATTTTATAAACTTAAAAATTAAAGTTTAAACATCAAATAACAAATGAACAAAACTACAGGGACCAAAGTTGTAATTAATTAAAACTTTGTCTCCTTCCCCCCCTTTTTGCTGTTTTTCCGGCCGCCAGCCGGCATAACTCTGGCGCGGCGCCGGCAAGGCCAAAAACGCATTTTTTGTTCATGAATCCGGCTGAAATAACGCCAAACGACTCGGGAAGACGTGTCAAACTCGAACCCATGATTAATTGCACCATTTCATTCGGAATTTAAATGGATGAACCAAAAATAATAACCCAACCGATTCATAACCGTTCAATGTATAGTTTGTGTTGGATAATCGAATTAAATGGTTAGAAACGTTGGGTAATCATTTACAAACTCAATACAACGTTCAATTCGAGTTAAACAATCGATTAAGTACGCAACTGTAACCGAAATCTTTGAATAGGAACTAAAGCTCAATTGACATCTTAACGCACAAATCGTACCTATATAACAGAGGGGAATCATCACCTTTGATCCCTTTAACTCCTTATACACTCAATTGATTGAAAATACAACTAAATCATTGAAATCAAGACCCCTGTTCATCGCGTAAGGGACCAAAGTTTTATCGGGCATAAATACTTCAATTCGGATGCAACCAAGTAAGTTTAATACACCATTGTGCTGGTTACACATAGGGATCAAAAGCCCTATGGTTAATCCAAGTGATAATAATAAATTGATCTTCAATTGGGGATTGAACAATCTAGGGTTTGTTGGATTTGGGCATTCATGGATAATTATGTTTTTAACAATTAGGGGTCGAGACCTAACACGGCCATGACCCTTGGTTCACTGGTAACACACGAGATTTCCAAACAGGAGGTTCCCGGTTCGAATCCGGGGAAACTCATGTTTTCATTTTTAAGGCTTTTAGCCTTCAAAACCAGTTCTAATTTATTTTCAGAATTATAAAAATCTATGTTATAGATGCTTAATCTTCTAAAATACTTTTAGTTATTTTTCTGAGAATTATTTCCTTAAAAATAAATATTTTTCACTTTTGATAAATAATCTAAAACTAGTATAAATAGTGTATTTTTTATATAAAAATCCATACTACTTTGTTCCACAAATATGATTATTTCAAGCGTTGCTTTTAAATTATTGTGTAAATTGTGTTTTTAGACTTTATTTACATCTTTATGTATATATATACAAAATTGCTATAAATGTTATATTTGTATGAAAAACTTTATATAAAATGTAACAAATTTCTTTGATTTTAATTGGTCCCATATTATTAAACATAATTATTTGACAAGTCATAAATACCAAATTGAACTCTAATCCACAATTAACTCGTTAAACTTATTATTCAGACTTAAAATCTTGTAAATATATATACGTATATGTAGGTACCTTGTGAAGGATTACGTTGGAATGACGTGTATTATTTTCTTCAATCATCATTTATATGCATATTGATCAAGTGAGTATTTCTATATCCTTTTTTCATAGTTTTACACTTTGGGGTGAAACATGTTACATTATAACCATTGCACTTGTAAAACGTTTGGTTCTTGTAAACTTATGGCAATTCACTTGTATGTTGTGGTTAGTTGATCTTAGTAATTAACATGTATTGAAGATTATATGTATGTAACACCCGGTTATTTCCTTTGAAGCCAAAAAAGAAGAAAAAGAAATAATAGAAATGAGGTCCAAGTTGAGGGACCAATCTTTCCCAAAAGAAGAAAAAGGTTGGATGAGTGGGTAAAAGGGAATGGCAGCCCATTCCCCTCTTCCATTCACATTTCAATCGGCCAAGAGGGAGGAAGAAAGGAGAAAGGGCAAAAACAAGGGTTTCTTGAAGAATCAAGAGCAAAAGTCGAAGGCAAACGAGTTTGTAAGAGGTTATACTCGAAGAGGCTATCAAGGTGAGTTCTAGGACCCCTCTTTAACACACTTTTGAATGATTTTGGGGTTGGAACACATCTGAAACCCGTTTTTGAAAAGTTGGGTGTTGAACCTGTATGTATGCGTATGTGTATGTGTTTGATTCGGGTGGGGCTTGATTTCGGGCTTGGTTGTGCTTTAATGGTGTTGTGGTATGTATTCCTAAGGTTTAGGATGCTTGATTTGAGCTTAGAAGAGGTTTGGAAGGGTTTGGAGGCTGAAAATGGTAGATTGAGTTCGAGATGAACTGCAATCTGCACCTAACTAGGGTTATGCGACTGGAAGTCCATGCGTCCGAATGGCATGCGACTGGAGGCCATACACACGAAAGGAGTGCGACTGAGGTTCATTCGTATGTGAATAGTGCGATTGAGAGTCATGCGGATGAGGTTCATGCGATTGAAGGAAATGCGGATGTGGTTCATGCGACTGAATGAAATGCGGATGAAGGTCATGCGACTGGAGTCCATACGCTTGTGACTCGTGTGACTGAGGTTCATTCGCACGAAAAGAGTGTGACTGAGGGTCATCCGCATGAAGGTCATTCAACTGAGGTCCATACGCTCGGATACCATGCGACTGAGGTTCATACGCATGAGAATTATGTGACTGGAGGTCCATTCGCCTAAGTGTTCTAATACGTATGGAAGACCATGCGACTGGATAGGTTCCATACGCCCGAATGACCATAGCTTATTGTATGGCTTTCAGGGAAAGTGCTGATGTAGGTTCTGACCTTCGGGGTTGCTGATGATATGATGCTCGTGATTGATGTGATGTATGATGTCGTATGATTATGCATGATGCATGCCATGCATTATGTTTTCTTGTGTGATGATGTTGTATGTTATTATGTTCCTTGCTTTGTATGATTATTTTCCCTTGGCTTTACAATGAACGTTATGAATGAAATGAAAGTATTATGTAACGTAAAGTGGAAGATAATGAAAAGAGAAACGAAATGAATATATGCATGTATGAATGAATGAATGAGAGCAAGATTGGCATGCAAGTAAAAGAAAGGAGGTTCACAACTCATTGATAGTTGTTAGCTCAAATGTGTGTGTAATTACAGCGTGCGATCTTGGCTAACTCATAAGGGACCATAGACACAGTAAGAGTTCAGTCTTGGTGACTGCTCTGATACGTGCGATTTGGTATTCAGTGTGTGCTATGTAGCGTGTGATTTTGGCTAACTCATGTGGGTTCATACACACAGTAAGGGGTTCAGTTTTGGTAATTGCCTCGATACGTGCGATGTGGTATTCACTGTGTGCTATGAGCATGCGATTTTGGCTAACCAATGAGATAGCGTGCGATTTTGGCTAAACCCCTAAGAGTTCACACACACACACACACAGGGGGAGTCTGTCTTAGTGACCATTCCATTGGTGCGATTTGTGCGATATGTACAATGGGTATGAAGATATGAAAGTGCGAAATGTGCGAATGTGCGGTATGTGTGAAACGAACGAACGTAAGAAAAGATGTTATGAACAAATGAAGCGAATGATTATGTAACGTGCGATCAGTAATGAATGGAAGAATGTGACGAACGTAATGGAAGATAATAATTATATTATCTGTACGTATGTATGTTAGTGTGATCGTGTACGAAATTAACGGACGGTTTTAATGAAAGAAAAGTATGTTTTATTATAAAACTAGAACTCACTCAGCAACGCTGACTTTTATGTGTTTCCAGTTGGCAGGTAATAGTTGCTGGGGATGGCACGAGGCAGCTACTCAGCTCTTTTGGATGGCATGCATTTTTATAATGCTTTTGTACGCAATGCAACATGTATTTTGGTAACTTGATAACGATGTATTGTTTTGCAAAAGCCTTTTATAATGAAATGGAATGTTTGTTTAAATATTTCCGCTACAACGTTTTTATGTATGATGATGAAAATATATATTTTATTTGCAATGATTGATCAGCTGTAAGCGTCCCGGGAACGGGGCCTTACAATGAACAATCATTAACTATTGCTAGCCTGGCGACATCATAGATCTATGGGCTTGACAGTCCTGCTTGGTTAATCCAAGTACACTTAGGTAATCGTATAAACTTGTAAACTTTGAGACTTGTAAACTATCAAGGTTTGATTGTGCATCTGTCTTACATCCCTAGTTACTTTGTTCTCTAACTTATGACATGAATTGCCATCTTTTATATACTTATGTATTGAAAACTATAGAAATCTCACCAACATATTATTAAACCTTTTATTTTTATCATGTTTGAGGAAACTCGCAAGTTTGAAAGCCATCTTTGAAGCTTATTCACACCTAGGAATGGACCTAGTTAAATAAATGAATGTACTTGAGTTATTTCCTATTATGCATTATTGATGTCCTTATTTGAGACTTATATTTATAATGTTACATTTAAAACTTATGATTATTATATTTGGGTTTATTAATAGCGTTTTGTGGCTGTGAACGATCTTAATCCTCACATCTCGACATTTCCGCTTTCAAGGTTGGGGTGTGACATATTGCCTCTTGGGTGTAAACATTGGATTTTGGAATGGTTAAGAAATTAACTAAGAAAACAAATTGAAAATCAGTAAACTTGATTAAGAAAACAATTATGAGAAGAAATGATCCACTACGAGATTAAGGTTTGGTTTTTAGTAATTATTCAGTTTGGAAAATACTAAATGGGGATTCTATATGTGTAATGACTAAGTGATATAGATAACCAAGACTTAACAGGTCTTAGTACACAATACCAATTGAATTAACAACCAAAACTTTGCAATCATATAACTCGCGCAAAATTATATGACATGCAAGTCAAGATTAATCAAAATAATCGTTTAAACAATCAAAAACAAGTCAAACTAATAAAAGAACTTAATGGGTTCTAAAGTTTAAACCAAACACAAGTCTAACACAAACCAGAACCTAATCACAAAACCCCATTACCCAAAGTAGATCACGAGAAGTCTAACTGCTCATTGTTCTTGAATGATCTTCAAAATCATTGTTGATTTGCATGACGGATGATTGAATGGTGTTAGAATGATGTGTAATGATGAATCAAAGGTCTAAGAACTCCTAAAATTTGTCCAAAATCATCCTAGGTCGAATGGGGGGGGCAAGTGGTACACAAAACCTTAAAAAATGTGATTTTATAGGTGTTTCTTGGAGACTCTGGCATAGGGTACACCAGCCAGCATAGCCTACGTTGGAGGGCTATTTACTGTTTTTTTATCAAAGTGAGTGTAGCCTACGGTAGGATACACTAGGAAATTTTCTGTTGCATTTTGATCTTTGTTTCTTGACCCCTCCAATGTCTTGTTTCACCATGTAAGCTTCCAACTTGGTTATTTTACCTACAAAATTGTGAAGTCGGCTTGGATCGATAAACATCCGAGCATGTTCTTGACGGATGATAAACAACAGCACAAACCAAAAGTCAAACAATAATACGAACTATAATTGAATGGTTTCATTGATAAAACCTAACGATTACAAGTTCGTTACAACATAAGAATCAAGACTCTTGGCAAGGGGAAGATCGAGCATGATTTCCCCTCTCATCCGGCAGCCCTAGGCTCCGGGCAGACTTCTTCTCAAAACCCTTCTCCTCTTTACATATTGAAACTAGTATATATAGGCCTTGGCCCATATTAGATGCGACTGGGCCCATTCGTGCGATTGGACCATGCATATGGTTTTGTACGACTGGACCATGCGCACGGTTCAATCGTACGACTAGACCATACTTATGTTTCAGTCTTACGAATGTCCCAATCGCATCTCTCAGTCGCACGGCTGGTCCATTAGCATGGCTCAGTCGTACGACTGAGTCTCATTCGCATATGCTCCTGTGAGTGACCCAGTTTCATGTGTTTACAACATATCAGGTGTAATACATTAAGCCTAGACTATTCGACAAGCGACGGACACACTATATATGACTATATATGCTCCAACACATTCCCCCTTGGACGTTGTTGCGAATAGTAGATAAGACCTCTTACAATCTTCAGTCAATCTTTGCTCTGGTTTCCAATAGAATCAAACGAAAAACCATATTAGCCAACGTTGCCGATCCGTCAGGTTGCTACACATCCCTGAAAATGAATTTAGGCTTTATAGCTTTCGTTCACTTTGCAGAACACCATCATCGCAGCAAGATTCCCCATATGACTGATTTTTCCAGATAATGACACGAACAGTTTTCCATTGCTTCAATCTTCACACAGGCTAACCTGATTAACATCAACACCTGTAGAAATTCCCTCTCACATTTAGCATATCCCAATAAATAGACATTGTGCTCTCCCGGCGTCTTCACACGGTGTATTGGGCAAAAGGTTGAAGGTTCCAATCCACAGCTGACAATATCAAACAAATCAACATGCATGTAGATTCATCATTAGAAACCTGCTCACATCATCACTTTCTGATTGCGTTTTCAATTTCTCTATACATGGATTCCCCCTAAGAATGAGAATCCTCTCTGTGCGGATAAATATAACTTGATAGGCCCATAACTAGTCAGATGCTCCTGACTACCCCACAAAATCAGCACCGACTGCTGACATCTTCTCTTCTCTCTTTCTTGTTCCAATTACATTCACCTATTCTGGAAGTCCGACGAATAATGGGGTATACATCGAACTTATTTGACAAAAGAACCTCAGGGTGAATATGCTTTGCTCATCCTCAAATCTGTGCAAGAAGCTGTTCCAGACTCTTTTTTTAGTCTGGAACAAATGCGGAGTCAATGCGGATGGCTCATTCGTGCGATTGAACATACGATTGGTCCAGTCACACGACTGGTCGAGTCGTACGAATGGTCCATTTAGATGGTCCAGTCGTACGAATGCTCCATTCGCATGGCCTAGTCGCATGAACGGGTCTGCACGCAGATTTTCAGATCTGCAGCCGCCAAGGCTGCCCAAAACCCTAATTTGATGAATTTTACTTGAACCGAAACAACATAGGCATCATCAGATTCGAAAGGGTGGTCAGAACGTGGTTTCGAGTTCAATTTTAACATAGAAACGCCACACGTACCAAGATCTGAGCAAAACACGAACAACACGAGTGGGTTTAATGTCAAGATCTGAAATTTGATCCAGAAGTCAAGAGCTCGGGTTGCTGGAATGATTGTTAGATCATTCAAGCAGTAACCGGCGCTGATACCAATTGTGAAGTCGGCTGGATCGATAAACATCCGAGCATGTTCTTGACGGAAGGATAAACAACAGCACAAACCAAAAGTCAAACAATAATACGAATAAGAACTATAATTGAATGGTTTCATTGATAAAACCTAACGATTACAAGCTCGTTACAACATAAGAATCAAGACTCTTGGCAACGGGAATATCGAGCATGATCTCCCCTCTCATCCGGCAGCCCTAGGCTCCCGGGCACACTCTCTCTAAAACTCTTCTCCTCTCTACACATTGAAACTGGTATATATAGGCCTCGGCCCATATTAGATGCGACTGGGCCCATTCGTGCGATTGGACCATGCGTATGGTTCAATCATACGACTGGACCATGCACATGGTTCAATCGTACGACTGGACCATACTTATGTTTCAGTCTTACGAATGTCCCAATCGCATCTCTCAGTCGCACGGCTGGTCCATTAGCATGGCTCAGTCGTACGACTGAGTCTCATTCGCATATGCTCTTGTGAATGACCAGTTTCATGTGTTTACAACATATCAGGTGTAATACATTAAGCCTAGACTATTCGACAAGCGACGGACACACTATATATGACTATATATGCTCCAACAAAAATAACTTCAAACTCCTAGTTAACCTATTCAACATAATCAAATGCATAAATACGAATAATGAAACTTAATATTTGATATTTAAACACTTAAACCATCATTCCAACACATTCACATTAATTATTACCTAGAACACAATTAAAATCCACAAATCAATAACAAAATCAAACGACTTATATTATCATTCTGACAACAAAAACTAATAACCAAATCAAAAAAGTTATATTATCATTATAACAACAATTCATTATTATACTAATTTAATTTAAAATTTTAACTTATTAACACAAAATGGTAACATATAGACCTTTAAACTATAACAAAAATGGTGGTGAGAAGATGATGCCGACAACGATAGTGGTGATGAGATAATGCAGTAGCCCTAGAAACACATGATATAAACGGTAGAAGTGGTGGGGGTATTAACCATTATGGTAGGGGGGCTAGGACTGGTGGTGGTGGGGGCCATAGGAGTGTTATATAGTGGAAGGAAAGAAGTGGTGGCGCCCTATTGGAGTCTTGGTGGTGGCATGAACGCATAGTTATGGGTACTTGTAACACCGGTTATTTATTTATTTTGAAGCCGACGAAAGAAGAAAAGAAATAAAGTCCTAGGTCGAGGGACCAAACTCGCCAACGAAAGAAAGACGGGTGAGTGGGCAGCCCTTACCCTCTCCCCACACTCATATTCAGCCAAACAAGAGAGGAGAAGAGAGAAAGGAAGAAAAGAGGAAGAAAAGTTAGTTCGGGTTGGTTCGAGTGAGCCAAAATCACTGAGAAGTGAGTCAAATCAAAGCTCCTCTCGTTGTGGTCACTTGTGTGAGTTCTAGGACCCCTCCTTTAAATGTTTTTGAATGATTTGGGGTTGGAAAACATCTGAAAATCGGGTTTTTGAGTGTGTGCATGTTTGACCCGTTTGTGTATGTGTATGTATGTGTATGATGCGTTTGAGCCTTGTTTGTGAGCTTTTGTGTGCTTGAATGGTGATGTGGTATGCATACCTAAGGTTTAGGATGGTTGATTTGGGCTTAGAATGGGTTTAGATGAGCTTGGAGGTCGAAAATGGCAGATTGGGTTCGAGATGAACTCCATTCTGCATCAGCTAGGGCTAGGCGACCGAATGGAGCCCATATGGCCGAATGTGGTGCGATTGGGGTTCATTTGCACGATTGAGAGTTCATTCGCACGATTGGGCCAATCGCATGGAGGTCATGCGACTGAGGGTCCAGTCACATAAGTGCTCATCCGCATTAGTTCCATTCATATGAGGACCATCCGCATTAAGTCCATTTGCACGATTGGATGTTCATTCGCATAAGTGTTCATCCGCATTGGTTCAATCGCATGATGTTCAATCGCATGGAGGCCATGCGACTGAAGGGTGTCCATACACCCGAATAGGGCTATTGCACCGAGGAGAAGTGTAGTTTAACTTCCGACTTTCGGGGGAAAGTGCAGATGTAAGTTTTGATGTAAAGGTTCCCGTAAGAGCATGTAGATGATGATTGAGGCCTTAGAGAGCATGTTGGGCATGATGGTGATGATTTTGCATGATTATGCATGTTATGTATGTATGAAGTTGCCCTGTATTATGTTGATGATTGTGTATGATATCTTCCTTATTATGATGTATGTTATTCTTTCCTGTGGCTTTACGTGTCATGTTAATGAATGAATGAAGTATTATGTAACGTAAAGTTAAAGATAATGAAAGAGGAACATGAAGTAAGAATGCATGCATTAATGAATGATGAAAGTAATGAAAGGCTTGCAAGCACTGTATGCTGGGACATGCCATTAAAAGGTGTCAGCCGAACGGTGTGCGGGTTCGCTACCCCAGGAGGATGCACATCGGGGTCTTTCTTTGTGATTGACCATATGTATGAACCATTGTTGCGTGCGTTAGGTACTGTGATCATTTGGTGCCGAGCACCACCGATGAAGGTCTTTTATAGGCTTAGGTCCAGTGCCATGAGACTAAACGGCATAGCATATGACAATAGTATACCTGAACTTTACCTTTGGTATTGTGACCATTGGTGCCGAGCACCACCGATGAAGGCCTTTTATAGGCTTAGGTCCAGTACCACGAGAATGAAGGGTAAAGTTCATGGTGATGACGAAAGGAAAGGATTAATGATGAACGAACGAATGAGAGTAAGATGAATGAATGAACAGAAGTTAATGAACGATGAAGATAATATAATTATTATCTATGTGTACGTATGATGTATGATCGCATGAAAGAAAAGAACGGTTTTAATAAAAGAAAAGTATGTTTTATTTTATAAAACTAGAACGCACTCAGCAACGCTGACTTTGATGTGTTTCCAGTTGGCAAGTAATGATTGCTGAGGACGGCACGAGGTGGCTACTCAGCTCTTTTGGGATGGCATCCGTTTATTTAATGCTTTTGTGATATAATGCAACAATGTATTTTGTAACTGATTGACGATGTATTATTTGGTAAAAGTTTTATAATGAAATGTGATGTCATTTTTGAATGTTTTCGCTACAATATTTTTGTAAGACAAATGTAAGCATATGTTTTATGTGCGATGAGGATCCAGCTGTAAGCGTCCCAAGAATGGGGCCTTACAAGTTGGTATCAGAGCCAACGTTTAAGTGAAATGGGTAAATTTTCCAAATAAACCTTAACTTAAACTGAGAATAGGACGAAAAGGGAATTGGATGCCAATCTAAGTAGCTACGTGCCATAAGGTATTTTTGTAAGTTAACTGGTTTTATGTGTGCATGGTATGTGTTATGTGTTTTTTGTTGATTTAAATACTGATGTAGTTAGGACAAGTAATGTTTGGGGTATGAAGAGTAAAGTAAGTGGCTAATCACAACTGGCCACTACAATTAGGGACTTACTATACTTGACATAAACTGATTTGTTCCCTTGAATGACCTTGTTGGTGTTTGAATCTTTCAGTGTGCATGTGATGGCTGGTGGTAGATCTTCGAAAGCCTCTCGTGATGGAGGTCACGGTGTCGAACTGCGACCCAAGAGAGGGAGACCTAGAGTTGAGAAGGTGGTTCATGAAGAACTAGAGACCCCTCATCCGAAGGGTGGCGACGAGAGCGCCAATCTGAGAGCCTCAGTAAAGGAGGCTGTCGTGGAAGAAGTTATCAGGTCATGCAGACAATCTTACTGTCTGTGGTGACAAAAGTGATTAAGGCAGTACAGAAAGGGGAAAGAAAGGAGAGGAACAAGTCCTCAAAAGGACGAGAGCAACTGGAGCCTGAAACGGTTCTCTCGGATGATGAAAAAGAGGAGGAAGAAGAAGAGCCTGTGTAGGAGGCGACACTGGGCTGTAACTACGAGGCGTTTATGAGATGCAAGCCCCCAACTTTTGATGGAAACGGCACTGCTGCTGCTGCTCACTGGTGGGTGAGGGAAATGGAGGCAGTTCTTGATATCAGCGAGTGTCGGGAAGATCAAAAGGTGAAGTTCACTACCCACTCTTTTATGGACTCGGCTCTGTGCTGGTGGGACAATATAGTCCAAGCCGAGGGTAGCAGGGCATTAGGAGAATGAGATGGTCTGAACTGAAGAAGTTGGTGATTGAGGAGTTCTGTCCTCACTGGGAGATGGATAAGGTAGAGAGAGTTCCTGCAGCTGGAGGCGGGAACGATGACACACCAACAGTACACCACCAATTCAACAAGATGACACGTCTGGTGCCGGATCAGGGGACACCTCTGTCTCGAAAGATCAAGAGGTATATTCAGGGTTTTCCAGCAGATATTCGCAGGCACATGATCGCTGCCCGGCCGAGCATGTTTAGGTCGGCGGTGGATTTGGCAGGGAGACTGTATGATGAGAGAACGGTGGTGGTGACTGAAGGTGGCAAGAAGAGCGGTAGTGATCGAAACTGGTAGGAGAAGAGGTTTGGTCGGGGTGATGCCTCGACGGGTAACAAGAAGGCACGGGTGGATGACCGCCGTGTGGTCACATCGAGTGCAGGGTCGAAAAGGCGTGGCAAGTGTGGAAGGGAGCATAGTGGGGAATACAGGTTTGCGTCAAACTTGTATTTCAAATGTGGGAAGGTAGGGCACATGGCAAAGGACTGTCGTATGGTTCGGTGCTATAACTGTGGTGAAGAGGGCTACATGAGCAGGGATTGTAAGAAGCCAAGGGCTGAGAGTTCCGGGGCGAAGAAGACGGGAGGTGAAGGGCCGAGGGCGAGCGCCAGAGCATTCACTATGACACAGGAAGAAGCTAGGACTAACCCTAATGTTGTGTCCGGTACGTTTCTAGTGAACCAAACTTTAGCTTCTGTGTTATTTGATTCGGGTGCCGGTAAAAGTTTTATTTCTTCTGCTTTCTGTGCTAAGCTTCCTATTAGTAGTAGACGTGTTGATGCGCCCTTTGATGTAGAAACTACCATAGGTAAGTCTACCAGGATTTCTGAGATGATAGAGAACTATGATGTGGAACTTGAGGGTCATAAGTTTCCTGTTAGACCGTTTGTGATGACCTTAGGTGGTTTTGATTTGGTTCTTGGGATGGATTGGTTGGTGGACTTCGAGCCGAACATTGCGTGTCGCAAGAAGATGATTCGTTTGACAGCGCCTGATGGGAGTTCGATGACGATTATGGGGACCGGGTCACGACGATCCCAAAAGGGATCTCAATGGCGGTGGCGGGAAAGTGTATGAGGCGTGGGTGTAGCGCCTACTTGGCTTATGTAAAGGATGTGGATACGCCGACACCAAAACCGTCTGATGTACCGGTTGTGCGTGACTTTCCAGACGTGTTCCCAGAAGATTTATCAAGAGTGCCACCTGACCGAGAGATCGAGTTTCAGATTGATCTGATACTGGGTGCCCAACCCGTTGCCAAGGCACCATATCGATTGGCTCCGACGGAGATGAAAGAGTTGATGGAGCAATTGCAAGAGCTGCTTGACAAGGGATTCATTAGACCGAGTATCTCTCCTTGGGGTGCTCCGATCCTGTTTGTGAAGAAGAAAGACGGTAGTATGAGGATGTGCATTGACTATCGCAAGCTAAACAAGTTGACGGTGAAGAACCGATACCCCTTACCGAGAATAGATGATTTGTTCGATCAGCTTCAAGGTGCCAGTTGGTGTTCAAGGATCGACCTTCGATCGGGCTACCATCAGTTGAAGGTGAAGGAACAAGACATCCCTAAAACAACTTTTTGCACGCGCTATGGTCAATACGAGTTTCTTGTCATGTGTTTTGGTTTGATCAATGCGCCAGCTGCTTTTATGGATCTGATGAATCGGGTGTGTCGGCCGATGTTGGATAAATCAGTGATTGTGTTCATTGATGATATCCTGATTTATTCGAAGAGCGAGATAGAACATGCTGGTCACATTCGGGAGGTTTTGGAGACGTTAAGGAAGGAGAAGTTGTACGCTAAGTTCTCTAAATGCACGTTCTGGTTGCGTGAGGTTCAATTCTTGGGTCATGTGGTGAACCTTGATGGGATCATGGTGGACCCGGCAAAGGTAGAGGCGGTTATGCAATGGAAGTCACCGAAGACGCCATCCGAGATTCGTAGCTTCTTGGGTTTGGCGGGCTACTATAGAAGATTCATCCAAGACTTTTCTAAGATCGCTTCTCCACTAACCAAGTTAACCCGAAAAGATGTAAAGTTTATATGGGGTCAAGCTCAAGAGAAGGCATTCGAAGAATTGAAGACGTGATTGACTCAAGCTCCTATTCTATCATTACCCGATGTAAGTGAAGATCTGGTGGTTTATTCAGATGCTTCCTACTCGGGGTTGGGTTGCGTATTAATGCAGATAGGAAAGGTTATAGCCTATGCATCCTGACAGTTGAAGGTTCATGAGGTCAATTATCGTACTCATGACCTGGAGCTAGCAGCCGTAGTCTTTGCGTTAAAGATTTGGAGGCACTATCTCTAGGGGACGAAGTGCACCATATTCACTGACCATAAGAGCTTGAAGTACTTCTTCGAGCAAAAAGGTCTGAACATGAGGCAAAGGAGATGGTTAGAAAGGAGATGGTTAGAGCTTATAAAGGATTATGATTGTGAGATCTATTACCATCCGGGCAAGGCCAATGTGGTGGCAGACGCCCTTAGCCGGAAAGAGAGACCCGAGCCGATTTGGGTGAAAGCATATCAGTTGATCATGACCTCAGACATGATGAAGCAAGTTAAAGAGTTTCAAGATAAGGCATTGAAAGAAGATCATCTTAACTCGGAAAGAATGAGAGGTCTAGTTGGGGAATTGGGTGAAAACACACTTGGTGTTAAAACCCAATTTTGACGGGTGTGGATTCCTCGTTTTGGGGATCTACGAGTGAAGATCATGGATGAGGCTCACAAGACTCGATACTCCATTCATCCTGGTACACAAAGATGTATCAAGACATGAAGAAGAATTATTGGTGGCTAGGTATAAAGCGTGATATGGTGGAGTATGTGAGTAAATGCCTTACTTGTCTACAGGTGAAGGCCGAACATCAGAAGCCGTATGAGAAGATCCAACCTTTGGATATACCGGAATGGAAGTGGGAGCACCTCACCATGGATTTCATTACGAAGTTGCAGCGTACTCCGAAAGGGTATGATGCTATATGGGTGATTGTTGAGCGCTCGACGAAGAATGATCACTTCCTACCGATCTGCGAGACATAATCATCTAAGAGGTTGGCTGATCTGTTCATCAAGGAAATTGTAACTCGTCATGGTGTGCCGTTATCCATTGTGTCTGATCATGACACCCGGTTTACATCCAAATTCTGGAAGAAATTTCACGACGACATGGGAACAAGGTTACATATTAGCACGACTTATCATCCCCAAACTGATGGTCAGTCAGAATGGACCATTCAGACATTGGAAGACATGCTTCGGGCATGTGTGATTGATTTCGTGGGAAGTTGGGATGACCACCTACGCTAGCCGAATTCTCATACAACAACAGCTATCATGCCAGCATTGGTATGCCACCATATGAGATGCTATACGGTAGGAGATGCAGGACACCCGTTTGTTGGAGTGATATTGGTCAGAAGGAATTGGGGAGCGTCAAGGTAATCAAGGCTACGACTGAGAAGCTTGAAAAGATCAAGGCCTTCATGAAGGCAACCAAAGATAGACAGAAGTCGTATGCCGATAAACAACCCAAACCGATTGAGTTCCAGGTGGGTGACCGGGTTATGTTGAAGGTCTCACCTTGGAAAGGTATCATTCGTTTCCGAAAGCTGGGCAAGTTGAGCCCGAGATACATAAGCCCTTTCCGAATCGTTGCTCGAGTAGGAGAGGTGGGCTATAGACTAGAGTTACCGGATGAGTTAAGTGAAATTCACCAGACATTCCATGTATCTCATATGAGAAAGTGCTTAGCTGATGAAGACATGATTGTTCTACTGGAGGATATCGAAGTAGACGAACGACTCAATTATGTGGAGCAACCAGTGGCAATCATAGATTGAAAAGAGAAAAGGCTGAGAAATAAAGTGGTTCCTCTGGTGCGTGTACAGTGGAAGCACATGAAGGGATCCGAGTAAACGTGGGAGACTGAAGAAGAAATAAGGCATCATTACCCATGTTTGTTCGAGGAATGACAGGTTTTGGGGACGAAACCTATTTAAAGGGGGTGGACTTATAACACCCGGTTATTTATTTATTTTGAAGCCGACGAAAGAAGAAAAGAAATAAAGTCCTCAGTCGAGGGACCAAACTCGCCAACGAAAGAAAGATGGGTGAGAGGGGGTATATAAAGGGAGAGGGCAGCCTTTACCCTCTCCCCACACTCATATTTCAGCCAAACAAGAGAGGAGAAGAGAGAAATGAAGAAAAGAGGAAGAAAAGTTGGTTCAGGTTGGTTCGAGTAAGCCAAAATCATTGAGAAGCGAGTCAAATAGAAGCTCTTCTCGTTGTGGTCACTTGTGTGAGTTCTAGGACCCCTCCTTAAACGTTTTTGAATGATTTAGGGCTGGAAAACATCTGAAAATTAGGTTTTTGAGTGTGTGCATGTTTGACCCGTTTGTGTATGTGTATGTGTGTGTATGATGCATTTGAGCCTTGTTTGTGAGCTTGTGTGTGCTTGAATGGTGTTGTGGTATGCATCCCTAAGGTTTAGGATGGTTGATTTGGGCTTAGAATGGGTTTAGGTGAGCTTGGAGGTCGAAAATGGCAGATTGGGTTCGGGATGAACTGCATTCTGCATCAGCTAGGGCTAGGCGACCGAATGGAGGCCATACGGCCGAATATGGTGCGATTGGGGTTCATTCGCACGATTGAGAGTTCATTCGAATGATTGGGCCAGTTGCATGGAGGTCATGCGACTAGGGTCCAGTTGCATAAGTGCTCATCCGCATTAGTTCCATTCGCATGAGGACCATCCGCATTAAGTCCATTCGCACGATTGGATGTTCATTCGCATAAGTGTTCATCCGCATTGGTTCAATTGCATGATGTTTAGTCGCATGGAGGCCATGCGACTGAAGGGTGTCCATACGCTCGAATAGGGCTGTTGCACCCGAGGAGAAGTGTAGTTTAACTTCTGACTTTTGGGGGAAAGTGCAGATGTAAGTTTTAACATAAAGGTCCCGTAAGAGCATGTAAGATGATGATTGAGGCCTTAGAGAGCATGTTGGGCATGATGGTGACGATGTTGCATGATTATGCATGTTATGTATGTATGAAGTTGCCCTGTATGATGTTGATGACTGTGTATGATATGTTCCTTATTATGATGTATGTTATTCTTTCCTGTGGCTTTACGTGTCATGTAATAATGAATGAAGTATTATGTAACGTAAAGTCAAAGATAATAAAAGAGGAACATGAAGTAAGAATGCATGCATTAATGAATGATGAAAGTAATAAAAGTCTTGCAAGCACTGTATGTCGGGATACGCCATTAAAAAGTGTTAGCCCAACGGTGTGCGGGTTCGCTACCCCGGGAGGATGCACATAGAGGTCTTTCTTTGTGATTGACCATATGTATTAACCATTGTTGCGTGCCTTAGGTACTGTGACCATTTGGTGCCGAGCACCACCGATGAAGGTCTTTTATAGGCTTAGGTCTCGTACCATGAGACTGAAGGGCATAGCATATGACAATGGTATACCTGAACTTTACCTTAGGTATTGTGACCATTTGGTGCCGAGCACCACCGATGAAGGTCTTTTATAGGCTTAGGTCCAGTACCACGAGAATGTAGGGTAAAGTTCATGGTGATGACGAAAGGAAAGGATGTAATGATGAACGAACGAATGAAAGTAAGATGAATGAATGAACGGAAGTTAATGAGAAGATAATATAATTATTATCTATGTGTACGTATGATGTATGGTCGCATGAAAGAAAAGAACGGTTTTAACGAAAGAAAAGTATGTTTTATTTTATAAAACTAGAACTCACTCAACAACGCTGACGTTGATGTGTTTCAGTTGGCAGGTAATGATTGCTGAGGATGGCACGAGGTCGCTACTCAGGTCTTTTGGGATGGCATCCATTTATTTAATGCTTTTGTGATATAATGCAACAATGTATTTTGTAACTGATTGACGATGTATTATTTGGCAAAAGTTTTTATAATGAAATGTGATGTCATTTTTGAATGTTTCCGGTGCAATATTTTTGTAAGACGAATTTAAGCATATGTTTTATGTGCGATGAGGATCCAGTTGTAAGCATCCCGGGAACGGGGCCTTACAATACTTTTTGGTGGTGACACATGGAAAAACAGGTAGTAGTAGTAGGAGCACGATGGTGATGGGATTTTTTATATTGGGGGTGATGGGAGTGATGCTAGGAAGAACAGAGTGAGATAGATGCTAGAAACGATGGTGGTGGTGGATTTTTAGTGGTGGTTTTGCCAATTTGAGAAGGTGGGCCATGGGTGTGGCGGTGGTTTGTTTTGGTAAAGTAAAGAAGGGAGAAGGTACAATATGAATTTTGGGCTAAGTGGAGCATGTGATGGCAACATTTTGTCTCCATAGAGCTAATTTATTTTATATTTACTTATAAGGTACGCACGACAACTGAAAAGGCCTACGGAGACGATATGTCATTGCAAAAGGTGTTTCAAAATATTATTAATATCAAGAAAATTGAATTTTAATAACCCAAACTACTAACAATCGGCCAATATTAATCTCAACTAATTACTTGACAAATATAAATTTTAACTTTCTATTTTGTTACCAATAACACACGCAACCTAACTGTACGTTAACTCCGTTAGTATTTGATAACGTGGCATGTGACGTAGTGTGTAACATGACAAATTACATAATTACAATAAAAAATGTATCACTCAGTTTTGTGTCTCTTTATCTCCAAGGTACTCAACCAATAATAAAAACGTTAGTTGAATAACTTTCGAAAATGGTCTTCCATAAAAAAGAATTGAGTAATGTATTTGATTGTACCTATACTATACGTCATATCAAGAGCTACATCACATGCTACTCCATAGAAAACTAAAGAAGTTAATGAATATTTAGACTAAGATTGTTATTAGTAATAAAATCAAAAGTTGAGATTAATACTGGTTAAATTGTTGATTGGGATTATTAATATCCAATTTTCTATATTATTATTATTAATTATTATTATTATACTATTATTACCATTATTATCATTATGATCATCATTATTGTTATTATTATTATTATTATTATTATTATTATTAGTATTAGTATTACTAGAGAAAATTGCAAAAATAGTCCACAATTTTTATAAGATTGCATGTTTGGTCCCATGGATCAAAAAAAGTGTAAAGATAGTCCAAAGTTTTGTAAAATATTACAGAAATCGTTCCTGCCATTAGAAGGTTGTTAATTTCAGGCTTAAGTGGGGTTAAACTTGTCATTTTATAATTTCTTATTTTTTAGTTTTTTGAAAAACATATTAACTTCAAAAAATGTGCTTTTAATTGCATAATCCAATAACCCAAATGTATGTGATATATAATCAAATTTGACAAGATTCTAAACCACAAAAAATATCTAGTGTATCTGAATGATTGCAATCTGTCCACATGTACAGATCGCCATGGCCTACAGTCTAAGAGGAAGATCGATGAGGATTATGGACCTTAAAGTAGATCAATGAGGAAGATCAATGGAAGAGCCTTAGCTTTGTGAATGTCAATTATATATTCTGAAGTTAATGTATTTTTAAGAAAGTAAAAAATAAGAAATTGTAAATGACAAGTTTAACCCCACTTAACCCTGAAAATTAACAACCATCTAACGATGGGGTGTTGGACCAAAAGAACCAATGAGACTGATCAGAAAAAACCTCTAAGTCCCACAGACATCACAACAACTGCTGAAGACTTGATTAGCTGTTTTACAAAGTCTAAAGACTTCAACAGTTGAAGACTAAAGTACTGAAGACTTCAACAGCTGAAGACCAAAGTCTGAAGATTAACAGCTGAAGACTAAAGTACTGAAGACTTCAACAGCTGAAGACTAAAGTACTAAAGACTTCAACAGCTGAAGACCAAAGTCTGAAGATCAACAGCTGAAGACTAAAGTACTGAAGATCAACAGCTGAAGTACAAAGACTGAAGACATCAGCTGATGACAACAGCTGAAGTTCAAGTACAAGTACTGAAGCCTTCAGAGTTTGTTACAACAGCTGAAGAAGCATTCTTCAGTCGTTGTGATGGTTTCCTTTTAGTAGTTTTCTTTTATGTTTCAGTATCTGTAAAACGACTGAAGAGCATGTTCTTCAGTCGTTGTAGTTTCAGTAGTTTCTTTTCAGTAGTTGTGTTAACTTTCAGTAGTCTGAATAATTATGTTAGATGTCACTATCAAATGACATCAGCAGACGTCACATCTCCTATATAAGGAATGTTCCACCACGACATTCTTATATAAGGGATGATTGACCTGATTGTAAGGTGTGACATTTTGCCACCACGAAAGCGCGTATTGAATGAAATATTTGATTTGCAGAATTCTTTCTATAATCGTTTGCTCTTACTTTGAATATCAACTATGTTCTTGTGAATTGTCTAATTCATTGTTTAATTTCCGCTGCAATACTCTCTAATCAATTAAACGTAGATCACTGATCCTAACAATTGGTATCAGAGTAGGTTAATCATTGTTCAATCTAACAATTAATCATTGAAACTGCTAATCGATATCTGCATTTGATTGAATTAGCATATTTGCAAGAATCGGTTATAGTTAAATTGAATTTCTGCTACTTTCATTTTATTGCTTTCTGTTTTCTCTTGGTTCAATTTGGTTTGTTGTGTTCTGTTCTAAATCTGTTAAAACTTAATTGATTTTGGTTGAATCTGAGAATGACTACTCCTTCTAATGACCCTCACAATACCGGTTCTTCAACCAAGCCTCCGATGCTAGTTAGGACTGAGTATAACATATGGCAACGAAGAATGCTTCATCACCTGTCTGTTAACAGTTCAGGTTGTTGGACATCAGTGGTACATGGTCCACATAAGCCTATGGTGAACAATCCGGAAACCAATCAAATGGTTCCGAAGAAGAAGGAACAATACTCAGATGAAGATGGAAACTGTTTGAGATTGATGCTAAAGCCCATGGAATTCTGGCCATGGCACTGCCGAATGGAATCTATTCAGGGCTTATGCATCATGAAACTGCTCATGACCTCTGGAAGGCACTAAAGGAACAATTCGGTGGAACTGATGAGGTCTTAGCAAACAACAGAGAAATCCTTGCCTAACAATATGAAACATTTTCTGATAGGAAGGGTGAGACACTGACTCAACAGTTTGAGCGTTTTTCCAGTTTGATCTCTGAGCTAAAAATGGTCAAACATGAATATACCAATAGCCAGATGAACAATAGATTCCTTAGATCACTGCCTGAGAGATGGGACACATACACTATTGTCCTACGCTCCAGTGCAAATCTGGATAAACTATCTCTCACCCAACTTCATGGGAAACTGCTTACATTTGAGAGAGAGATAGAGCAGAAAAGGAAACTGGCATCATCAGGAAAGCTCACTGATGACTTTGTACCAGGGAACACTGCCTTGGTTGGTCATGAGTCAGAATATGCTGCATCTGAAAGTAATTATGTTGAGCATATAGATTTCTCTTCAAACAGTTCAGATCATGCATTCGTTGGTGTTGATAGTCACTCAGGCTGTAATAGTGACAATTTATGTTTTATCATGGATGATTTGAAAGGAATAGCTAATGATGATCTAGAAGAGATGGATATTCTGAGCCAAATGGCCTTGATTAATATCAGATCTCAGAAGTTCTACAAGAGAACTGGCAGGAAATTTCCAGGACTCTCTGGCAAAATCAAAGTTGGTTTTGACAAGAGTAAGTTGAGGTGTCATAAATGCCAAAGGCTTGGACACTTTGCAAGAGAGTGTAGATCATCTGGATCTAGCTCTTCTGCACCCTTTTCTGACTTTTCCAAGCACTAGTCCACAAAACAGGGGGCAATATCCTGCTAGTTCTGGTCATCATTCACAACCTGTTTCGCCTGCATATTTTGTCCCTCAGGGTCCAATGTCATATCCGTATCCATGCTATTACATGCCTCAGCCAAATCCAGTTCAAGTTCCTACTGCACAACAACCACAAGCATTACCTGAGCCTCTACCATCTCAATCACAACCTCATCATAGCTTTTTCACCCCTGGTAATGTTGACTGGAGTAGTTTACCAGATGATCTCTCTGGTACTGAGCAATTATTTGCTGGTGATGGTCAACATGGTGGTGAACATCCTTTTGGAATCTAGCTCTCATGGCCCTGGAATCTACTGAGAGTTCATGCTCCAATACATCTTCTTCACATGTAACCCAGGTATCCTCTGAGGCTAAGGCCAAGCTTTGTTCTAAATCTTGCATAGATGCATTTGTCTCTATTAGAGAAGCAAATGTAGCTGTAATTAATCAAAATCTAGAGCTTGAGCAAACTATTTCCAAAAGAAAAGCTGAATATGAGTCTGTCCTTAAGGACAAAGATGATGAGATTTATAAGCTTAAATGCCAATTAAATGATGAAAAGGCTAAGCTAGAGGTCATTCTTGAGAACCATAAGGAACTCAAAGAAAAACTTGCAGTTACCCAAGTTGAGTGTGACCGCTGGGTGTCATCCTGCAAGGGATTTGAAATGCTGCTTAGTAAGCAATCTGCTTCGAATGTGAAGTTTGGAATTGGTTACAACCATATTGCACCTCCAACAGATTTTACTCTAATACCAATAGTAAAATCTGAAAGTGAAAGCAATCTCCAAATCACATTATCATGTGCATCATCCACAAGTGATCTCCCAAAATCACAAGATGAAATAAGGGTTGATACCTCAGCAAGTCAATTGGCTGATGGGTTAACTACTGATAAGCACATGAAGCTGAGTATTTCAGATGTTGTCCCTCAAAGTAACTTAAGTACTGAAGGGCAAGTTACAACAACTAAAAAGCATTTCAAATCAGCTGAAATAAATGGATTAACAACTGCTGACAATGAACAGCTGAAGAACAACTCTTCAGTTGTTACAGATTCTTTAGTACTGAACAAAATTACTGAAAGGAGGAAAGTACTGAAGAGCATACCTTAGTAGTTTCCACATCAGCAGTTGATCAATCCAAGATGAAGAATAAGCCATGTGAAATATGTGGTAAATTCAATCATCTTTCAGATGAATGTTGGTACAGAAAGGGTTCCAAACTCAACAGAGATAAGCTTATTAAAATCCAGATGGATGAAATGAAAACTGAGTTTGAGACCAAGTTTGTACCGCAATCATTCCATTGTGATAAACTCAAGCCTTCAACCAAATCCAAAAAGAAGGATAAGGTTCATCACAAAATAGCTGATAGTGCTCCTCATGATAAACATCAGATTAAGTCTGTTAATTTTAAGGAGGAAATGGTGGATCACAGGAACTCATCAAACACAAGTACTGATATGTCACAAGAGCTAAAAGCTTTGGCTACAAATCAGACACAACTTGTTATGATGGTTCAACATTTTTTGGGGAGAGTTAACCAACTGGATGCACCTGTGATCAAATCACTGAAAAGGCATTCCAAGCCCAAATCCAAGGAATCCATTTCAGCACCATCTCCTTCTTCATCAGTTGTTAATCATAAGAAACAAGTTATGGTTGCATCTGTTGATGAAAACAGACCCAAAACCAAAAAGGTTTGGGTCTCAAAATCTAACTAGTTTTCTTTTATGCAGGGTTCTTCAACATGCCAAAGGAGCATCTGGTATGTGGACAGTGGAGGATCTATGCATATGACTAGGAGCAGTTCTCTTCTTAATGACTACTCTCAAGGAAAGAAGGGATTTGTTTCATTTCGAAATGATGCCAGAGGTTACATCATTGGAAGGGATATGTGTCTAATGGACAAATCCGGTTTGATGATGTCAACCATGTGGAGAATCTCAAGTATAATCTGCTGAGTGTCAGTCAGATGTGTGATAAAGGGCATGTTGCACTTTTCACAAGCCAGAACTGCAGGATTCTGTCTTCCCAAGTTCTGAGGCTGATTAACAAGGTAATGGATGAACATACTCTCCTGAAGGCCAATAGGATCGGAAGAGTGTATGCCTTGGATTTGTCAAAGAATATTGATTTGAAGGGTCATCCATGCCTGTTCTCCAAAGCCTCTCTTCAGGAATCAAACTATTGCTTAGAAGGTGGGTCATGTCAATTTCAGAAACATGAATCAGCTGATCCACAATCGTTTAGTGAGAGGTTTATCAATAAAGGAGTTCCACTGTGATGAAGCCTGCATTGCTTGTTTGAAAGGAAAACAGCACAAAGTCTCATTCCCTCCCATTAAAGAACCTAAGTCCACTGCCTGCTTGCAGTTACTGCACATGGATCTATTTGGTCCTGTGAGAGTGATGAGCATGGCAAAGAAGAAATACTGTCTGGTAATTGTGGATGATTACTCCAGATTCGTATGGACTTTCTTTCTACATTCAAAGGATGAGGTTGCTCAGAAGATTACAAACTTTGTGCTGTATGTTGAGAAGCAGTATTCCTTATCAGCCAAATGTATAAGGAGTGACAATGGTTCTGAATTCAGAAACCATACACTTGATGATTTTTATCTTTCAAAAGGAATCAAAAGGCAGTTTAGCATCCCAAGGACTCCAGAACAAAATGGAGTAGTGGAGAGAAAGAACAGGACTTTAATTAAAGCTGCAAGGTCCATGTTGGCTGACTCTGGTTTGCCTTTGACTTTTTGGGCTGAAGTTGTCAATACAGCTTGCTATGTGCAGAATAGAGTATTAGTAAGTCAGAGGTTGATGAAGCCTCCATATGAAGCTCTACATCATTTGGCTCCTTTGATTTCATTTTTCAGAGCCTTTGGATGTCCTTGTTTCATTCTCAACACAAAGGGTCAACTCCACAAATTTGATCCTAAGGTGGATGCAGGGTATTTTGTAGGTATTCATCCACTTGCAAGGCTTACAGAGTCTTTAACTGCAGAACAAAGATAGTTGAAGAAACCTTGCATGTGAAATTCAATGAATCTCCTAAGGATAAAATTCCATAAAACCCTGTGGAGTTGTTTGATCTGGACATACTGCAATATGCTCCTTATCAAACTCCAGCTGTTGCAGATTATGTGGATAAATCATCTTCTGCAACAAGTCTTCCACCTGGTGGTACTGAAGATGATGATGATATCAGTACTCACCTTTTCAAGTTCAGTGACCAACTGCCTGAGTCTGCTAAACTTGATGTTCCTATACCCTCTGCAGCTCCATCCACAACAAATGCTCATGAGATTTCTGATTCCTCTACATTGTTTGATTTGCCATCTAATACTTGGTTTCAAGAATCTGAATCAACATCTGCTGATGCTGAACCGACTACAAACACTTGCACTGATCTTATTGTGCACCAAGAGCTGAAGAATCACCCCATGTCTCAAATCAGTGGTGGTATCAATGCTGGCGTCTCAAATAGAAGTCAATTGTCTAACTTGTGCTTCTATGCTCTCTTCATCAGTCAGCAAGAGCCAAAGAACTATCATGTTGCTTTGAGAGACAATGGATGGGTGGAAGCCATGCAACTTGAGCTACTTCAGTTCAAGAAACAACAAGTGTGGGAACTGGTTCCTCTACCCCCAGGTAAGTGTGCAATAGGCACTAAATGGGTGTTTAGGAACAAAACTGATGAAAATGGGCTTATTGTTAAGAACAAGGCCAGACTGGTTGTTCAGGGGTTTTCACAAGAAGAAGGTATTGATTACGATGAGACCTTTGCCCCTGTAGCCAGACTGGAGGCAATTAGATTATCTTAGCCTATGCTGCATTCCACAATCTTAAAGTTTTTCAAATGGATGTTAAAAGTGCATTTTATATGGTAAAATAAAAGAAGAAGTTTATGTGTGTCAACCACCAGGTTTTGAGGATAATAAACATCCAGATTGGGTATACAAGCTTGATAAGGCTCTTTATAGGGTGAAACAAGCTCCTAGAGCCTGGTATGAGACATTATCAAATTTTCTTTTTCAAAATAATTTCACTAGAGGCTCCATAAATAAAACTTTATTCATTAAGAAGGTGGATCAACATAAGTTACTTGTTCAAATTTATGTTGATGATATTATTTTTGCATCCTCTGATCCCCAGTTATGTGATGGCTTTACCAAATTAATGCATAAGAAGTTTGAAATGAGTGCAATGGGAGAATTACAGTTCTTTCTAGGATTGCAAATAAAAAAAAAGGCTGATGGGACTTTCATTCATCAGTCTAAATATACAAAAGATCTTTTGAATAAGTTTGATTTACAAAATTGTAAGCCCTGTTCTACTCCCATGTGCAACACCACACAACTGGATGCAGATCAAAAGGTAAAGCTGTTGATGAAACACTTTACAGATGTAAGATTGGGTCCTTGATGTACTTAACAGCTTCTAGACCAGATATCATGTTTGCAACGTGTGTTTGTGCTAGATTTCAGGCTGCTCCTAAAGAGTCTCACTTGATTGCAGTCAAAAGGATCTTTAGATGTCTGCAAGGTACGCAATCTCTAGGTTTATGGTATTCCACTGGACACTCTTGCAAATTGGTTGCTTTTTCTGATAGTGACTATGCAGGGTGTAAGTTAACCAGAAAGTCAACTTCTGGTGGATGTCAATTCCTAGGCAACTGTTTGATTTCTTGGCAGAGTAAGAAACAAACATCTATTGCTACATCCACTGCTGAAGCAGAGTACATTGCTGCTGCAAGCTGTACTTCTCAGGTAATCTGGCTTCAGAACCAACTTTTGGATTATGGCATTACAGAGACTAAGACTCCATTATTAATGGACAGTGCTTCAGCTCTTTGCATTGTCAAGAATCTGTCTAGCACTCTAGGACCAAACATATAGAGATCAGACATCATTTTATTAGGGACTGTTTTGAAAAAGGTCTGATTGATCCAAAGTTTGTGCCTAGTGCTGATGAGCTTGCAGACATTTTTACTAAGCCTTTGGATAGTTCGACTTTCCAAAACCTAGTGTTAAGGCTTGGTATGCTACAGCTAGAATAAGTGATAACTACTGATGATCTCAGTAAATAAGTACTGATGATCATTTGTAACCATATCACAAATAAGTGCTGATTCTATCACAAGAACTGATACAGTCATAACTACTGATATAAGTACAAACAGATAAGTACTGATGTCTTATGAAACAACTGAAAAAACATCCAAAAAGACTGATGAGTAAGTGTTGAGGACAGTATGAAACAGTTGAAAAACTACGAATTGACGAAAACTACTGATGAGATTTTCTCTTCAGTTGTTTCTAAAACTACTGCTTCATCTTAAACGACTGATGACAAAACCACGTCTTCAGTAGTTTCACAACTACTGATGACTGACACCACGTCGTCAGCTGTTTACAACAAATGATGACAAAACCATGTCTTCAGTAGTTTCATAACTACTGATGACTAACACCAAGTTATCAGTTGTTTCCAACATCTGAAGCTCCAACCATGGTCTTCAGTAGTTTTATAACTACTGATGCCTAAAACCAAGACTTCAGTTGTTTCAACCTCTGAAGGTTAATACCACGTCATCAGTCGTTTAAAACTACTGATGACTCATACCAAACCCTTCAGTTGCTTTATAACCCGTACCCTATAAATACCTTACCTTACAGAGCTTCATCATCTCAAACCTAACGTTCAAAAACTTAGAACCTTCTCTCACATCAATGGCGAACATGAAGCTTAAACCACGACACAACTGTGTTGCTTACCTTACCAAATCACCCTTCTGGACAAAGTTTGATAATGCCATTGATCTAATGATCAACTCTCCATACAAAACAGCCTTCCTTCTAAATCCCACCATTCATGCCGAATCCCTCCATCAGTTCTGGACGAACGTCATCCTCATCACTGGGGAGAATGACACCGACTCTCTCCGGTCGTTCGTCAACAACCGTCAGGTGGTCATCACTCCAGAAATCCTTCGCCAAACCCTACAACTGGATGATGCCACTTTCCCCACTGGGTATCCAAAGGGCACCACTGATCTATCATTTGCCCAACATGGATACCAGGGTAACCTTAGTGCCTCTACCATCCTGAAGAAGCATTTCCATGATGCGGAACGACTAATTTTTCATATGGTGAATGTATGCTTAGCTCCTAAGACTTCTTCTTGGGATCAAATGTCGACGAGGTGGCAGCAAGTATTATTCTCTATCCTTGACCAACAAAGCTTAAATTTTTCTGAAATATTATTTCTTGAACTCAAGGATATGGCCTCCAAGCCTATAGCTACCGATGGATATTATATCATCGTTCCTAATGGCCATTATTGTAAACCAGCTGAAAGCTGAGGGACTTGTTGGCCTTGGAGTCCCTACCACGGCTGTATTGCCTGAAGTATACTCCAGGCACAACTCAGACCAGTCACTCAAGCTGGCTGCCAAACTGCGAAAACCCACGCAGCTGGAACCCACAGCCACCACCTCCAAATCCAATGTCCCCACCAAACCCAAACACAAGAAAGCCAAAATGGCTACTCAGGGAAATGAGTCCCCTGAGGATGCCCCTGCAACACAAACACAGGTTATATCTACTGGTCATAACCCCCCAGCAGATACACGTACTCACTCACCCTCAACCGCTCAGGTTTCCTCTCAACAGGAGCCTGTAGCAACCACCTCTGGGGCACCTATACATCTGGAACCTTCCTCACTTGAGGAGGTTGCCATTGAAACGCACCTCTCTCTCCGGGTGCATACTGCCTTCACACCCTCTCCCACTGCAACCGCCCCCCAAAGTCCTACCATAATAATTGCCAAAGTGCTGACTCAGTTGCATTCCTCACCTCCTCCCCAGATACCAATCAAAATTGGGATGGCCTCAACCATTGAGGGGGAGGACCAAAGTGCTTCTGACAACTCACAGCACAGGGGTTACCATATTCAATCTCCAAGTGTAGAAACGGAGATTCGAATTTCTGGTGAGGCAGCCACTTCTCCTGCTTCAGCAAATGATCAGGATGAATTTGGTACTATCCATAAGACCTCACTAGAGGCAACTGCCGATGAAGGACATGGTCTTGAGGCAGGAAGTCCCCAGTACCATGATAAAGGGGCGCATGCTACTACTGATCTACACTCAGAGCATGTTCATCCTGATTCTATCAGGAGGTCAGGTGATTCAGTAAACACTGATGATGACCTGGGCTTCTTTTATGATGTTTTAGCCCAAAACACCATCCTCGAGGATGAGGTGAGCATACTCAAAGAGCTGCTTGCCAAAATTTCTCAGGATCAAAGACCATCTACCCCTCAAACCCCACAGATGGCACCTTCCTCTGAAGGTCTCCCATACATAGAGCCACTCCAAAACACTCAGCCACCTGCCTCTGCTTCTGGCACTATTTCTCAGGGACAAAACCCCCCTGAGCAAATAGCTGTTATCTTTCAACATTCCTTACCTCTCATCACATCAACTATCACTGATATGGTGCTTAAAACCCTTGATGAGAGGCTTCCCTCAGTTGTACAACCCTTGATAGAGGATGCTGTGAGCAAAAGGCTTTCTGACAATCAACCCCTTGCAACCAATGCAACCAAAAAGGGGGAGATTCAGTCTGTGAAAGCAAAAAGAAAGAGGATTGCAGATAGGAAAGAAACTGAGAAGGAGAAGGTGAAGGATGCTGACATGGAGAAAGTGACTGAAAGTACTAAAGACTTTCATGTCACATACAAGAAAAGGAAGAATGAAAAGGAGATTGACTTGGAGACAATGGTGAAGAAGGCTGATGCCGAACACAACCGATCAATGGATACATCATTAATCAGTTGTTTAGGCAAGGTCACGACACTGAAAAACTTGACTTAGAAATCAGAAGACTAGAGATTGAAGAAATCCAAGCTAGATGGGCAAGTTATGATGTGTTGGAAAGGGAAAGGCTAGAAATCATGATCAGTTCATAGCGAAATATCTTGGTAGATCATTGATTAGAATCAAGGCATGGTCCAGGGACAGCATCTTGGCAATAACCACCAAGATCTGTTCGTCTGAAGTATACACAAAAGGATTGGTTATTGAAGCCTTAAACGAAGCTGGTGCTGGGAGCAGGACTGAACTAGTCAAGCAATCTAAAGCCGAACTCACATCCAAAATGCTAGAACACCTGTCAAAATTCCCACACCAAAACCACTAAAACAAAACCTTTACCCCAAAAACCACCACAACCACAACCCACCAAACCAACTCCCTTACCCTCAAAACCAATAGCCGATGATGTACCCCAGAAGAGGAAGAGAATGGTACTGAGGCTAGAAGAAGATAATGATGAAGATGAAGATAGTGCCTATCTCAGCTATTATACAATTGCCTAAGGCCACAAGTCACCTCCCAACAATTACTCCTGAAACTCGAAGACAAATTATGAAAGTGAAGCTAGAAGAAGAAGAGCTTCATAAACAACATGATGAGGAATTGTTGAGGAGAGTTGACAAAGCATATGCTGCCACATCTTCAATCATCAACATGAAGAAGCACGCTCTCAGGTTATACACTCTTAACATACATTTCAATATCAAAAGGAGAGAGTGAGGATTTGGCTTGATCCCAGGGTGTCTCATAGGATTCACAAAAAAACATTCCACAGAGATACATTGGCCAAGTGAAGAAGATCGTAGATGAAGTGATCTCACTAGTCTTTGTAGCATCACCCTGGAAATCCTAGATGACTTCAAGAAAGTCTATAAAGCTAACCTGACCCCACCAAAAGATGCTGGAAAATAAAATGGTGAAAAAGGGGTTAGTATATAAGAGGCTTGAGGAAGTTAGAAAGAATGAGCTCCAGTTGTTCTTAGAGGGTAATCACCCAGATGAATTTGCTTATAGAGTAATAACAACTGTGGAACTCAAAAATGGGAAACAGGTCAAATACCTATCTGAATATTATGGGCCAGAATCACTTTTTGAAGGAGGAGCTGAAGAGCTTACCATGGAGGAACGGATAACCTTCCTTGAGGCCTATACAAGGGAGTCATACAGACTCATTGTTGGAAGTAGATCTCATGGATGGGGTAACAGCTCTGTGTCCAGTTCCCCAAGACAGAGTTCCCATTCATCCTTTGCCAAACAGATCATTGAGACTTCTTCCCAGGCCTGTGTATACATGGGTCACTTCTGAGCTGATCTAGAAGACAAAAAGACCAAATCTTTCTGCCATAATAAGTGGGACATCTTCAATAAGTTTAGAGGTTTTGGATGCATTGGTTCAGGGGGAGTTTGTTGGACCAAAAGAACTAATGAGCCTGATCAGAAAAAACCTCTAAGTCCCACAGACATCACAACAACTGCTGAAGACTTGATCAGCTGTTTTACAAAGTCTAAAGACTTCCACAGCTGAAGACTAAAGTACTGAAGACTTCAACAGCTGAAGACCAAAGTCTGAAGATCAACAGCTGAAGACTAAAGTACTGAAGACTTCAAAACAGCTGAAGACTAAAGTACTGAAGACTTCAACAGCTGAAGACCAAAGTCTGAAGATCAACAGCTGAAGACTAAAGTACTGAAGATCAACAGCTAAAGTACAAAAACTGAAGACATCAGCTGATGACAACAGCTGAAGTTCAAGTACAAGTACTGAAGCCTTCATAGTTTGTTACAACAGCTGAAGAAGCATTCTTCAGTTGTTGTGATGGTTTCCTTTCAGTAGTTTTCTTTTATGTTTCAGTATCTGTAAAACGACTGAAGAGCATGTTCTTCAGTCGTTGTAGTTTCAGTAGTTTCTTTTCAGTAGTTGTGTTAACTTTCAGTAGTCTGAATAATTCTGTTAGGTGTCACTATCAAATGACATCAGTAGACGTCACATCTCCTATATAAAGAATGTTCCACCACGACATTCTTATATAAGGGATGATTGACCTGATTGTAAGGTGTGACATTTTGCCACCACGAAAGCGCGTATTGAATGAAATATTTGATTTGCAGAATTCTTTCTATAATCGTTGCTCTTACTTTGAATATCAACTATGTTCTTCTGAATTGTCTAATTCGTTGTTTAATTTCCGCTGCAATACTCTCTAATCAATCAAACGTAGATCACTGATCCTAACATGGGGATTATTTCTGCAAAACTTCACAACAATTTGGACTATCTTTGCACTTTTTTTTATCAAGAAACCAAACATGCAATTTGATCAAATCTTGGGGACTATTTTTGCAATTTATTATTATTATTATTACTATTATTATTATCGTTATTATTATCGTTATTATTATTATCATTATTATTGTTATTATTATTACTATTATTATTATTATAATTATAATTAAAGTTATTTAATATTATTATTATTATTATTATTATAATTTTTGTTATTACCATTGTTGTTGTATTATTATTATATTATAGTAATAGTAATTGTATGATTTTTAATAGTATTCTATAAATGTTATTAACATAACTTTAGTTATAAATATGATGATATTACCACCAACGTATATAATTCAACACCAATTATTATAATTGGATCACAAAAACCTTTGATTTATGCAATTGATCATAATTATCATAATCAATCATCTTTGATCTTGTTTGACACTATTTGGTTATAAATAGCATAAACGAACTTAATTTACCATTACTAAGCATTATTTCCCATAAATTAACACCAATGTATATAATTCAACACTAATGATCATAATTTGATCCTAGCAAATCTTTGACATATGTAATCGGCCATAATCATTATAACAAGGATCTTTGGCACACTCATTATGATAACTATGCATAAAAACTTTATTTACCATTAATAATCATCATTTCTCATAAATTACCATCAATGTGCATATTCAAGACCACTGATCATAATTCGATCATAATTGACCTTTGACTTACGTAATTAACCCTAACTATCATAACCGAACATCTTTGACCTGATTGACATGAATTGTTATAATTATAAATAATAATATTGTTTATTATATATTTTTATTACCTAAAAATAATAATAATACTTGTATTGAAAATAAAAATAATATGTACATTAATTATTAATAATAATAGTATTTCAAATCATTATAATTACTATTTTACAAATATTAAAAAAAATACATATCATCCTATGGTGATGACATGTTGTCGGTGTAAGTTTTTCATAATAGCATACTTATTTCCCTCAAAGTTCGTCTAGAGAATAAAATTAATTGTTTTACTTGATGACATGATCTCGCCATAAAGTGTTCATAATTTTTTTTGTATTGCATGTCCATCTTCCTTCATTTAAATAAATTAAAAATTAAATTAAATAAAGTTATGATGATGAAAGAAAATACTCTATGGCGTGTATGAAATTTTGTAGCCATAGATCACTCTTAAGGCGATTCCATGTCATTGCCATAAAATCTATGATAGACAAAAAGTAAGGTGACCCAATGACGGTAATATGTCGTCACCTTAGGATGATCTATAATGAGTAGACCACATCATCGCCTTGGGTCAACTGACAGTAGGAGCGAAACCACCTTGGGAAAGATAGGGTCTCCAAACACCATATTTTTTGGTTCCAAATAGAACGTATAATACGTGAATTTTAAATGACACATATCTTTTTTTACAATAGTTTTTGAAAAAGCAATTATGACCTGCCATTTTTCATTAGTTTTTGAAAAAATTTATAAATATTTGTAAGTTAAAAAGGCAATGAACAAGTTATATAAAAACTTAAATAAATATTTTGTGTTAGTTACGTAGATTGTTAAATACTAGGGTTAAAATTAAACTCACAACCCAATCAATTCTCATTTTGCATTACCCATTTATTAATTAAAAAGCCCAAGATAAAGCATAGTTTGCATCTAAAGATGGATTTACGTAACCAAATAGATGATAAGTATATGAACAAAGCTCGCGTTTATTATATTAAAAAGTATTTCTGGGCAAAAGTTACCCATGAAAATGTGATGGATCCAAAACATAACAAGTCATTGAAAACAACTATAGAAGATATTTTCTTATACTTTAATAATGTTGTATTCTTAATGTGTTTTTTTTATCTAAAGACAACGTATTTTAATTTTGTGACCCTTGATTGACCCGGAAATTATGATGTTTGAGTTGTTAAATTTTAAGAATCGAAAACTACTAACACTATAGGAAAATAATATAGTTCTGTCATTGACAAAAGCGACGTATTGATGTTAGACTGTTTCATTCGTCATGGTATTTTGAAAGTGACTTTGAAGTTGGAAATGTATGTCAAACAATATGAATTTATAAGTTGGTCCATATGTCATAACTGGAGTGGAAATTCAAAGGAATAAGTAAACAAAGTAACTAAAAGTCGTTAGACCATTCTAAGATACTATCTTGTATAGCCCATCATAATATTAGGGTCTTTGTACTCGTATTTCCTCTTTCGGTTATTTTGGTATGCCAAACAAAACTTACCAATAAATATACACTAGTTTATTATCTTGTGTGATACACGGGTTATATAGATAAAAATATCAAATATTTTATAATAAAAATTAAAGAACTATAAAACATTATTCTCAGATTAAATATGATTGAATTATGTAAAAATAAGTACTTTGAGTAAAACAACAATAATATCATTTTAGACTTTCTTTTTTATGAAATTATTTTTTATTTTGCTTTTAAAAATAATTTCATGTTTTTTAACCATCCTTATAATACTTAATAACGCTTTTTAAAACTTTTGTGTTTAAAAAAATTGTTTAAGAAAAGTTTTATATATTATATTCTCTTTTAAAGTTTGTTTTTTTAATAAAAACCTATAATTTTTAATTTTTACTATATCTATATTTTATTATGTAAATGTTTTAAATAATATAAATAGTATGTATAATTATCATTGATTAGGAGAGAGAGATGGAAAATCTGATATGAGAAGGGTCCTAATAAAGAGACCCCCCATCATAAATCGACACCCACCCATACGTCGTGTATGGGTCGTATGCCTCATAAATGCCAAACATTCCACGTCACATCAGTGTTAGGACCGTGTACGGACGAAGTACTAACTGATTTACGTGTATACCAACTCAAATAGTGCGGAATCCTATTTGATTGGCGATCGAATTAGTGAGAACGCACGTAGAATTGATCTTAGAATGAATTTAAATGTTAAGAACGATTGCAATACGATTTAGTGCGATCTATGAACTTGGAATAGGGTCTCTAAGGTCTTTGGATGGCTAGGATACGAATATGAGTCGAAATATTAAAAGTGTTTTGTTTTTCCATGAATTAAGTGGTATTTAGAGGTTAGGGTTAGTCAATCGTACGACTGGACCATTAGCATGGTTCAGTCGTGCGACTAAAGCATGCGACTGAGTCAATCACACGGCTGAAGGTTCAGTCGTGCGACTGAGTCATCTGTATGTCTCAGTCGTGCGACTGATCCAGTCTCCTGGTTCAGTGGTGGACTGGTCCATTAGCATGAAGTATTCATGCGTATGGTCCATTAGCATGGTCTAATCGCATGAAAACTTCATACGACTAAGTTTGAATATGTTTCTCAATCATTACTTGACTAAGATCTATTCAAACAACCATAAATCTATATAGTTAGTTCAATATGCATTAATAAATAATAAACATTAAAACATACACCGAAACATTTAACATTAAGATCATCAATCACATATTCTGTTTCATTCAACTCATACATTTCATTTACATTTAGGACATGACATACATATTACATTAAGATCGTAAACTAGGTACATATGTATCAATAAACTCCTCCTTGGACCTAGTTTCCTTCATCGTCTGGCATACTCACTAGCTCGTCAAACTTTTTATGCCTCTCCTCGATTGTGACTCCAACATGTATCTCGAATGCAAAACAGAGTCTTATCACATTCTGAAACTAGAGGGCCTGTACGATATCCTACGGATCATAGAATAATGGCCACTTGTATAAAGTATAAACATCACTAGCTGACAGGTTGGTTAGCCACATTGGGTCAAATACCCGGATAGTCTCCATTTGGGGCTTTAACTACAATACTATGACCACTTCTATTATTCTCCAATCATAATACCACCACTTAAAATGGGGAGTGAAGTCCTGTGGCATTTCCCTCATGGGAATCTTTGACATAGTGCGCGAAGGACTCCACTTCAGCATCACTTTGGGTTTCCCAGTCCTTGGGTCCACCTCCAACCTTTGGATATACCTCGTAGGTTGTTGAGGCTTGAAGTTAACCCATCTAGTATGTTATTCTTTCTTTAACGCAGCTTCAAACCAGCCTGACATCTTCCTGGGGTCAGCATACAGCAGGTTTATGCGTGCCAGCTGGTTGAGCTCAAAACCAGGGAGAGTCTTCAGATCATGTGGGAATCTGAAGTACTCAATTCCCTTCTCCCTCTTCACGGCATATACATTAAGATCCTCAAAATAAGCCCACGCTATAATCTTACCAGACACCTTTAGATGCTTCTTTACTTTGTAAAGCTTGGCGTAGGCACTCAGCTTTGGCGTTGTCCGTTGGGCACGGATCTCTGCAAAACAAGCCGCCCATTCAGCCTTTTCGGTCTCAACATCAGCATCCGAAGCTTGGGCTTGGCTTTTTGATTTCTTGGCCTCCCTCTCCATCATATCCAGTTTAGCATACATATCACTGTCAAGAGTATCTCCAAAATCAGAAACCACATTTCCCTCTCGATCAGTATATTCTGGATAATGCTGTGCTGTGACGTCTTCAATCTCTATCTCATCCACATCGTTAAGCTCGTCATCACTAGCAACATTGACGGTAGGTGCATCTTTAATCATTTCATCTGGATTTAACCGGAACATCTCTGCGAGTTACTCATCAGTGAGGTCGTGAATGATTTCTCCTTCTTCGGGAGTATAGCTTACTGACCTTCTGACAATCCCTTGCAGATCAAGTATCATAGTGAATTGAGAGTTGATCTGCTGCAGGGGAGCAACATCTTATTCATCATGCTGATATGATTGATCTGCTTGATTTAAAACATGTAACACATCATTCATTAGTAAATAATCAAGACAATTAAATAATCAAATATATACATAAACATGCAGTACATGAGTTTTAGTACATGATTCAATTACACAAAAGTTCAAAATACATAAACAACTAATCATTACTTTGATCTTGAATCATGTGTTCTTCAACTGGCGGGGCCGAGGACGAGGCAACCTAATCCTGAGCTTTCTTGGATCATCTCTCTCTTGCTTGAGTGGCAGCAGATGCAGCAGCACCATCACCCTCCTCATCATCTCTGCCCTCATCCTCTCCCGCATCATCATCTCCTCCATCATCATCAGTATCATCCTCATCATCTTTATCATCATCACCATCGTCAGCCCCTTCTCTAATATTTAGAGCCTCATCCTTGGATCCCTTGAGCCTCAGCATGAGCTTCTTGTTCTTTGCCTCCAAATCCTGTATCCTCTGTATAGAGGATGTCTTCAGCTCACATAGCTCTGTGATCTCCTGACTCTAAGCCTCAATCCTCTGTATAGAAGAAGCCTGCATCTCATGCAACTCCGTGATCTCTTGGCTCTAAGCCTCAATCCTCTAGGCTTGGGAGACATTGAGCTCCATCATCTGATTAAGCTGAGTGGCTCTCTACTCATCCGTTGCCAGCAGCTTCAGTACTAACCGGTTTAGGTTAGCCAGTTGCTCCTCCAACCCAACGAATGGGAAAGAGGATCCAAAAGTAGGTGGGACCTGTGATGAGGTCATGGCTCCGTGAGTGGTGGTGGTGGTGGTGGATGTAGAGAAGATGGGTGGTGGGATATGTGCGGATGGTGAGGGAGTGGCTGTAGTGGTGACAAATGGAGGTGCAGTAGTCATGATGGGTGGAGTGGTAGTAGTGGTGGTGGGTGGAATAGTGGTAATGGTGGTAGTGGGGCTGTGGTAGAGGTAATGGTGGCTGTAGTGGTGGTAATGATAAGTGTAATCCTCCTTCTCTTAGTCTTCATCCCATAGGGCTGAGCCATCCTTTTTCTCCTTATGCCCTTTGAGGAGGATGCTCCCCCTAGGATGTTGTTGGGCTGATCAGTGGCATAAGTGGGATTTGCAGCAGTCTCCCCAGACTCGCTAGGGCATCCTCCAACCTCTCGAATACCTCGTTCAGTGGCAACCACCCTGCTCCCCATAGTACGAGTCAAAGGCTCCTCATTTGTCTCCTCATCCTCATCAGGACAAAAGTCCTGATGGAAACCAGCTGCCTCTGCTCCACCTTGGGTGGATGCTGGAGATGCTATATCAGCAGTGGGGGCCCTCGATTGGGCGGACCCTGCATCTCCACCATCACCACTATCATCGTCATCGGAGTCATCATCCGGGAGCACAATCTGCTCGACATTCGAATCACTGTCCTCGTGGCACCACTTCCTCCTAGCGGGCGCCACGTAATCCTCCCGGGCCAGATGTTTGAACAATCTTCTCACAGGGGGCTTAACCTGCTTCCCCCTATACACCTTCATACGGCCCAAGGTGGTATCGTCCATCACCTCAAGCACTACTGCGTCCTCCTTCTGCTTAGGCATCGATAGTAGCTTCTGATCAATGATCATCTGAATGAATCGAGGGTACATACAAAACCCCTCCTTCCCCTTCCCCTTCCCCTTTATGTTCTCCACCAGATAGGTGAAGATCATCCTAGAGAAACTGAACGGGTGGTTCAACACTAACGCCACGTAAGCGTTCTGGATCTGATTGGAAAGCTCGTCGAACCCTCCCTTTCGAGAGGCTATGCACTTGAGCAGCACATGGGCGAGGTACTTGAACTAGGGGCATAGGTTGCTCTTGTTGAGCACACCTGCATTGATGTCCCTAGAGTACTTAGCACTCAGGAAACATCCTCGTACTGTAAATGGGTGTAATCGTGTGGGACAATCAACGTCATCCCCAAACTCTAGAATAATCCGGAGATCATCCTCTGTGATCTCAATAGCCTGGCCGAATATCAAGCTCCTGATGCAATGGGGCTCAGAGGAACTGTCCACCACAGCGCTTTCCCAAAAAGCCTGCTGGACCGAGCGATGGAGATGACTCGGAATATCCTAGATCGTCGTAGGAATGTGATGATGCCTGAAAAATTTGCAGCATTCTGGGATGTCAAATCTAGGTGAGCACATATGTTGTGCTTCGTGCTCATGGTCCAGCGACTCGCCATCTGTAACACAATATAGATAAACGTTAGTGTGTGTAAATGAATAGCCATTTGAATTTCTTAACTTGAATCTTTTTGTTCTGTCGTGCGAATGAACTGTGTGACTGAGGTTTAGTCATGCGATTGAGCTCATACGTACGACTGAGCATGCGACAGGGCTTATTCGTATGCTATCCCAAGCGGTTGAACCAGTCGTGCGAATGAACTCACTCGAATGGTTCAGTCGTGCGATTGTGCCATTCACCCATCTCAGTCGTGTGGTTAGGTTCATCAGGGTGCCCATTCGCATGACAGACTATTGTTCCATCCAAATTCAAAATTTGAGCAAATCATAATGTTAGACGTCGTGGTTTGGATCATTAGTCTTACAAACACCTGACATAGCACCTAATAACCTTTATTTTAACATTTTACTTAGTTTTATCAGGTTATTGGTCAAACTAGTCTCGGTTAAGTTTTAGGGCATAATTTCGATCTTTTGAGGACGAATCGATTGAACATTTGACTGGAAATCGTTGCACATTACCTGTGGAGTCACTAGAAATCATGAGAACGTAATAATCAAAAATCAAACGAAATTTGGGCAGAGTAACATTAAGTCGTGAGAAAAATGAGCGATTGGGGGTGAATAGGGTTTGCGACCGACTCCCCCTCTATTTATACTAGGGTTTCCTCCAGTCGTGCGACTGGACCTAATCGCATAGCTGGTTCGTGCGATTGAGGCACAGTCGTGCGACTAACTCAATCGGTCACCATCAGTCATGTGACTGGGTTTCAGTCGTGCGACAACCCCATTCGGTTTCTTCCATTCGTGCAGTTGGTTGATTCTGATGATCCAATCGCATGGATTGACACATGCTGATGGTCCAATCACACGTCTGGGCATACGTGTGGCTTACTCGTACGATTGGGCTCATTCGTCTGGCTCAATCGTACGGCTGGTCCATACTTTTGGTCCAGTCGTGCGAATGGCTCATTCTTATAAGTTTGACTCTATGAACATTTTACATTTATCCCTTTCTACAGTTGGTAAAACATTACGAGCATTCGATCATCTCAGATATGATCGTTTTTAACTTTGGAAACATTTGATCACCTCAGACGTGATCCTTTTAACAGTAGAACATTTTGTCACCTCAGACGTGACCCATTTGACATTTGAAAACATGTGTGGTCACCTCAGACGTGACCTTTTTAAGTGATTAAATCATAGATAAAATTCCACTACATAGTCCGATGATTAAAACTAAATTTGACTAAAAATTAAAACAAAATAAAACAACTACAATTAAAAGATAAAAACTAAACGTATTTTTGTGATTTTGTGTGAGGTGAAAATTTTAAGAAAGATATCTAGCAGATTTCTTTCTAGAACAGTACAGCTTCAAGTTATTATGACCATAACTAGAACGATTCATTATGGAATCATACATGTAATCAAATCATTCAGGATGTATTACCAAAATCTTTTGATGCTAGATTCTTGTTTTCATTGAGAGTCATTAGAAAGTTTAGGAAATCATACTAGTACTATAAGATGCACATTGATTTTGACTTTCAAGAATTTCCGCCACGATGATTGTCAGTATACTTGTCCACTTAAATCCATACACAGACTTTTGACATAGATTGGTGATACATTAGGTTTAACTATTTCAACTAGCATTTGTGGATCCCACGCTTATATAGGTAATCAACATTCCTCAGGATATTTTTGAGCAGTCTACAGGTATTTTGACAAGAAGAAACTATTCTCAAAGCTTTCAAAGAGAAGTCAAGCCTCAGGTCAGTGCCACCACATAGCAGAGAGGCAGCAAACATCAATGAATTCTAGAATATCTAGGTTATGCTTATCCTCAGGTCAGTGTCACCGCACAGTAGAGAGGCACACAACCTATCTTCTTGTTAGAGCATATATTTTTTCTTTTTGTACATAACGCATTAACAACATTTTTTATTAGCTTGATTGCGTTTATTTTTCATTTTTTTCGTGCTTTGCTCTTTTTGTAGTCATCCGCACACATTTGTAGCGTTTATTTGCTCGTCACCCCTTATTGGAAATAATTGATTGTGTTAACCAGTGATAAGATGGGAACCCATAGCTAGTTGAACAACTTAGTTTGAATTGAAGTCACCAATGAGGTCTAATCATCTGTTGTGTTGAATCTACCGACACATCATGTAGTGGTCTAACAACCTCTAGATCTATTTTCTTTGTGTTACCTTAGTAGTAGCCATTTTTACTATCATTTTTCCTGTTATATTGCTCAGACTTCTCAGACTTATTCTTTGAATTTTGCATCTAATTCAATTTAAATCTTTTAAAGTCCCAAATTATTTGTTCCCGTGTACTATCATTTTCCATAGTCATTGAATTGGTATCACAGATACGATCTCATTTCTATCAGCTAGCCTGTTCTTCTCCCTCGATTTTTTATGTATTGAAATTATAACAACTAAATTTAACACTAACTTTTTAACCTATTCTCCCCCTACAATTCTAAAACCGAGAATCTTTTTGCAGTTTTTGAATTTTATAAGACATTAATTTTTTTTAAATAAAAACAAAATTAAAACATAGTGTCGGACTACACGTTATCATCTTCTGAGATTATGTCACTTTTCTTTTTCACGCCATTAACCTCTAAGAGATATATAAATCTCATTTTATCAAAAGCTTTTGTATAGAGGTCGACGCGTTGAAAATTCGTATTAATTTTAACCACATCGATTAAATGTTTTTCAAAACAATCACGTATAAATGATATTTAATCCTGATGTGTTTGGTTTTAGGATGTTGGACTGGATTTTTAGTTACAGCTATCGCAACAGAGTTATCAACATATATAGGAGTATTAGAGAATTGCAAACCGTAATCCTGCATTTACTGTTGAATCCGAATGATTTGTGAACAACAACTTGCAGCAGCAACATATACGGCTTCACAGGTTGATAGAGCAACCGAGGTCTACTTCTTACACTGCCAGGTCACTAATCTCCTCCCAAAGAACTGACATCCTGCTGATGTTGACTTGTAGTTCATTTTGCAACCGCCGTAACCCGAGTCACTATACGCCGTAAGCTCGAAGTCATCATCATGAGGATACCACAACCCTAGTGTTGGTGTACCCTTCAGATAACGAAATATCCTTTTAACCCCAATAACATGGTTGACTTTCGGTTTTGCCTGATATCTGGAGCATAGACACGTCACATACATGATATCAGGTCGTGAGGCTGTGAGATACATGAGGGATCCGATCATTCCTCGGTACATGGTGGCATCAGCTAGATCGCCACTTTCGTCTGGTGATACATCATGGTTTGTAGCAAGAGGAGTTCCAGCTGCCGAAGCATTTTTCATATCGAACTGACTGAGAATATCACCTACATACTTGGTTTGATGTAGGAAAATTCCCTTAGTTGTCTGATCCACCTGTAATCCGAGGAAGAACTTCATTTCTCCTATTGCACTCATTTTGAATTCTGCTTTCATTACTTGCAGTATCGTTGAAGGGTGTAAAGTTACAACACAACAACACAAAGAGGAGATAAACTAAACTTAGATCAAATAGTAAACTGGATTAACCAGTGGTGATACTAAGAACACAAGTAATATATGAGACAGAACACAAAGAACACAAGTGTTTGGTTTTGAAGAATGCAGTATATTGCCTTCTCTACGTTCTATTACAAGTGTTACAAAAGCATATTCGAAAGATACAAGAACATGAGATACTTATACAACATCCTACAGCCAGCTAAACTTTGAAAGCCAGCTGGATACAATTGACTAGACACACACAAAATCAATTGTAGAGTCAAAAGGCAGATTGCCTTTTGACTAGTGACTATGACATGCCATAGCTCACATCCTTATCTATTACAAAAAGGATAAAGTACATAAAGTAGAAAGTTACAGACTCAAGACCTCAATGTACAATTACCAAAAGCATGGACCTTTTCACCAAACCATGTTAGTTGGTGACTTGCAGATTTACAGCAGAAAGGTGTCCAGCTTTATGGAACAGTATATCAGATAAAGCATGTTACTAAGAGTCTTCGGAAGAAATCTATCTTCATGAACTTGAAGCTTCGGAAGACTTCATCTTTGGCTTCGGAAGATGTTGGTCTTGGCTTTGGAAGATTTCACACTTAGAGTATTTCTGTTGCACATGTGAAACTTCCGAAGCATTCCACTTTAATGCACTTGTGCAACATGTAGGAAAGACTAAAGATGTTTAGGTTGCATCAGCCTCTTCATTATTCTCTACAAACTCCCCCTAGGCTGATGCTACAAAAACATTTAGAAAACTTCAGATATTAACAGTCCTTATTAAGATGATCACCATTCCTTTCTTCATAAGATGATCAGGATCCTTCATGCTGTCAAAGTGTCTTCTCATGTCAAAGAGGACATGCAGAGGCAATTGAAACATATCTTGCCATGTATAGATGTCTTCAATGCCTTGATCTCTAATAACATGCCACCTTTCTGGATTTGTGGTGTATGTCCAAGACAAGATGGGTCTTCCTGATGCTAGAGGAGCTACTGAAGTTGGAGTTGATTGAGTTTCCTCTGGCTACACATCCTCAGGCTGACCAGATTCATCCTGAGGTTCAGAAGGGGATGCAGGCTTCTTCTTCTTCTTAGACTTTGGTTTAGAAGCCATTCTTTTCCTTCTCTTTCCAAATTTTAACTGAGAAGACTGGCCTGCAACACCAGATTGATCTTCACTGTCTTTCTCAGTTGGGACTTCCTCTCTCTCAGGTTCAGATGGAGAGGGAGGTTGACCCTGCTGTGGATCAGAAGATGAAGCTTGCTGAGCATTAGCAGGAGGTCCGGGTTGTGTTGTGTCTGTTTGTTCAACCTTAACCTCCACTTCGGGTGGGGCCTGACTTGGAGTGGAGTGTAAGTCAGTGAGCTCTCCACTCTTAATCTTTTGCTTGATTACCCTAATATGCTCATCCATAGTGGATAGAGACATGGGTCCAAGTCTCCTTCCGGAGAATCCATACAGCTTCAAGAAGCTCATCATTCTCTGCCTATCAGCAGACTTCTTCATGCTCTTTTGGATGATGGCTCTTGACTTTGCAGCTTCTTCCCTCAGCTTTTTCTTTGTTGTCTTTCTTTCCTTGACTAACTCAAGCTCAAGTTGTTTTGAATACTCAAACTCAATATAGTCATAAGGTAAGTGAAGGAGTGCATCTGCCTGATAAAGGCCTGTGGCACTCAGGTAGTTAATCATCTTGATTCCGTCTTCTTCCTTATCTACCTAAGGTTCTTGTTGAACCACATCCTCTTGTTCAGGACTTTCTTGAACTGGTGAGTGGGTAGGCATACCTTTGTACAATCTTTTTCTTCTTCTCTCTTCTTTGACTTGTACTAGGAGTTCTGCATCTTCTGCCTCCTTCTTCTCTCTTGACCTTTCCAGATCAACCAGCTCATTCAATTCATCCAAGGGGAGAGAAATGACATTATCTATGTCATAGTTCCTAGTCTGCAGATAGTTGATCCTGACTGCCCTTAACTTATCATTCTGAGTATCTGGTCTGGGGGCAGCCCTGATTGCAGACTTCATGAGTCTTGGAGACTCAATAGAGAAACTTTCTCCCCTTAGCCTCCTTTTCCTCTCTCTCTCCTCCTCCTCAATCTCCTCAGATGTCATCTTTCTTTTCCCTTTGTCACTCTTTGACCTTTGTGACTCAGGGTGGAGAGAGCTTTGGCCTTCATTGCTCGTTGCAGCATCTGAGCTCAGGCTAGAGAGAGGTTGAGAAGCACCTTCACTAGTAGGTGTCTCAGAAGGAATATGGATCTCTACAGCAGTTGGAGATGATGAGACAAGGCTCTCAGGTTCTGTCACTGGGCCTTCAGTCAAGGTTTCCCCTATGAAGCTAATCTTAGGGTCTGCCTCAACATCCAATTGACCGATGACATTGCCTGATTGCCTTAGTCTCCTTCTTAGGCTGAACTCTGCAATGATCCTGTCTTGGATTCTTTTAACCAGTCTGTCAGCTTGTCTTGATTGGCTTTGGTTGACAAGTGGCATGTTGACTAGATCCAGACCTTCATAATAGTTCAAGTTCTAAAAATTGAAGACTTCTTGCTGTCCTTGAACTCTTATGATGATGAGGGCCTTCCTGTTTTTGTCATACCTCCACCCAATAATGTGATTGAAGGATGGTGAAGGTGACATAGCCCTTGGTATCCCATCCTCAAACAGACTCTGTATGAAGGAGTCTGTGTAGTCCACATCAATATGAACTAGAGGAGGTTGCTGAGAATGCACAGTTGCAAGTGAGGATGGTGAGTCCTCAATGTCCACTCTCTCGGAGGAACTCCCAGGTTCTGTGGCTGTAATGACTTTCTCTCCTTTTTTGGCAGCATCACCTACTTGCATAGGTGAGCTAGAGGATAGGTCAATCACATCCACAGGTTCTTGTGTTCCTGGTTAAGCTCTCCTTATGGGTCTCCCAGCTAGTTTTTCCTTAAGATATGAAATATCAAGTTGCTGATCATTGATCCTGTGTTGTAAGGTAGTCACCTGAGATTCAAGGTGACTGACCTTTGAGACTAGGTAAGTGCATGTTTTAGACAGTATTTGCACTTTTAGTCTCAGATCCCCCTCATCTTCATTAGAAGAATCACTGGGGGTGGAGAAGATTGGACCAGAGTCCTTTCTCTCATGACCAGTTCTAAGTTCTTGGCTACTGGATTTCCTCTGCTCACTGGCAGTCTCAGTTGAGATGTTAGTGGGCTGAGTTGCCATGATTGAGGTCTTAATGATGTAATCACTTTCAGAAGTGAAAGCCTCTTCTATATGGACATCCTGAACAGGTTCATGAGTGTCCACCTCAGTTGTAGGTGACTGATATGGGATAGATGTAGGAGACTCAGTAGTACTCATCTCTCTTTGAGTAGAGGTAAAGAAGAGAGATTCATTATATTCACTGAAAACTATATCTTCATCAGTATAGAATTCAAGGTTGGGAATGGGTTCCTTGAGATCTATAGGCTGGGGATGGTAACTGTCCCCTGAAGGTTGATCACTTGAGTGTTGAGACTCAGAGTGATGGCTTAAGGCAGTAGGGCTAATGAGCTCATGTGATATCCGTCACCTTAAGGTTCGTCGAACAACATAATTAACCATAGAATTATTTTAATTATTCTTCCTCTTCTTATGAACTCCTGTTTTAAGGAATCATGTTTGCTTTATTACCCTTGTGCCTGTACTTCCTCCGTGAACGTGTGCTAAGCCTAAACCATATATAACTTTCATCACCATTATCACCAAATATATCATTTTTAGTTATAACCATTGTCATTAATAAAACCATTTTAAGTTATCAATTACCATAAAACACGCTTTTAACATTAATATAACGAACATTTTAAAGTCGTTTTCAACCGAAACAAACTTTGAAAACTCGGGGGCTAAGTGCAGGGACTAAAATTGACATTTTGCAAATTTGGTATGAGTATAAAAACCCCATTCCCAGCCACTTTTCTTCATCTTCTTTACTTCTCCATTTTCTTCTTCACCACCTATCTTATTCACTTTTGCACCAAAAACGCTCCATTTGGTATCGTTTTCGTCGTCTAGACATCATCTACAACCTAGTCTACTCCATCCTTGCAGGTAGACGACATTGGTTGTCCATTTCTTGCTCGTTTTACTTCTGTCCATTTCTAGGGTTTCGGGTGTTCGGTTCAACTTGAACACAAGAGGTCGTGTGGGTGCGTGTGATGACTTTCTGCGTGTGCTTCTTGTTCGTGTGTGTTTGTTGTGTGATTCTGGAAGTCCTGGTTGTGTAAAACCCGTGCTTGGGGCAGCCGAAGGCTGCTCTGCACTTCAGTAGTCGCAAACCTGTAGTTCAGGCGACTGGGTCTGTCATGCGACTGAGCCGTGCGACTGGGTGAGTCGTGCGACTGAGTGATGCGACTGTGTCATTCGGGTGACTGAATCGTGCGACTAGGGATGTCATGCAACTAAGTTATGCGATCGAATGAATGTGTGTGCGATTGAGTCAATGCGGATGAATATGTGTGCGCTTGAGTCAATGCGGATGAGTGTGTGTGCGATTGAGTCAATGCGGATGAATGAATGCATGCGACTATGCGTGCATCGCACGACTGAAGGCCAATCGTACGAATGAAGGTTCAGTCGTACGAATGAAGCTGATTCGTACGAATGAAGGTTGATTCGTGCGTATGGAGGTTAAGTCGTGCGATTGGTTGTTGTGTGGTACGACTGAATGCCAGTCGTACGAATGAAGGTCCATCATGCCAATGAAGCTGATTTGTACGATTGAAGGTTGGTTCGTACGAATAGAGTGTTAAGTCGAGCGTCTGGTCCTGTTGTGTGACTGATGATGTTGTGTGTGTGCATTCCCTTCTTGAACGTCTGATGATGATAAGATAACATCAATAAAAGTGTCATTGCTTGACCACAAAGATTGAAGTCAACGCTATCAACATGGACATACTATTTCAATTGAAATGAACCTAACATTTTACAATTATCGACAACCCATTTGGAACTACAAATACTTAACAAGTGCTATCTTTTATAATAATGAGATCTTTATACGGATGTCACCAGCAATGACGCCTACTCTTAGTACTTGGATCTACATAAGATTTGATACGTGTGTCCGCTTGTGTGTGTGCTACCCACGACCGAACCGATACTACCCGAACCGACCAAACATTATTATACGCTTTACACATATCATTTATGCTTAACAATAACTGTCAATAGGTGTTTGAATATTCATTGCATTCAACTATTAGGAATCTTGATCATTCATACTTACCACTTAACATGTGAGTTTCGTGGCCCCTTTTTATGCTAATACTACTTTACAAACATTTATAAACATGGGGGAAAAGTATGCTCACCCATTTTCATGCTGTACAACATACATACAATTACATACTTGGAATCAACATGCTACTGTTTTGTGGTACTTATCTGATACATGCTTGAGTCTGCTTTATGGTTCTTTCTTACAACCATTTAATTCCAGTGTGGGAACCAACGGATAGGTATGGTAGTACTACTTAGGTTGACACCCCCACCCTCGTGTTGGTATACTAGTTAGTACCAACATATGCCAGGAATGGGCCTTGGGTGAATATATTCCGACAAGATTCTTTGTGTACGTCGTTAGGTTTGGTTGTAAAGCTCTTGTCATGTGATTTTGCTTAATTATAACTGTATGCACGGTATTCTGCAACAACTTTATACAACATTAATTACTATTTACTTTTAAACCTGCGAGCGCACCAACAATTTTGTTGACCATTTTGAGCATATCTTTTCAGGTGATCATGCTAGCTGATGTTCTAGGTGTGCTGCCTTAGTGGAGACCCTAGGATGCATTTTCGGGATAAACTTGTCATTTTGAAAACAGTTGTTGTATCTGTTTCAAACAACATTACACTTTGTAACTTGTTCCCGGGTTGTGGGAATTGCATACAATGTTATTATCTATGTTTATCTTATATCATGTTTATGCTTATGGCTATGTTGTCGTGATTACTGACTAAACACAACACAAGTCCCCTTGTTGTCGGGTGTATTCATGACACACTTGTCATCATTGTTATTATTGCATCTCTATCGCTTACCATGTGTTTTGACGATTCCCGTCTCGTTACATCCCCGTGTTTCCGCTCTTAGCGGGGGTGTGATAGCTCATCAGGCTGAGCATGAGGAACCTCAGCACTGATTCTTGAAGAGATAGGAGTGGTCTCCTCCTCAAGAGAAATGGGAGCTCCAGTGTCCACTTCTTCCTGTATGGGTGAGTATATGGGGACCTCCACAGACTGAATAGTCTGAGCAGGGGTTCGTTTGTATTTTCTTTGGTAGGTGATGGAGATTTGAGGCTGTGTGGGTGGTTGGGAAGTAGCACGTGTGGATTCAACACTAGCTTGTGCTGCTAGGTTGTCACCTTGAGCAATGAGCTCTAACATTTTTGGGACTAGGACTGTTTCTACCCCAGAGAATCGAACAGTGGACTTTTTCAATATTTTGAAGATGCCGGGCTTCATCTGTCCCAATTTAAGGAGTCTAAATTAGCAAGAAATTTTGTATAAACAAACTGAGAGTACCTGAATTTGACCCCTTGAACCATTCCATGGCTTCATCATGATCTGCCATCAGTGCTTGATTTGGAGAAACATCTTCCACCTGAAAGCTCCAGTCAAAGCATCCTTCTTCAACAGCAACAGCAGCTTGCTGCTTTGACTTCTCATTATGGAGAGCTTTGTCAGTGTAGTTTGGTCTGGATTGTGTTTGGCCATCATTTGTTCTAGGTGCCTTACACTCTCTGGCGAAGTGGCCCGTCACGTTACAGTTGTTAACACTTGACTTTGCCTTTGTCCAGTCCAAACTTTCCACTGGTTGCATTGCTTGGAAACTTCCTTCCAGTCCTCTTATAGAACTTCTTGGCTCTGTGAGTGAGAAGAGCCATCTGCTGGACTATTTCCATGTATTCCAGATCATGTGGATGGATACAGTCCAGGTCTTCAAGAGTGAAAAGAGAGTTGCCACAGCTTTCATCAGAAGACACAAAAGCTTGAGAAGAGCTTGTCTCTTGGAATGGGCTTCCTTGAGTGTAGTTCTCCTTTGGCGTCTCTAGGAAGTGATGAAAGGACCCTTGGGTGAGTTGTCAGGGTAGCATAAGAGATGATGTTTGGGTTCTAGGTTGTCCCTTTCAACCACATGTAGGGCTGAACCCATTTGATTGTTGGAGTTTCCAGATGAACCTTGCATGTTCATTTCCATCTAGTATCCACTGAGAATCCCATACAACACTGTCAGAGTAAGAGTTTTGAGATTTTTAGTTCTCTTGATCACCACACAGTAGTGTGTCCACTGCCTAGGAAGTGAGGACATGAACTTCCTTACAATGTCTCTGTTTTCAAGAGAAACTCCTCCATTCACTAGGGTATCCACAATCTCAACATACCTGAAGTACTGCTGAGTCATGGTTTCACCTGTTTTGAAGGTGAAGTTTTCAAACTGCTGCTTCAGGAGATCCTTCTTGTTCTCCTTGGCTTCAGAAGAACCCTCATACATCAGTTTTAGTGCATCCCATAGCTGTTTGGCTGTTTTGCACTTCTTGAAACCTCTGTACATAGAGTTTGGAAGGGCAGTTTGAAGAGCTATCATGTCTTTTCTGTCTATCTCTACTCTCTTCCTATCTTCATCAGAGTAGTTAGCCATATCTTTGGGGATCATACCAGCACCAGTAGTAGAAGGTGTGCTGGGTATGAAAGGTCCATTCTCAATAGACTCCCACATTCTTGAATCAAGAGACCTGATGAAACGTTCCATTCATAAACACCAAGTGTCAAACTCATCAAGAGTGATAAGTGGGGACTTGTTCATGGTTCCAGTTTCCATATCAGTTTTGGAAATGGCTTCCATTTGAAAAGTTTAGTATTTGTGTGTGTGAGGGATCTAAAGATGGTGAGATCTTATATCAAGACCCTAGAATGCTCTGATACCAAATACAGGATCGTTGAAGGGTGTAGAGTTACAACACAACAACACAAAGAGGAGATAAACTAAACTTAGATCAAATAGTAAACTGGATTAACCAAGTGGTGATACTAAGAACACAAGTAATATATGAGACAGAACACAAGTGTTTGGTTTTCATAATGTAGTATATTGCCTTCTCTACGTTCTATTACAAGTGTTACAAAAGCATATTCGAAAGATACAAGAACATGAGATACTTATACAACATCCTACAGCTGGCTATACTTTGAAAGCCAACTGGATACAATTGACTAGACACACACAAAATCAATTGTAGAGTCAAAAGGCAGATTGCCTTTTGACTAGTGACTATGACATGCCATAGCTCACATCCTTATCTATTACAAAAAGGATAAAGTACATAAAGTAGAAAGTTACATACTCAAGACCTTAATGTACAGTTACCAAAAGCATGGACCTTTTCACCAAACCATGTTAGTTGGTGACTTGCAGAGTTGCAGCGGAAAGGTGTCCAACTTTATGAAACAGTACATCAGATAAAGCATGTTACTAAAAGTCTTCCAAAGAAATCTGTCTTCATGAACTTGAAGCTTCGGAAGACTTTATCTTTGGCTTTGGAATGTTGGTCTTGGCTTCGGAAGATTTCACACTTAGAGTATTTCTGTTGCACATGTGAAACTTCCGAAGCATTCCACTTTAATGCACTTGTGCAGCATGTAGGAAAGGCTAAAGATGTTTAGGTTGCATCAGCCTCTTCATTAATCTCTACATTACTTCTTCAAATTCTTTACATAACTCTTCGTTTTTAGATCCGAAGATTATGTCATCAACATAGATCTGTACAAGCAGCAAGTCACCATCTTTTTCTTTGATAAATAGTGTATAATCAATCACTCCTCTTCTAAACCCGTGTTTCACAAGATGAGTTGAGAGTTTCTCATACCATGCTTTGGGGGCTTGATGTAGCCCGTATAGAGCCTTGTCTAGCTTGTAAACTCTGTCTCGATGATATGGATCCTCAAATCTCTCGGGTTGACTGACATGCACTGTCTCTTGAATTTCACCATGAAGGAATGCACTCTCACATCAAGTTGATATACTTTAATCTTCATATACGATGCATAGGCTAGGAATATACGGATGGCTTCCATTCTTGCCACGGGTGCAAACACTTCGTTGTAATCAATACCCTAGACCTGTCGAAATCCTTGAACTACAAGTCGAGCCTTGTTCCGGATGATGACCCCTTGGTCATCCTCTTGCACTTTGAGACCCATTTAGTGCCAATGACCTTAACACCTTTAGGTCAATCCCCAGAGTCCACACACCTAACTTCTGAATTGAAGAAGTTCTTCTTGCATGGCACTCACCCAAGCCTTATCGTTCAAGGCGTCACTTACATATTTTGGCTCAAATTAAGACACAATACATCGATAAGCTCCGTCGTGAAGGTATCCTTTTTCCATGATTGAGGCATAATCAGCTGAGTATAGCTGATTTGGTGTCTGTACTCCCGATTGTACATCCCCTATGACATTTTCTAGAGGATGATAAACATTAAGTCGTGACCCGGGAGTGGTGGGAACAACTACATCTTGACCTAGATTGTGAGTTCTAGAGTCAGAATCTATAGTTATTGGAGTTTGAGGTTCCAAAGTGTCAGAGGCATCAACATCGGATGCATGTGTACTTGTTGTAGCAGGAACCTGTTCCTCGTGTTCCACCTGAACATTCTCCATATCTTTATCGTCAGAAGAGGAGTCACTAACTTCTGGTACTCCCCTTGAGTTGCTAGAAGATTGGCCTTGTGAACCAGATGCTGTCAAGTCTAGGGGTGGTGTGTTTAGGACATCATACATCATCTTTGTAGATAGCTCATCATCAGAAGGCGTGAGAGGAATGTTGAAAGACTTGAAGAATCCATCATAATCAAAAAAGAAGGCTGGTCCTTTTCCTGCAGGAGGGGTGGTGTATCTCTGAACATTGACGTTGCACCACACTTCTACTTGACTTGTTGAGTTGTTGTAAACCCTCTTGTTTGGTATGTGTATCCTAGAAAATTCCTTCTTCAGCCTTTTAACTGAACTTACCTTACTGATGTTTCTTCAGCAACATACATGGTGCCCCAAACGGTTCAAGGTACTCCAGATTAGGTTTATGTCGTTGTAGCAACTCGTAACACGTTTTTCTAGGTCGTTTAACCACAAGACTCGATTCAAAGTGTAACATGCATTGGCCACTGCCTCATTCTTAAATTTGATAGGCAGTTTCATGTCTGCTAGCATTGTCCTGGCAGTTCTATCAAGCTTCTGTTCTTCCTTTCAGCAACCCCGTTCATCTGTGAAGTGTAGGCAGATGTGAACTGATATACAATTCCCTCTTCTTTGCAGAATGCCTCCATCCACTAATTCTTGAACTCTGTCCCATTATCTGAGCGGATCTGACGTACCTTTTTGTATAGAGATTCCAAAGTGGTCACAAGTTGTTTGAACGAATCAAATGTTTCTGATTTGGATTTCAGAAACATCACCCAAGAGAATCTGGAGTAGTCATCGGTGACTACGTAACAGTACAAATCCCCAGCAATACTCTTGGTGCTAACTGGACTGAATAGACCCATATGTAGAAGTTCAAGAGGCAATTCCATAGAGTTGACATTCTTTTCCTTGTGAGACTTATTGGTCTGTTTTCCCTTCTTACATGCAACACAAAAATCAGGAAGTTGAAAGTTTTTGACATTAACTCCGTTGACCAAATCATTCTGAATGAGATGATTCATCTTCCTTGGATTTATGTGTCCCATCCTCCTATGCCAGAAGTTGGAATCTTTCTCAGTTGCCTTTGACAAGAAGCATGGACTTGTTTATTGGTTGTTGAGACCTTTGTTAGATCCAAGACATATAAATCATTGTATCTTGAAGCTGACATTAAGACCTAGTCTTCAGGAATAGTGTATTCCTTCTTCAACACGTAGCACTTCTTTTTGTCTAAGACCACCTTGAAACCTTTGTCACAAATCTAGGATACAGAATGTAAGTTGTTTTGTAGTTGTTGAATGTAGTTGACCTTGTCAAATTTAACTTTCTGATTTCCTACTTCTCCCTGTGTAGTGATGTATCCTCCTTATTTCTCACAAAAGAAACATGTCCTTCTTTAATTTGTTTGAAGTTTGAGAGGAGAGACATGTTTCCAGCCATGTGCCTGGATGCTCCACTATCTACAATCCACGTGTTTGTGATAGCACTATAACAAACACCCCGCACATTCAAAGGAAATGATTAGTTAAGGTTTGGGACCCAAGCCTTAACTGGCTTGGGTATCCCAGAGGAATCACACATCAAAAAGTCAACCCACTGTCCATTTGAGGGCAAGGGCATATCATGCTTCTTAGTGCTCTCAGTATCAAATATTTGACTTGGTTTTTCTTTCCACAAACCAGCTTTATGCAATGCCTGTTTGTGATAAACAGACGACTGGTTTATGGTTTGAACCTTAGTTTCATTATTTCTTTTAGGTGGAGTAATAGAACTCCTTTTAGAAGAATTTTTTTTGAATCATGAAGCTCAACTTTCTTTCTCGGTGTCTGATACTGAGGACAATTAGAAGCTATACGTCCTCTCTTTCCATAATTGTAGCATGATCAAACTTCTACATGTTGGGAAAGACGTTTCTGTGGGGAAAAGTGTGAGACTGGTGTGACTTTGGTCTTGTTGGGTTTCAACTCTTCTTTTTTGGATTTTTAACTTCTTGAATAAACTTAACCTTTAGAGCAATTGAAACATCTTTTTCCTTTTGTTTGTTTGGACTATTACATGGAGCACGTGGTTGGTTAGTTTGTTTAGTCACTTTCTGTTTAGAAGAAGACGTGGTAGATCCTGACTATTAATTAACCTCTTTAAACTGTTCGTCCAATATAACAATAGCTTTTTACCCTTAGATTTCAAAGTGTCCTCCTTCTTTTTAGCGGTAGATTCCATCTTTTGACACATGGAGTCTAGATCACTAACTAGAGGAGTGGTCACCACATGATCCTTAATAGGATTGTTGTTTACTAGTCGATATTTTATATTTAAAAAAATCTCATGTGGTGGTGGAATCACTTTGTAACCTAATCCCTCCCCATTGTTTTGTTCTTTGACCAAGTTTTAAACTATATGTGAAGAACTAGTCCAACTATGCAGTTTTTATTTTAAAGAATTTACTTTGACTTCCAAAACTGCTTTCTCCTTATTAGTTTCTTCAAGGGAGTTAAATAGAACTTAATGTCATTTGCTTGGTTAAAAGCCACAACTTCGGTTTCCCTTAGTTGTTTATTTAATTGTTTTATTTTTCTTTGTAACTGTGCTCATTTTGTTTTAAAATATGAATTGTTTCTGTGCACAGTTGCAAGTCCTTTACTTAGCTATCGTTATGATCTAATAACCTAGCAAATTTCAAATCAATGCTTTTCCTAAATTTATTACATTCAAAACAAGCATGATTATCAAAAAATTTGTCTTTAGAACTTACCTGAGAAGACTCAGTTGAATCCGCCATCACTACAGAGATTTTCTCTTCAGCTGCTGGAGATTCTGAACATATAGTTTTGTCGTCTTCTTCAATCATAGGTTTGACCACTTTCGCAACTTCTTCAGATTCTGACATGGCTATTTCGACTGCGATATCGTCTTCACTTTCAGTATCATCATCCAACACCTCGACATTTGCAATGTTGGATTCTCCCGGAGGCATGAATTTGAAGGTCCAGTCTTGCCCTTCATCACCTTGAGCAGTTAAGACCTTTGTCTCGGTACTAGACGATGTAGCTCCCCCAGTTGGTTTATCCTGATAGTTGAATGTCGAGAACGGGTTCCCGTTGCCAGTCTTCTTGGGCTTTACACATTCATGTTTAAAGTGCCCTTTCTCTTCACAGTTGAAACATGTCATTTTGGACTTGTCAAACCCCAAACGTAGTGTCTTTGGTAGCTATCAAGTTCTATTCGTCTTTTTAACAAACTTCTTAGCCCTCCAGACAGCACTTGCTAACACTCACATTATGTCCATACGTTCAAGCTCGTTCTCGTCTACTTGCTCGTAGTCTTTGTCTGCTAGATGGCAGTTACCAATCTTTCCTGCAACCAACCCGACATAAGAGTGTACCACAGCTGCCAATAAATCCATGTGTTCTTTAGCCACCTCCACAGTTATGTTCCCAAGGTTCTCAGTCTTCAACTTTGTAGCATTAGCCTCTCATGCAATAAATTGGGTACTTGATGACCCAGACGTGTCAGGCCCAGAAGTTATTGTTTGTGAAGGAGCAGTTGAACTAGAAACAAAAGCCATCTGAAGGGGTGCTCCTGAACTGGTTGCTGTAGAAGAGGCGTTGTAAAGTGAAGGATTTTGATCATACGTTCCTTTCTGCAACCTGTATTTCATCCTAAGTTCCTCCTCTCTTAATTTCAGGATGAAATCATTTATATCTAACTTTGCCAAAATATTGTTTTGTCTTTGGTTAGATACAAATGAATCCCACTTCTCTGGTAACCCATCAGCCAAACTAGAAATCTTATCTTCCATCAACGTTTTAACTCCATAAATATGTAGCTCACTCGTGAGATGATAGAACCTGTTGATTACATCATCTAGATTTCCTTACCCATTGAAGAGAAGTTGTCAAACTCCTTCTTCAACGCTTTTGCCTTCAGAGCTTTTAACGAAGCATTCCCGTCATAGCATTTTTCCAAGGCTATCCAAAGTTTCTTAGCCTGTTTATTCTCAGAGAATTGATGAAATATATCCTTCGGTATAGACTAAGTTAACGGGGCGTACACTTTCTTCTCTGTGTTATATTTTGCCTTCTGCGTGTCATTCATCACTCCCAAAGTCAGTTTCACTCCATCAGCACCTACTGGCATGTCATACCCTGTCTCGATTGACTTCCAAAGGTTGGGATCAACTCCATTTAAGTAAATCTCAAAACGTTGCTTCCATTGAGGGTAATCGTCTAACGTTATTAGCTTAGGGGGTTTATTGTGATTCCCTGTCTCATTTTCTAGTAGCAAGAGATTCTGGAATCGTGTGTCTCTCCCTACAGTAAAAGCTGAGTACTGATCTTCCATTTGGTTAACTTTAAGTCAAATACTTTGCTTATGCGATTGAACTTATGAAATGGGTCAATCGTGCGAATGGAGTATGCGGATGAATTCAATCGTGCGATGGATTCAGTCGTGTGGAAGGAGAGTGCGATTGGAGTCTATGCGAATGAAGCTGGTCAGTCGTGCGAATGAACGAGACGACTGAGTTCAATCGTGCGTATGGAGGATGCGAATGAGTTCAGTCGTGCGATTGAGTCAATCGTGCAACTGAAGGCTGCTGTTTTTGCAAAAACGAATGTTTTGAACACTTTGATGCGAAAAACGAATTTCTTACGAACCCTAATTGCCGTATGACGAGAAACGTTAACTCTATGACCAGAAGACTTCGAAAACACTTTTTGACACAAAATGGTTGAATTTTTGAGTGAAAAACATGATTTTTAGGCCAAAATCGATTGAATCACGCGTAAATCAAGAGCCAAAGCTCTGATACCACTTGTTAGGACCGTGTACGGACAGAGTACTAACTGATTTACGTGTATACCAACTCAAATATTGCAGAATCCTATTTGATTGGTGATCCAATCAGTGAGAACGCATGTAGAATAGATCTTAGAATGAATCTAAACGTTAAGAATGATTGCAATACGATTTAGTGCGATCTATAAACTTGGAACAAGGTCTCTAAGGTCTCTGGACGGCTAGGGTACAAATATGAGTTGAAATATTAAAAGTGTTTTGTTTTTCCACAAATTAAGTGGTATTTATAGGTTAGGGTTAGTCAATCGTACGACTTGACCATTAGCATGGTTCAATTGTGTGACTAAAGCATGCGACTGAGTCAATCACACGACTGAAGGTTCAGTCGTGCGAGCGAGTCATCCGTATGTCTCAGTCGTGCGACTGATCCAGTCTCCTAGTTCAGTCGTGCGACTGGTCCATTAGCATATGGGTCCATACGCGGCGTATAGGCCCGCTGAATGACTGATTTAATTTCGCCAGTTTTGTCTTTTGAAAAGCCTATACGCCGCGTATGGGCCTATACGCCGCGTATGGGCCTATACGCGACGTATAGGCTTTATTTCGAATTAGATTGACGCGACTTAAGATTCTTTCATTGATATATAAATGCACCGAATATCAAACGAATGGGTTCATATTTCGTTTGTTACAAAGGAAACGTTTGATCATAATCGGAGGAAATTAGCGTTATGTGGTTCAACATTTTCTTCTATCACATAATTACTAGGTAAATATTTGATTCTTATTTCATTAAGTATTTGCATACATATATACATATATTTGAATCGCATACTTAAAAATCGTTCAACCAACTCGGGTTCCATTGATGCCAGTCGGTTGCGGTAAACTAAAATAATTTTCAAGCTTTTTATTATAACGACTAGTATCGTGGAACCCGAGTTAGTTGAAATGATTATTAAGTAATCAAGACATTTATGTGTACGTAAGTATGTATATAAAAGAAATAAGAGTTATAGTTTTAGAGAAACAAATATTATTTTGAAGAAATAGTTGAACCACAAAACTCTATTTTCTTTAAAAAATTCTCATTTGTCTTATAGGACTGCCACGAAACCTATAGCATGGTTGAATTTGAAGTGACCCAAGATTCTCTGTTCGTTATGTTGTTTTGGGATGGTAACTATTTGTTTGGTGAATATTCAAGCGTTTCGTATGTGGCAGATAGTAATCTAGATGATTCGTACGTTCAATCTGCTTACGAAAAACGATTGCCACATTTAAACCAACCTTATGTTCCCAATGATGAGTTCGAGTTTTGCCGAGAATCAAGTTATGACCCGTAACAAAGTAATATAAACTATCTCTCGAGTGATGAAAATCAAAACATGAAAGTATCGTTTGAAACATGTCAAGAACTTTTATCACTTGATGAGCTAGTCTGCTGGGTTGTTAATAGGGGACGTGATAATAGTTATGTTATTATTATATGAAGATCAAAGAAAAAAAGAGGTCAGGTCGTAAAGATGTGGCTTATTTATGATCGTGGTGGTGAACACAAAAGTAAAGCAACAATTAGACGATCTGGTAGCAAAAAAATTAGATGTCCTATTAAATTAGTGGGATATATGACAACAAACGTCATTCGTGGAAATTAGAGGTGAGAAATGATGAACATAACCATGATCCCGCTTAACATATGGAGGGGCACCCATTTGTAAGAAGGTTTTCTCAAAACGAATACAATTTGGTGGAACAACTTACTGATCAGAACATGGAGCCTCGTAACATCTTATCAGCTTTGAAAAAGCAAAATCCAAAGAATGCATCCATAACCAGAGACGTATACCACACTCAATATAAGATAAGAAGTGAAAAGAAAGTCGGTGAAACACCAATGCAAGTTTTAGAAAACCTTTTATCTTCTAAAAGGTACGTTTATTACACCCGGGAAGATCCCGATACAAATACCGTAGAAGATATATTTTTTTGTCATCCAAAATCATACGACACTTGGCGTGCATTCCCACACGTGCTGATGATAGACGTGACATATAAAACAAACATGTACAAACTTCCGTTTGTTCAAATTGTTGGTGTGACCTCGACACACAAGACATTTTGTATTGCTCATGCGTTTATTAGTAAAGAACGAAAAGATAATTTTGAGCGGGACATCTCCTCACTTTTGACCCTACCAAACTTTTTCAAACAAAAAAAGTCTCTCGTATAGATCGATACCACACGTATTGTTTGTCGATTTCTCTACATTCATTAGTTCAGGTATGTATTATTGTTCTTATACCTTTATTATGTTAATCGTACTCTAATTTAAACGTTAAAGTGGTGTTCTATGTGTTTAAAACGTGGATTTGAAATTGGTTTATGAACTATACGTGGCATATAGGCCTATACGCAGCGTATAGTTCATAGGTTGAAGATGACCATACGACGGGTCCTATACGTGGCGTATAGGGGCCCATACGAGGCACACAACCCCATATGTGGGTTCCTATATGCGGCGTATAGGCCTATACGCGGCGTATAGGGCTCATACGAGGCACACATCCCATACGTGAGTTCCTATACGCGGCGTATAGGCCTATACGAGGCACACACCCCATAAGTGGGTTCCTCTACGCGGTGTATAGGTCAATACGCGGCGTATAAGGTCCTATATGAGGCACACAACCCCATATGTGGGGTCCTATACGCGGCGTATAGGTGCTCTATACGTAGGTCTTAAAATTTGTTTCTTATGCATATATGTCTTACGATTCTAAGATTGAGGCTGACGTTGATATTATTGCCAATCATCCATGGCTACAGTTTGAGCCCGAGTCTATTGAGCATGCAAAGTGCTCAAAATTCTTTCGTATGAAGATCGGTCATCAAAAGACAGTGGATTGGGAGGTGATGGCCGAGCTTGGGAAGCGCGATAGACTCGCTGGTATTATCAAAGATAATACGCCATGGAGTCGTTTATTTGACCTGGCGTTCTTACCTTATTACCGTGACCTGACGGTGGATTTTTATCCACCTTTATTTATATTCGTCCTGATGAGATGGCGGAGGACGATGCTGGTATTATCAAAGATAATACGCCATGGAGTCGTTTATTTGACCTGGCGTTCTTACCTTATTACCGTGACCTGACGGTGGAGTTTTTATCCACCTTTATTTATATTCGTCCTGATGAGATGGCGGAGGACGATGAGCGATCTGAGATTTCGTTTATGCTATGTGGACGATCTCATCAGATGTCGATTGAGCAGTTTGTTGTTTTCTAAAGACTTTATTATGAGCCGGAAACCATTACCCCTCTATTTAACGAGGGAATTACTGAGATTGAGGAGACACGATTGAGAGATTGGTGGCCTCAGATTGCCAGACGTCCGTTTCAGAGGACTAAGGGCAGGGTCACTGGCATTAGAGATCCTCTCATTCGTTATTTACATCGCATGATCGCCACATCCATCACGGGACGTGGCAAGAGTCCGGAGTGGTGTACCATTCCCGACTTATTTTACTTATATTATTTGCTTATGGGGACCAGGTGCAACCTGGCGAGATGTTTAGCAGAGTATTACGCTTCGTATTATCATCGCTAGGAGCGAGGAGCGGTGTATGGCGGTGCATACATTATGATGATTGCACGTTGTCTTGGTTATCTTCCTCGCCATGTTGCTGGCGTATCTCCTCCGATCGAGCTGGTGAGATTAGATCGTCGTACGTTATTCGTCATGCGTATTATACGCCAGTTTCTGGGTAGCATATGGTTCTCTCTTCTACCCGCTGAGATCTGGCATCTGACACTTGTTCAGAAGGTTGGCGATGATGATCCACAACACAGCAGAAGCATATTCCGCATGATCAGCCATCACACGACCAGCCGCCAGCACATCAGCCGCCATCTCAGCCATAGTTCCCTCAACATATTTATAGAGATGTGAGGTTGCCTACACGTATGGAGACATTTATGAAGGAGATTTACGGGATCAGGGTCGTCGTCTCGATCCAGTTGAGGATCTTATGGATTGGCACGTTCAGCTTGAGATTGCACGAGCCCGTGCTACTAGTATTGATCCTCCAGACTTGCCACCGCCTCGACATTACCGAGATTCACTGTAGTTTTTATATTATTAATTGTACTTTTATTTTGTTATGTATTTAAAAACTTCGTTATTTATTTATATTATCATGTAATGTTTGTTTTTTATATGTTTATTGGTTAATTAAGATTTAAAATTGTTGATTAATATGTTACAAAATATACCTTATACGCAAAGTGTCAACTTTAACGTGAAAAATAAAGCCAACAAAATTTTATACACACAATAATATATAAAAAACATCCTAACCTATACGCCGCACATGGGCCATACACAGCGTATAGTTTCTTCACCATACATAGAAATTTTGTAGAAAAAAACTGGGAAACTTATACGCCGCGTATGGACCCATACGCGGCGTATAGCCACCCTGACACGACTCTAACACGAGTCAGGCCTGGGTCTTGTCATAGAATACCCTATACGCCGCGTATGGGCTCATACGCGGTGTATAGGATATGTTGAATCTCCTTATAGTCGACCATATACGTGGCGTATGGACCCATATGCGGCGTATAGGGTCAACGGGTGTTGATTCAAAATTTGGGGGTGTCCAAATAAAACAACCCTATGAGAAAGGCTAATATTTTGACAAGTGACACTTCAAAACCTTATTTTATATATATAGATAGATTATGAAAACAAAAAAAAACTTGTAACACTTTCACCATTCTATATTTCTATTGTTAATATAAAACAAGGAATAATAAGATACTAATCAAAGAAGAAGAATAAATCAAAAAAGATATCATATGTTTAAATTAAGGTCTTTAACTCTTATATGAAGATAATACATTTTGTTTGAACAATTAAGTTTTCTTAACCATGTGTTAATTCAACACTAATGGTCATAATTTGATCATAGCTAACATTTAAAGTATTTAATTGACGCTAATCATTGACCGATGTCGTGTGGTCGGTCAAAAATATATATTAAAGAGTACCTAATCACCTTTAATAGTAAAGAGTAAGCAGTGTGTCGAATCCATAGGGAATCATAGGATAGTGCTAGCAACAATTAATTTAAAACTAATAAATATTAAAAATGAAATTGCTTGATCAATTGAATTAAGAAAGAATCAAATTAATAAAAATAAAAGTTTAGGTTTTTAACAATCTTGGAGAAAAATCAATCCACTTCAGGATTCAAGTTTGACAAAGTTCTAATTTTTCTCAAATGAAACCTAGTGAGAAGTTATTAATGGTGACTTATACATGATAAGATCTAAGTGATAATTATGGATTAAAGTTTAAAGGACCATATTCATACAATTACCACTTTGAATAATGAAGCCTTAACTTTAATACTCAATCACACAATGATTAAAGATAACCAAAATCATAAAAATATCAACATTAGGTTTATACATAATAAATCGTTTTAATAATCAAATCATAAATTGAATCCAAAAGAACTTAAATGGTCAAGATCGAATCCCAAATCTAGGTTACAACTAACAAAAATAGAAACTTGCACAAACCCGCCCCCCGAAGTGAATCACTAATGATTTAGCCTTGCATCATCATCGATTCTTCAACAAAATTGTAATTAATCATGTGAATCCGGATGAACTTGATGTTGTAAGAGCTTGAGAATGATAAAAGATAGTTGATTTTCTTCCAAAATTGTTGTGTAAAAGTTGTTTTTCGAATTAGGGTTTTTTCCCTTTATATCCCTTCATTTTAGGTCAAATCTCAACAAAATGCCAGACCCCGGCGTCAGTGGCGACTAAGGAGGCGTCGGTGGCCCCACCTCCCTTTAAAACCATTACTTTTATGTGTAACTTTTCAAGACCTTTCGGTTGATAGGTCATGGGTTCCGTAACTCTTTTCCTAGCTCAAGTTATGCCCGTTTTAAGACATCGTTGTCGTGAGACTTCGGTTTATCATATCTTTACTTGTCAAGCTCCAATTCTTGTCCTGTTTCTTCCAATTTCTTCTTATTCTTCATGTTTAACCTACAAACACAAAATAATCCCAAAAGTTACTCTATTTATGATATATTTACATATAAACTATGGAAATAAAATCGTTAAACATTAAACTTGCACTACCCATCACAATCTCCACACTTAACTTTTGCTTGTCCTTAAGAAAAGCTCAACTATAATTCATAAAACCATCATTAAAAATATACACCACTAGTCAACTATAAAAAACAATTAATATCCAAAGTCATACCCTTACATAAAATTTACATCTTTCAATAGATTTACATTCTAGCAAGTCAATTGTAAGCAAAATAAGACATCACCTAATTAAGCTTAACATGATTTTGATTTTTAGTCTCATGTACACACCCCTCATAATAATTCACTCTTCTCGGCTTAAATCTGGACTAGTAAAATATGTACTAGTGTAATCACTCAATAACCCAATATACCATCTTGTCCGCTAAGCTTATATAACAATCACACCTCCACTACTTGCATAGATCTTGTACACATCTAAAGGACTTACGAATTTTTTGCTTAGGTCCGGGTAGGAAATCTTGACTTTTAAAAGCGACTAACGCAACCAAAGATGTAAACCAAATCGTTTCACTATTTTTTATCAACATGGATCACAAAGCTACTCACTTTAATCCTTGTTGAACAATGCTTTTTCTCCAACTTTTATTTCATTTTTTTCATTATTTTTCATGTCTTTTCATACTTTGAATGCTTACGATCGGTTATCAACTAACAACTTCGACTTTATTTATCGGTTTAACAAAATAATGGTTTAAGGCTCGACATGGCTACTAAGGTTAGGATGGATAACAATAACACATGATAATTGCCTTTTTCATTTATGTGCAAACAACCAAACATCTTGCTTATGGTCTTGGTATGCATCAAACAATACAAGTTTTGTAACAAACATAGTATATGGCCTACTCTCAGCAAATGAATATACAATTGTGTTTTAATTAATAGGCTCAAAATCTCACCAAGTAGGAATTTAGGCTACCGATATGCACATGAGTTTATTATCTTAAAATCTTGTTAACGCTAACCAGACATCCGTCACAATTCCAAAAATTACTTGCTAGAATTTTTTATAGAAATTTAAAATAAGGCCATGACCTAAGATCTATACCAATTTTCTAATAAACAACAAGTGACGTATATTGAACACTCTAGTTTCATAAAAACAGTAAACTTTACAATAAAACTTTTACAAAAATTGAAGCTTAACAAGATGTTAATTTTTTTTCTCCATAACTTTCGCATCCCCACACTTAAGATGTACATTGCCCTTAATGTACTAACTAAGTGTTACTATTAGTGTGAAAACAAAAAAAATTAAAAGCAAACCTAATTTTATCACATTTACAAATTATTTACAATCAGTCAAGGACTCACCATCAATTCCCAAAAATTAAAACTAATGACAAATTAATTATTTTGAACAATTAATAAAGGAAACAAATGCACCTGATTATATATTTATGGAAAACTGTTCAATGGTACTAGTGATCTTCAACATCTCGTCCACTAATATACAAAACATACTAAAACCGTGTAGAACCGAAGTTATCACTTCATGATTAGCAACTCACATTTAAATCAATAATGCATCTACTTCCGCACACCTAAAGCATTGCATTATCCTCATTGCAACTTTTAAGTGTAAATCTGATTATAATATTAACTTTTTTAAATAAATATAAAAAACCACTTTAATGATAAAAGTCCTAAACTCACTTTCATAGGAATCACGATTGCATTTAGCATATGCAACAAGCCTTTTAAACCGTCTCGTAGACCCGGGTGGACGAGTGTAGTCTCGTGAGAGTTTCTAGTGAACACACCCACAAAGTTCTTAAAATAAAATTATAAATAAAAAAGACTAAAAAACACAAAACACCTTGGGTTACCTCCCAAGTAGCACTAAGTTTTAGGTCTTCAGCCATACCGCACCTGATATTTGTTATGGTGGTTTAAGTACACATTTTCCTACTGAATTTCCAACAAATGATCGGTAGTTGACATGCCAATTGCGTAGTTGTTTCAATAATTGGGAAGTCTATGGAATATTTGTTGTGGAGCCACTTTTTGATGATTTGTCCAATGTCTTGTAATGTCATCTTCTTTTTCTTTGTCCTTACCTTAGGCTTTGGCTCCTCTAAAGATATTATGTCTTCTATCAACTTTAAACATACATGTTCATGCTCTTGAAGTCCTGTAACCTCTTCAACCACATCACTATCAATCACAATATCATTATCTAACTCATATTGCTCTTGTCTTATTGAGCCATATCCTCAACTAGTTGACCAACCTGCTTAACCAATACCTCAAGTACTTGATCTCTTTCTTTGTTTTTCTTTTTCATTTCTATCACATATTCAAGATTTCATCATGGTTAGAGTTCATTGAACCTTGACACTTCTCGTATGACACTTGATGATATTCTAGATAGTAATCATAATACTCGTCTTGGTAACTTGATAAATGTGAAGTATTGGGTTCATAGTGGTTAACATCTCATTGTTGGGCATATTTGTAATCTATGTCGGCTTGATAATATTCTTGATAATTTAAAGATGAAGGTGGTTCAAAGTGTGGATAATATGAGTGGGTTTCTTCATATTCATAGTTTGCCCTCACATATCCCATTTGTCGCCTATATTTGGAACATCTTCTTTCTATGTTTTCAAATTTGTTCTCAAACAAGGACAATCTTGAACCCAATGGTAAAGGCTTCCACAATACATATATGGATCATTCTCCTAGTCCCAATCCATGATCGTATCCAAATTCTTAAGATTCTACAGAGCGTGCAAATAAACTACCTACAAACAAGAAGCAAATACCACGCGTAATTCCAAACGACAAAATAATAAATAAATGAAAAAGAATAAAAATAAAATCTTTTTGTTTTTTACGAGTTTTTAAAAAAAAGTAAATAACTATTACTAACACTAAGTGCAACGATTCCCCGACAACGGGGCCATTTTGATCGATGTCGTGTGATCGGTCAAAAATATATATTGAAGAGTACCTAATCACTCTTAATAGTAAAGAGTAAGCAAGGTGTCAAATCCACAGGGAATCACAGGACAGTACTAACAACATTTAATTTAAAACTATTAAACATTAAAAAGAAAATTGTTTGATTAATTGAATTAAGAAAGAATCAAATTAATAAAATAAAAGTTTAGGTTTTTAACAATCTTGGAGAAAATCAATCCACTTCAGGATTCAAGTTTGGCAAAGTTTTATTTTTTCTCGAATGAAGCCTAGTGAGAAGTCATTAATGGTGACTTATACATGATAAGATCAAAGTAATAGTTATGGATTAAAGTTAAAGGACCCTATTCACACAATTACCAATTTGAATAATAAAACTCTAATTTTAATACTCAATCACACAATGATTAAAGATAACCAAAATCATAAAAATATCAACATTAAGTTTAAACATAATCAAACTGTTTAAATAATCGAATCATAAATTGAATCCAAAAGAAATTAAATGGTTCAAGATCTAATCCCAAATCTAGGTTACAACTAATAAAAATAGAAACTTGCACAAATCCGTCCCCCGAAGTGAATCACTAACGATTTAACCTTGCATCATCATCGATTCTTCAACAAAATTGTAATTGATCATGTGAATCCAGATGAACTTGATGTTGGAAGAGCTTGAGAATGCTCAAAGATGGTTGATTTTCTTCCAAAATGTTGTGTAAAAGTTGTCTTTCGAATTAGAGTTTTTTTCCCATTTAAATCCCTTCAATTTATGTCAAATCTCAACAAAATCCCAGACCCTAGCATTGGTGGCGTCTAAGGAGGCGTCAGTGGCCCTACCTTCATGTGAAACCATGATTTTCATTTATAACTTTTCGAGACCTTTCCGTTGATAGGTCATGGGTCCCGTAACTTTTTTACTAGCTCAAGTTGTGCCCGTTTTATGATACCATTATTGTGAAACTTCAGTTTATCATATCTTTACTTTTCGAGCTTCAATTTTGTCCTGTTTCTTCTGATTTCTTCATATTTTTCATGTTTAACCTAAAAACACAAAATAATCCCAAAAGTAACTCTATTTCTCATATATTTACATATAAACTATGGAAATAAAGTCGTTAAATATTAAACTTTCACCACCCGATCAATGATCACAACCTATCACTTTTCACCTTGTTGGAAACTCATTGACCGATGATAATTAAGCATAAAAAGTTTAATTTAGTGTTACTAAGCATATTTTTTGTAAATTACTATCATTGTGTATAATTTAAAACTGATGTTCATGATTTGATCATAACTAGCTGTTGACATGTAATTGATCATAATCATCATAACCGAGCATTTTTTACCTTGTTTTACACTCATTGATGATAATTAAGCATAAAACTTAATAACTGTTAATCATTATAATTTCCCGTAAATGACCATTTATATGTATATTCAACACCAATGATCATAATTTGATATAACTAACCATTGACGTACATAATCGACGGTAACCGTCATGACCAAACATCTTTGACCATAATTAAGATTAATTGTTTATAATTATAAACAACAATAACAATAATAATTGATAATAATAAGGCATATTGGATTTTAATAATCTAAACTATTACTTATTTGCTGATAATAATCCATACTATTGATTTGATCAGTAATAATCTCAAATTTTATTTTTATTACCAATAGCAGTTCTAGTAGTATAATTATCATATATTCACACTCAACTTTTACTTATTTTAGGCTTAATTTATCTTGTATATTTTTTTTTCATTTCCTTCATATTCACTATTGTCAATGAAATTGAGTTGAAATCAAGCATAAATTTTTAATAATTATGCTATTGAGATTGTTGGTGTTAATAAAAATAAAAGTTTGTATTGTTACCGGCCAAATCAATAGTATGGATTATTATCGGATAATGAGTAATAGTTTGGATTATTAAAATCTAATTTCATATTATTAATATTACTATTATTATCATTATTATTATTATTATTATTATTATTACCATTATGATAATTATATTACTACTATTATTACTTATAATATATATATATATATATATATATATATATATATATATATATATATATTATAATAATATTAATTATAATTATTTTATATATAATATTAAATTAAAAAGAAATATATCACACTATGATGATAATATATTCATTACCATAGAGTGTTTACAATTTTTTAACATTACCTTTATTTATATAAATCAAATTTTAAATTAAATGAAGCTATGACGATGACAAAAAGTACTTTATCGAAAGGTTGGAAATTTGTCACAATAGATTACCTTAAGGCAACAATATATTGTCGTCATAATATCCAAAAATATTAAGGTGATCCTATGCCGACGGATATATCATTGCCTTAGGGTGCCGATAATCACTAGACATTGTCATCATTATGGGAGCCATTTCCATACGGTCTTTTTCTTGTAGTGATAGCACGAATGTTGTAAGTGTGACAAAGAATATAATATAGTATATGCTGAGAAGACGAAGCGTATTGATGTTAGTCTATTTCATTCGTCATAATATTTTGAAAATGACTTGGATCTATATGTTGAACCAAATGTATTTATGAGGTGGTCCATTATATAACATAACTGGATCGACTGGAAATTCAAAGGAATAGGTAAACAACGTAGGTTGAAGGTCGTTAGTCTACTGTTCTAAGATACTATCTTGTATATTAACTCATCATAATATTAGGGTTTGCTTTGCCTAGCAAAAAGTACCAATATACGTCTTATGTAAACAAAAATGAACTCGTAACACTTTTAAGCATTCTATATTTGTAGAATATAGAGCAATTCTCAAATACCGGTTGATGATCCCTATGTACCCGGAAGATGAAACATGTCCGATATGTCGTAAAGCTTGTATGGATAAATATGGGGAGCACGCCCTTCACTGTAAAGAGCTACCTGGGTTCAAATATCGACATGACTGGGTACGAGATGTTTTGGGGGACATCCTAAGAAGAGCTGGGATTTTTGCTAAGAAAGAAGCCCCTGTGAATTTCCTCACGGACCCTATGGAGGGGAGGTCTACTTTGCGACCAGCGGATCTGCTCGTCTTTGGCTGGGCTGGGGGCAAACATGCTTGTGTGGACCTCACAGGGGTTTCCCCTTTGGTTGGTTTACGGGAAAACGGTTTTGTAGCTGGTCAAGCAGCAAGAAAGGCAGAATCAAAGAAAGTGGATAAACATGCTAAAGCTTGCGCAGAGAACCAGCACGCTTTTGTTCCCTTTGCCTTTGATACATTTGGCTCCCTAGCGCCAGAAGCTATCAACTTTTTGACCAGGGTCCAACGGGTCATAGACAACCATTGCTCAACCCTGGGGAGGCAAGGATTTGTTTTTGGAAGGTTAGGATTTGCTATTCAGAAAGGGGTGGCGGCGCAGCTTGTTGCCCGTCTACCTTCTATTTTGATGTAACTTGACAAAACATTATTAATTGTAATCATATTCTCTCTTTAAAAAACAAAAAAAAATTTTACTGTTTAAAAAAAATAATAATAATAATATTTGTATTGATTACAATGAAACAAAAAATAATCGAACTACAAATCAAAGAAGAATAAATCAAAACAAGACTTCATATGTTCAAATTGAAGTCTTAAGTCTTATGTGAACACAAGACATTTTATTTGATCAATTAAGTCTTATTTAGCTTGTTATACATTATGCAAATTGAAATTGAATTAAATTATGTGCACGTTTTATAAATGGTTAACTGTTTGGTTGATATATTTGCAATGATTAGTTAAAGTGTCCAATCGATATTTATCATTCCTGTTCTTTCTCTTCCACCTCTCTCATGTTCTGGATAATCGCTTTAGTAGCAGTCGTTAGAAACTCCGGCCAGTCCCTAAATTCATCAGACAAAACTGCAGTTAGTCGAACGCATTGTGGACCCGAACCATTGCTAAGGTTAATTATAAGGATGCATTTGTAACTTATTATGTTTGCATGGCCAATTGGTATCCAAGCATGCAGTAATATAACATCGGATTATGAGTTATTTGCTATATATTGATCAAATACTGAAACGTAGATTAAAATTATATAATTTTATAAAACACAAAATTTTATAATTTATTGGAAGGAAAACTATTAAACATCCATTGATGCATTATGACTTGTCTTTTACATCCTGAAGTACTACAAAAACAATTATCTCCTACAGTTAAATTTTAGTATATTTATAGAAAAAACACATGTAACTATCACTTCATCATGTCACTAATCTTTTTTGCTACGGGTTTTGCTACAGTTTTAACTGCAAAAAGGATTTCATAATTTTAGCTACTATGTGCTATGGTTTTGTTACAGAAATCTAGTTGCAAAGGAAATGTAGCTGTGAAACTTTTACAGTTTTGGTACTGTTGGTAGCTACGGTAGTAGCAAATAACTGTTTTACAGTGGTATGAATGAAGATTTTCATGCACATAAATACTCAATGCAATATGCATGAAAAGGGTTCTAAGCATATTAAACGACCCATGATTTACTTTAGTCGTAAAGCACTTTATTAATATTTTTCATGTACAATACATGTGAATTTTCTTTAACTGAACTCTTATTCGTTAAAAAATAGGTAACTTTCATTTTGTGCTAGTACTTACCCGTTAGACGAATTAAAGTTTAGACCAACAGTATACTTAGCCTCCTCGAGGGCCGATTCGAACCATTCTAATTCATGTTTCGGGCACCTCCATTGGTCTCTAACTGTAAGGTCAGATGGCTTAACATTACAAAACACTGGTATAACCTTCTTCTTAGCCAGCGTAATGCGCGCCAATTCATGTAGGCAAAAATAAGATTCACAATAACGTGGAGAAAAAACCACAATCCCGACTTTACATTCGGTGATCGCGTTATTGATTTTTTTGTAGAGTTTATCTCCAGGTTTCATGTTTTTGCTGTCAAGAAAAGGCCTTAGTTTTAAACTCATTAGACGATGATATAAAAGCCCTGCAATGTTCTTCTTGGTGTCGGTCCCACGGTGGTTGATAAAAACATCACACGGTGGTTGCCGCTGTGTAACGATGGCAGCAGATGGTGGTTTGTGGCATTGGTGGAGGTTGCGATAGACATTCTTAACTGAGGAAGTTGAACGCTGCATGGTTGAAGTTTATGTGTGTTTTTATTGGATTTTGTACGTTGTGGGGAAATTAAATGTATATTTATAGGTCTTAAGATATATTAACAAATATTGAGCCTTGAATGTATTAGAAATAGTAAAAGAGTTTGAATGTTTGGACTCTTTTGGTATTACAAAGTGTTAAAAACCTTCAAACACGGTCTATAAACCAATTAAATTTAAGGGAAATAAAATAATATATATAAAACTACTGATAATATTGTATGTATTATTATACTTTATCGTTCCAACAAAATACAATTTATTTTTTACTTTTACTGTTTTCTTTAAAAGAACATAACGTTTCTTTTCGATAACTATTAGAAAACATTTCTTTTTGTTCGTGTTAAACACATTATATTTGGGTCGCATTTTTTAATTTAAACGACTTATATTGTTATACCCTTTCCAATATATATTTCATCTAAACACTACTATATGTGTATGCGAAGTATGCACCATAACTATTAAAACTTTCATAATTTAGAGTAAAATGTCATTTTCGTCATTTACGTTTTGTTTGATTTATCAATCCAAATTTTTTTTTAAACATTTCGGTCACTTTAATTTATCATATGTTGTCATTTTAATACATTTCACTAATTTCGATAACCTCTACATTAAATATGAGGATATTTTGGTTTTTTTATCACTCTAATTATCCAACTAAAAAATTTAATCAATTAAATTCAATTAAGATTAAAAAATTATGAAGCGACTAGTAGATCGAACGATTCGATTTTAAATATTCAATTAATTTTAACTCATGTTGTTCGATTAAGATCTGCTGTTAAATTTCAATTAATCTTCACATTTTATTATAACTAGTACCTTTATTTGATTGAGGTCTGTTGTTTTCATGCTTTGTTTGATTGATGTATGATATTGTCGTGTTTGTTCGAACGTAACAACAACAGACTTCAATCAAACAAAATGTGAAAACAGTAGATTTCAATCGAGCAATGGTTCACGTTTGAACAAAACATGAAGATCAATTAAAATCTCATAGCAGACCTCAATTTAACAACATAAGCTAATGTTAATAAAAGCTTTTAAATTAAAGCGTCTGATATCAGTAGTCGATTCATATTTTTTTAGTTTTAATTGTATATTAATTGATTATTTGAAAATAACTAAAATATCCTCATATTTAATGAAGATCTTAATTGAGTTAGTGAAATTGATAAAAATAATAATATTTGGTAAAGTACAGTAAATAAAATGGCAAAACAAAATTGAATTGAAATAACAAATTTAACAAAATGCTAGAAACAAAAATTACATTTTAATCTTTTGTTTATATAATACAGAAAAATCATTGTTATTCTTTTGTAGTTGTGTTATTAATAACAATTTTATTTCAAGTTAATTAAACAAATAGTCCTTATAATTTACGGAAAGTAAAATGTTTCATCACTAAAGATTTAAAGTAACAATTTCATTTATGTAGTAAGGTTGAATATCAGATTCCATTAGTTTTTCTTTTAGAATTGAATATTAGTCTCACATTAAAAGAACAAATTATGTAACTTAACGTTGGATTAAGGTGTCCGACACTCGATCAATAACGTTACTTCTAAGATACAGTCCAAAGATTTGCATTTTGGATGATAGAATAAAATAAGTATTTAAAGTAGTTAAATACGTAACACGAGTTGTGTGAAAAGAATGATTAATTATTTAAGAAATAATTGTTAGTTATTTAAAAAGTTAAATATTTAAAGGGTTCAATTAGTAATTAATAGTCAATTACTTGTGAAAGTGTATAATAGATTAAGGGTTAAAAGTGTATTATTTATTCTTATAAATATAACACTATAATCTAAAACCCTAACCCTAACCTAATTGTGGAGAAAAAAGTCATCGCCATCCTCCTCTCCTCCTCTCAGCCGCACGATAGCCACATCACCGCCGCACCCAACCGGCCGCCGCCGTAGCTTGAGAAGCCGCAAGGGTTGCTTTGTGGATCGGATCCCGTTCGTGTCTTCGTTTTCTAGCGAAACCTCTATCTCATCTATAGTGTGAATCTTGGTATTCGTTAGGGTATAATTCTAAACCACCTATGGTTATGCTAATTGTTTAATTGGTTTGCATATGGATCACTAATGGGTTTAAATCTCAGGTGTTGATTTCGCTTTCGTTGTCACTAATATGAGATATTAATAATCATAATAATAAAATTGGATTTTATAAAATTTAAATGATACCCGGGATTCCCAACAGTGGTATCAGAGCCACTTATGCAAATAATTAAATGTTAATTTTTAGATCCAGGTTTTATTTTGTCAAAAGGTTTTGTTTTGATAAAAGGATTATTCTTTTATTTGGTTGTGATTGTGAATCAAGCCCTAGATCTCTTGTGTTTATCATGATTGTTTTTTGTTGTTTCAATTCTATATTTTATTTGGGGTTATTTAGAACCTTATGTAATAGATAGGTTTATTTCAATTTTCTGTAAAGTTGTATTATTGTTAAATTGTAATAAACGAGACAAGAGATTGAAGACCAAGAAAATGGTGAACAGGGTTGAAGATAGAGATCTTGAATCAAGTGGAAGAGGTTTAAATAATGGTTATTTTGTCCCCTTATGACCGGCTCGGTTTCGTTTGATGGCTCAAACGAACCGAACCAATTTTTTTAGTGGCTCGATTTATTGTTTTGTGTGGATTGTTTTAGTTATGGTAAATATTCACCACAAACAAAACTAATTTTCACAATCAATATATTTAAATAATGGTTATTTTTAAAAGGAAACTATTTAATAAAATGCATTTTATTAAAAGTAAAACCTAGTTTATAAATTAAAGAGCTAATTTATAAAAGTTAATTTAATAAAAGAGTTTGTTTAATTAAAATATGATACGAACAACCAACTAGTTTAAATAAGATATTTAAAACTGGATCGTATCGAGTGATGTTAGACTTAATAAGTTGTCACTAATTAAAAAAAATTGGATTTTAATAAAATGCACGATTTGCTTCATGCTACAAATCGTCCATAATATTTTTGACCCTATTCGGTAATATAAAATAGTGAAGTCGTAAATCCCGATTCAAATCGATATTGTTGTGCCAATCCTAAAGTGAAAATACTCATTACTGATCTATCCAAACCTCTAATATTAGTGATTACCCTACATCCGGCCTACGGTTTTAATTTGAGGTTAACCCGCGGTTCCTATGTGACATGGGCCGGGCTGACACATTTTCATTTAAGGATCAATATCACTTAAAGAGTTAAATGGGCATAGTTGAGGTCAAACGTACGGTGCTTGATATTTTCGGTCTCGCAACCTCAAACCAGAGAGTTATGTAGAGACATAATCGGTAATTGTTACTCACCTACATAGATGATATGTATGAATAGCGCCTTAGCCATTCATATTGCATCATCAAAATAGGATCTCTATTCCTAAAGATAATCATGTTTTAATTGGGTCATAAATTAATTAGAAAATCAAGCATGAAATTCTATTTATTTTGTTATGAACTTTGTAGATATCAACAAACAATAAAACCAACTCTCCTTTTTCACTCAAGTCGATCCTTGAAAAGGATAAGCTTGA